>JABBOT010000001.1:37706658-38114139 GCA_016165875.1 Acanthopleura granulata | reverse complement strand
TTTCTGGGGATGTCATATAGATGTACCCTGTTCTGTTGAAGGCAAACTTCAGACATCTAATCTTTACTTTACTGATACGTTTTCACAGCACAATTCTCAGATAAGTTCCGATATAGATGTTACAAATGAAACTTTCCAGTGTCAGAGATAATTGTTAGTATTTTACCTGCACGTACATGTATATTAAATATAAGTAGAAGCTGGCTTAGAAGATCAGTGTATTTCTGTATCATAAGAATGTCTATAAACAGCACCTCCATCTCTAGGTTGTTATTCTCTTTCTCGCTAAGTGTTTAGGCGGAAGTGTCTAATAATGGCTTACTTGGATGACGTCAAAGTTTCCTGCAATTTATGTGGCCTGGTTTTGAGAGAAGGGTATAGGATTTCCGCTTCCCAAAACACCAAGGTGAAGCCAGGCATAGGTTAAAAAAAGACATGTGCATGTAGTGCTTTGGAAGCGTTTTGGCAAATTCAGACAAATGTTTCGTATCTCTGCCAAGAGCTATCTTCACGCTGTGGCTGAAGTGTTGGTGTTATAGTCATCAGGTGGGGTGGTTTGTGTGCCATGTTTGCAGTGGATTCCCATTAGGCATGCTTGCCATGATGAAGTGGCTTGTGCCAAACACATACACAACATATTCATGTAAAGGCTGACCAAGGTAAACTTGACCCCTTAAGTGTTAGGATATTAGAAATATTTGTCAGAAGCTTTTATTGTGTGGATTAATTTGTGCCCATTTACAAACCCTGTTCAAAGTAGATTTCTTTATTAGTGCATGTACCCTACTGGCACCTGGGGGTGGGGGAACTATAGGTTTCACACCAGGTATTCAAGACTTTTTTTTTTTTTTATAAACGTGCACGGTATTGAATTCTTGAAACTAGGGTCATTGCTTCACCATGATGATTTACAGATCAAGTTAAATTATCAGTCTATTTCTCTCATTTTTATCCTAATTTGGACCCTGTTTTGAATTTTTCCATCTTGACTGAGGTAACATAGGTGTAGTTATTATTTTGTCAACTCAGACCAGTGGGGAACAGATATTGCATAGTCAGTTCTTCCAAAAGGCTTGTTTGATTGGTGTGTAATGCCCTACCGAGCATTAAGTTAAAAAATAAAACAAGGTGCTCAGAGTAAACAATCTGTGGGATACCTGATGAACCTCTGCCATGACTTGAAGCCAGAGCAGATCGAACTAGAAAGATCTGGATTTGTTTCTGCAATCCCATTCACCAAGAGTTAACATTTAACAAGCTGATTCGCTGATGAAGTCTCCATTAGGAAAAGTAGTTGGATGTACATATCAGACTTGTCCACTTTATTACCTTCACTTATTATCTGAAGTAACTTTAACTGGTTATATTGGAAGTAACTTTAACTGGTTGTGTTTGAAATAACCTTTAATGGTTATGTTTGAAGTAACTTTAGCTGTTGTGTTTGAAGTATCTTTAACTGGTTCGTAAACACATTAAGCTTTTCTACAGTGGTGCACAAAGCAGTAGGTAGATTTGTCTGAACATTGATACAGGCAGAGATCTCTACAGGCTCTCAATATGTCCATGAAAGGACTCCTTAAAAGAATCAAATGTATCAAAGAAGAAATTAGTCATAAGAACATGACACTGAAACATAAAACTAAATTTAATTTTTTTTTTTTTTTTTTGTTAGATTGTTATATTTCCTACATCTTGTAATAAATAAAATTCATTCCAAAGAAGTATTTTTATTTTTTCCTTTTTTTTAATTCATGTGCAGACATTAGGGGAATTCCGGGACAGAACTCTGGTAGCTCAGCTGTAGGCTTTAACCTTATTTGCTCCAGTCTCTGATTCAGTCTGAAAGTCAGATGTAATATAGCCTGTGTCATGTACATTACATGGATAAGAGACCTGACAGGGTACTGTGACATGGCATACGGTACAGACATAAGTTGACTGCCTTTCCAGCCAACCCAGCCACTGTTTGTGTGCCAAGGTCGAGCTTAGCTGTGACCAACTATAGATGCTCAGCTGTAAATAATGTTGCCAGCAGTTGTACCTGCTCCAGATTGGGTCATGGTTGATTTATGATCATGCTACTGTATTGTGTGTCGCAAAGGACATGCAGATGTATGGGAAGTGAGCTTCTGTGTGCTCAGCTGTTATTATCTCCTAGACCTGTATTTGCAGACCTAGCTTGACCAGTGTGATTGCATGTTTGAATACAAATCCTGCAAATTCTGCTGCTGTAGCACAGATCCTGCAGGTTCAACTGTTAGCACAGCTCCTACAGGTCCAGCTGTAGTACATCTGCAGTTTTAGCTGTAGTACAGCTCCTGTGTATTCAACCGATAGCACAGCTCCTGCAGGTTCAGCTATAGCACATCTGTAGTTTCAGCTGTAGCACAGCTCCTGCAGTTTCAACCATTAGCACAGCTCCTACAGGTTCAACTGTTAGCGCAGCTCCTACAGGTTCAGCTATGGCACATCTGCAGTTTCAGCTGTAGCACATAGTTCCTTGGGGTTCAGCTGTGGCACAAATGCTGCAGGCTGATCAGTGGCAGGAGGAAAATTGACAAGACATGTTGAGGTCCATCAGAAATGAAGCAATCATATTAAAGTGAGATGAATAATTATCTCCCCTATTAAACACTCATTTTTACTCTGACCAGACTTGCAAATTCTGCATCTTCCAGCATCCAAATTTCATGCAAGGTCACACTGACTTGTCTTGATTTATTTGGTGGTAAATAACTCCAGTCACCAGTCACATTTATTTTTGTCTTTTGAGTTACATGTGTAAGAAGTCACCCTGAAAGTGGAGGTTTCTGCCCTGCAGGGTGATTTGAAATGTGGGTGAAATGAAGACTCATGTTGTACATACACGTACATAAAAATTGATAAGCATTGAGACACAGTTGGAAAAGCACATATAATGTTCGAGAATTTTATTACTTGATAGATGTTTTACACCGTACTCAAGAATATTTCACTTATGGGACAGCGGTCAGCATTATGGTGGGAGGAAACTGGGCAGAGTGAGGGGGGAACCCTTAACCATCCGCCGGTTGCTATTAAACACTCAGACATGAAACCGGAGAGGAAGCCTGCCTGATCTTTGATTTGAGGCTCCTGGAGCATGGTATTGCACTAACACAAAAACGACTAGGCCAGGGAAGCCCCCTTGTCTGAGGATTTCATTTCATTATTTTGGATATGGGTAGAAGAAACCAAAGTAAATTTGTAGCCTATGGGAGGTACATGTACTTGGCAAACCTTCTGCCTTAAGAGGCTTCCATGACCAAAGGGGATATTGAGCTAGTGCAGCATAATGACCTAGGTGACTCTCACCAATGTCAATGCTATGGGGTCAAGCCCATCTCAAGCTGGCCTCCTCTCAGGTCGTACGTGGATGGTTATGGGTTTCCCGCAGGTTATGCTTGGTTTCTTCCAACCATAAATGCTGGCCACTGTCATGTGAGTGAAATATTCTTTAGTATGGCTTTAAAAGCCAAACAAATAAATAAATAAATTCTGCCTTATAGCTGCAGCGGAACTGGTGAGTTCTGGATTGGACTAGCTCCCTCAAGACGCCAGTAAAGTCGACATTTGCGACCGGACGAGGTGCAGGAGTTTCACTTGGGCTCTGCGGGGTTCCTTTCCTCCATTCACCCTCAGCATAATGAAAAACACGAATCCAAAACAAAAAAAAAGAAAGGATATTGATCACTTAAATTAATGTTTGTGGAATACTTTGTAAATATTTACAAAGCAGTCAACTCTGATATAATCCCTAGATTTATTCTAAGAGATTATTCTCCCTCTGATGTTTCAAGAGATCATTAAGGTCTCCACTTTCGTGGAGACTGCGTCAAACTGTTTGTCTAATGTATGGTAATGCCCAATTTGTCTTGTCTTGTTCTTCTATGGGAAATGGCTCAGTCTGGGCCCATTGAACGACTGATCAAGGCTCCTTTTGTTCATTTGGGGCTTATTTCTGTTCACTCGATATTATCGTTGAAGTAGACTTCAGTCTGGTTTTTATGTGAGACGGTAAATGTCGAACAGGTCGTGTAATGCAGAAAGCCCTGCGACCACCTCGGGGTAACCTTTACCAAATAAATCAGCACAGATAATCTACTCTGTCAGCTTTTACTCAGATGTATATAGCACGTGTAAACTCATCATACCTGGACTTTGGAATTGTTGACACCTGTATATTTTGTGTATTTCAGCTTTTTTTTTTATGGCTGTGCATTACTGAGTTGTTATAGTGGGAAGCAAAGTTAAAGTAATAGTATGTTTGTGGGGGGGGGGGGAATATTGAGGTTACATGAACCTGAAGATTCAGCCTTTGGGCAGCATATACATGTTGTTCACTTAAAGATAACTGATTTGCCCTACTGTAATGATCAGTTCATAACAGATTGTCTTACTGTAATGATCAGCTCATAACAGATTGTTTTACTGTAATGATCAGCTCAAAACAGATTGTCTTACTGTAACGATCAGCTCATAACAGATTGTCTTACTGTAACGATCAGCTCATAACAGATTGTCTTACTGTAACGATCAATTCATGACAAATTACCCTACTGTAATGATCAATTCATAACAGATAGCCCTACTGTAACGATCAGTTCATAGCAGATAGCTCTACTGTAACAATCAATTCATAGCAGATTGCTCTACTGTAACAATCAATTCATAGCAGATTGCTCTACTGTAACAATCAATTCATAACGGATTGCTCCAGTGTAACGATCAGTTCGTTGCAAATTTCACATCTATGATTAGCAGCAGGTGTAAATGTTAAGCAGTATTACAGAAGACAACTTCACAAACAAGAAGTTTGCATTCTGACATTTAGCTTTTAGTACAAATCAAAGACTTTGCACTTTGTTGTACTTTTAATTTAGATTTTTTGCTAAAATGATTGTCTCAGAATAAAAATCAATTAAAACTCCTATATTATTGTGTGAGTCAGAAATTCATAATTGAAATATCAATCCCTAAAATACGAAAAATGTGTCTTACTTGGAATTTTACATATTACAAGTAGATTTAAAAAATATATATCCAAAGTATAAACCATACTACCATAAACCAGGGCGTGAAATAATTCGTTTGTGATCAAAAGTATTTTCAGGCTGTCTCGCTGTTGTCCTCACACAATCTTTGTTTTGTTGGTCAACAGCTCCGAGGCCAAATCTGGACAGCTACGTGTTTCTCCGCGTGAACGAGAAGACAGACGGAGTCCTGGTGGAAGAGGAAACCCTGGAAGTTGGGTAAGTGTACACATACCCCATGCCCTTCTGAGTGTGTTTGACCCAAAAGTTTCTCCCAGGACTGGATTACTTGTTCCCCATTATTGTCAGAGTTCCATTGATCTTACAAAGGTATTTTGAGGGTTTCCTAGGAAGGTTGGATCAGATCCTGTAAGAAAAGTGTAACTTTCGCCAATAAAAGAGACATTTTATTACCATATTTTGCTTTAAAATTTGCACCATTTTGGGAAGATTTTTAGGGACGATATACTTCCTGTTGTATGAACATGACCAAATTGAAAAAGTAAGGTGCAAGTTGACATTGCTGTCTTGATGACAATGCCAGAATGTTCGTTTGTGTGGGTGTCCTGTCAGTTGGCTTTGTATGTCTGGAGTTGAGTTTACTATATGTCTGGAGTTAATTTTATCCTTGATATTTTAAGAATGAGCTGTGTATTTCAAGAAAATTTTAAAGTAAATGTATATTAAGATGGAGCATGATGACATACAGAAAATATGGACCCATACAAGATCCCAGATAAGGTTTGTAATAAGACACTGTTTGACAGAATGATGTAAAAGTCATATCTTTGAAGTTGGTGAACCTGTCATGTATTAAAACAAAAAAAAAATGTTCCCTCTCCCAAATCTCTTCTGAAGTCCTTCATCAAAACACGCTTGTTTTGCATATTCAATTATTTTCTAAAGGATTTTCTTGTGATCTGGCACAGCTTTATTATTTAATAGCGGCTCAGTAATGGTGCAGTTTGCATTATGACTTTATCAAAGCAAATAGAACAATGAATCCATTACTTGCCTAGGTGGTGTGACGTGGGAATATAAATTTCTCAGATTTCTTGTAATTTCATAATTCGCTTTAAAGGCAATCAGCTAAAGACATAACAATTGACAAGCTGTGTGTAGTCACGAATGACAGTGTCAGAGCACAGTGTGGTTGCCATGGAATCACATTGTTTGCTGTTTTATTTTTATCTTTCATGTTTGAGTAGTGCTAAGTCAGTGCAGAGAAGCTGGTTAAGAAGACCATATTTTTGTGAGGAGAATTTATCGTAGTTGATTTTAAAATAGAATATTCTCCCCTAAGCTATATGAAACCAGTAGGCATAATATAACTTGAGTTGTGTGAATTGAAGTTGTCTGTCTTAAGTACAGAGATCATAATCTTCTAAACAAGTAAATAAATGAATTAGCTCTCCCTTGGCATAGATCATTTGATATGTCATAACAAGTGAAAATGATGCCATTCTCTTTACCCAAAACAACAAGTACCAATGGGAGTAATAGTAATGGGAGAAGACTACAAAATAATGTTCTGGAATTTTCTCTGATGTAACAGCTTCTTTAGAATTATGATATCAAAACACATGTTAATGTCAGTTCACTCACCTGAGTCATGTTTGTTTTTGTTTACAAATTAATATACGTTACCCCCAGCCAGTATGAGGGAATATGTTAACCATATTGATGGAACAGACAGAGACCCCCTTATCAAGTTAATACAGATAGAAAGTTTTGTCTGAAGAGTACATTTATTTAATTAGTTATTTAGTTGATTGGACTTTCACATACATATAGGACAGCAGCCAACATTATGGTGTGGGAAAATTTGGCTCACAGCGCCTGAGGGAAACCTTCACATGTGTGGCCCAAGGGGAAGCCAGCCAGCGGCTTCATTGATATGAGGGCCTGTGGTCATTGTACTGCGCAAGCGCGTTAACCCCTTGACCACAGAGTTCTGGCATGTACATATATACATGTATGTAACTCAGCATCTAATCATACTCGACTGAAAACAGTTGTTTATGTGCAAAACAACAGAGTATTTTTTCTACCGTAAATGTAGATCTGTTTTAACACAAGTAAATGGGCTTATATACATCAACATCATATAGAGATAATTGTTGCATTCATCACTTGTTTGGCTGAATATGTATGACTGACTGACGTAGTAAATGTGTGTTTATTTCTCTTTCCCCTGCAGGCCTGTTTTGTGATATTTAATACTGTGTGTCTGTTTTTCATTTCTTTTTGTATACTCTCTTATACATTTTGAAAGATATGCTAAAAAGAAATGACAACTTTCAAATAATCAGCTAGACAGTGATGTACTTGAAACACACAAAGATGGGGAATTACTTGAACAAAAGATGTGTTTGTGAGGTGAAACAGAGAAAGAGGGTGAGGTGGATATGTGTTTTATGTACAACACAGCAACAGCTCCCATAGTCTTGCATAGAGTGTAGTTGATGAAATCATAGCATAGGTTGGATGTCCTGATAATCTCATTACTTGGAATCGATGGTATAAATCCTGAATCTGCTCGTTGCCTGAGTAGTAATCCTCGCGCTGACTGGTGATGTATGTTGGCCATTGATCCCAGTCTAGGCTTTGTAATAAGTGAATCAGGTGGTGAGGGTTTATAGGGACCAGATGTAGTGTGTGGATGTACACACTAATGTAACCAGAGATGAGCATCACTGCAAAGGAGGATCAGAGTCAGGGTCATTTTTTTTAAGATGCTTGTCTTTAAGTTGCTTTGACAAACTATATGCTGATTCGCTTCCAGACACCGACAAGGAATTTTGATTTTCTGTTTTCCACAGCCTGGCTGCTTGGTGTGACAAAAGGCATTCAGGTGGTATTACATGAAGTTTGTTGCTCTCCACTTGTCTTCACAAATTTTGCATATGCAGTGGTCTTGTTCTCAATACCAGTTCACATATGGAAATTTCTGTCATTTAAGTTTTGCCAAGGTCAAGTGGTTTGATCCGAGCACTCCAGTTTTCTTCCACTTATGGAACTGAGATAGATTGTATTCTTCTGTATGGTGTCAGACACCAGCCAATTAATCAGTCATTAAAGCTCATTTATCCTACATGTAGGCTAGGTATGATCTCCCTTGCAACAGTCATTAACGATACTGTTGACAGGAATATGTGACTTGATATATGTAATGTATTAAGTTCAGGCACACAATTTGTCTTCCTGGTCAGTGCATTGGTTGGTTGCAGCAGTCACACTGTTGACCAGTGAGACAATGTCTACAAATCTAGCTCTCACTGCTTCAGCTGCAGCTCAGAGTCACTGGGTTTGTCAGACAGCTGCCTGTGACAGATTCCACAAAGCCATTTCTGACTTGAGCCAAAGTTTAAAAATTATCATAATGCTTAGTTTTTGTTTATGGAAGTTGAAATTTTGGCAAGTTTGTCTTCAGGTTTAACATTTAAGAGGTGGTCAAAAATTTTATTTCTAAATATCTGTAGCCCCTAAATATGCAACCAATATCAAATTTCAAATTTTGACCTGAAATCACGAATTACTTTGTGGAAACGACTCTTGATGAAGGTCAATGGATTAATTCCGGCACGCCAGCCGACTGACGGCCATTATCTGATATGAATAACATTCTGGAGTATTGCATTAAGCACCAGCCAAATCAAATAAAATCCTCATGTCAGCCTAACACAGACATGTATGTATTTCATTTTGTATCCTGTTATGCTAATAGTTGTATAAAAGCTTATTTGTATACCAGATGGAGCCTTTATAATATCTTTTGCATGGAGCCGTGAACCCAGTGCTGAAGGTTTTACCTGAAAATTTTACAGGTTTTTAATTCGTAACTGTCAAAGAAACGAAAGAATTTGTGAGAAGATAGTGTACATGTGCAAAATAAGTAAATGTTTTGATTATTCATGACAGGGCTTTATTTTCGTGATTTCTTTACCAGCATTTAAATGGATTGCCGTAGATTATCTTTGCTGGAAACTAGTATTTCAAGAATTTGATCCAAGTAAAGATGTGCAATCATATGAAAGCAAACAGTTTTGTGGGTTACATTTTCAAAACATTAATGATCTGAAACAACATACATATATGTATATGGTTCTTGAAAATGCCCCTTCTCTATCCTCACAAGTAGGGTGTCTGATTCAAATTAACAATTTTAACATACAAAATAACTGTTAGTTCTTATGTTGAATGATGAATCTGTAAAAAAATGTTTATTTCATTTCATTAGTGAGTAATGTCTATACATGTGCATTTCACATGACTGAACTCCATTTATTGATCAGTTGTTTTCTATGGGGTTTTGTGTATAACAATGAATTTCCATAACATTGGTACTAAGAGTTGCTTGATTCAGTGCAAGGTCTCAATTCATCTGACAATTCTCAAACCACATGGTGGTATATTTGAAGGATCCAAAGCCTTCAGCTAGCATCTTGTCAATACACATGATACCAGCTTGACAAAAATTTATAATAAACATATATTATGGTGTGTAGCCTTGACCTATTGCTACGCAGAGGAGTGATACAGCAGATATTTTGGACTTAGTTGGTGCTCACACTAACCCAACAAATAGAAATGGTAAGGAATTCATTACAAAATTTTGATAGGAAAATGTCTTGAGTATTACATATCACAATATTGATGCTCTAGTGCATTGTATTCTCTTTAAACTAATGACATGAGCTGGGTAAGAAAAGATCAACATAAGATGGTGTGAAGTACTGCTGCCGGGTCCCCCATTAGGTACACAATAACGAATGGGCAAGTTGTGCGTGGAGAAGACTAACGAATTGTACTGGAAGACAACCGGTTGCTAGTTACAAGAAGAATAAAATCAGAAGAAAAGCAATAGACCCCTTTCAAAGCCCTCGGACTCTAGTTTATTGTAATAAACAGTGAATTTGCACGTGACTTCTTTCGCAGAAATCCAAGTACATTCCTGTAGATTTTGTTTATGAGAGTTATGACAGGAACCCTTATTACCAGATTCTCGTCGAAAATGAAGCACCTGGTTGAGGTTCCTTTGCTGAGGGTGATGCTCAGACATCACACGGCATGTGGCTGCGTGCGATGGCCTTGTGAGGACATTATCAACAGGATTACTGATGTGGGCAGAAAGCCCATGGCCTAGATGATGTAAGGTGTGGTCTAGAGTCCGATGTAATCCACAGATAATGGATGACATGAATGAGTTATGTTGACCATTCAGTGGTACCCCCTGGTGTGAAATATTACTCTACATCCTGGAGCGGCAGGGTTTTGCGGGACAAGGACGTGGTCAACATACTCGTGTGACCAGTGGTTGTGTAACAAACACATTAGCATCTGTGTCGTCCATGTCAGCAGATTAGCACGACTACTTCTAAGATCAGGGTTATTGGTTGGCACATATAGAGGATGAGTTGACTGTGCATGTGACGTCCATGTGAAAAGTAGATTAACTTGTATAACCTGGGACTAAGATATGTTAGTCCCGGGGTAAGACGAAATAGACATGACATAATTTTAGCTTGTTGCTTCTTGTGGAGGGGATCAAGGCTCACCTTAATAAAACTTTGTGAATGCATTATTTCTTGTTATATTTTTTCCATAATGACATCGCCTGTGATTCAGTGACATACAATAATGTTATGTACAAGAAGACCGCTATTGAATATCAGATGTATTAGCAGACTGAGTTCAAAGTAAAAGGATTCTATGAAAATGGATTTCTTTTTGTAAATTATACAGATAGCCATTGAATTAAATGCCCCAGAGTTACATGTAGTGGACAGCACATATAGCCTTTTTAATACTAATTCAAGGAACAAATATCCATTCTTTTTGATAGAAGAAGAAATGAAGTGATTTCTGAGTGGAATCATTATTGTCAGCTGAAATCTAATTTTTTCAAGTGCATGTTGATTAAATTAGTCATCCTTGTATTATTCATGGTTTGATGAGAACAATAGTTGTGTCTGATCACACTGCCCCAAATCCAGTGTGAAACAGTTTCCTAAATATCCAGATTGGATCAAGTGACAAACTAGAAGTTTAGTCTGGCTTGACATCAGTTAGGTTGATTGTACCACTACCTCTAGATCACATTACATCGTAAGCTTAGGCAGCCAGAGGTTCAGATTAAAATGATGTGTCCAAAATAGTGCTAGGTACCGGTAGCTTATTCTCGTATTACAAACCCGCATATAGATTTTGGAGCCCTCTTTCTCATTTAATATCTAACAACAGTATCAGGGTGACATATATAGACATATTGCAAAGTGACCTTGGGCCTTGATTCAGGTTCAGTTCTTCTAACATGAAGGTCAGCATGACCAGAGCTTTAAACAGGTTTTCAAAAGTCCAAGGTTTTCTCCTACTATACCATGATGAAGGTGACTCCCCATGCAGAATTCCTGTGCACACAATGCACATTTCTATTGTCTACCACACGCATTAATCCCGAAGGATGCAACCACATGAACCAACTGATTTAGAGGTGTCAGACTTGTTACTAAAATTTCTGCGTCCATTTCTTGAGCCATGTACAATGTATGCGATTTTTCTCATGTCAGCAGATTCTACGGATGCAAATATACATGTGACTGTTTTATGCGTTAATGCTCGTGTGTGGTGTTGAGGGGTGTTACAGTTAGGACGTTTTCTAGCCAGTTTCTTTTTAGAAAATCAGTCAGACAAAATTATTCCTCACCAGTGTATCAAAACCTCAGGTTATTTCCTGAAAACTCAATTCAGTATTTGTCTTAAATTCAGTTTTCCAGTATTTCTCATTGTGGTTACAACATCAAGAAAGTGACTGGAAAAAAAATCCTGTAAAACCTCCTGAATTGACCAAGTTTTATTGGAAACACAAATCCTGTCTGATTTAAACTGAAATATACATGTATGGACATGAAAGTTCTTTTCACCATTAATGTGTTGGAAAGTTTAGACAAAATGGCTGCCTAACCAACACCAAATGAAAATTAGCCTAATGATTCCTTGAAGTTTTCGCAAATGTTTGGTCACAAAAGAGTGAATACATTGATCTGTATCGATCATTGTTTGCAACTACAAATTGTGGAAAACTTTTCAGACATTTAAGGGAAAGTTTTTTTTATTCGCTCACACATTTGATGTCATGAGAGCTTTTCCATGTTGGCAATATGCATGACGATCAGGCCTGAGGAGGATTGGAAATAAGTCGTCAGTGTTTGGATCACAACTAATCAATGCTTTCTCTCTTGGAGCATTCAGTCCACACATATCAGGTCAGTATAACCCAGACATGTATCAATCAAAGTGTAGACGACTTATTTGTGGAAGTAGGGTAGGGTTACATAAGGGTAATTAGGAGTTTGTGCTTTGGGTGCAAAGGCCATCACAACCAAGAAGGACAACCTCGTTAATAAGGTACTTATAAGATGTTAAGTGAAGACATCAGCATGGTGACAGGGTGATTTATCTGAAGGTAATAAATTTAATCTGGGAGGAGTTTCATTGAAGAAACTAATTGACTGGTTAATGATATTCATGTATAGAGTTCATAATGTGTTGATCATTTGTAGTTGAAAACCATTAGTCACCCAGGTCATCTGCCATTATTTAAAAAGTCTTTCAAGAAACTGGATAGCATCGGGAGTAATTTGCCACACTTCGTCAACTTCATTTTACACAAAATTATTCTTTTACTCTTAATTTGTTGTTGTTGATAACATGTCTATATTGTAACTACATGTATATTGTAATAAGGGTACAATTTTCTCCTGAAAGTTCCTGGGGATAGGAAGTTTTAGTTCGCAAAGTGCAGGACACAGTTTCACAAAACTTCCCAATTTCAGTAAATTGCTCATGTCGACAATCTTTGGCCTAAGCCGAACACAGAGTGTATCTCGAAAAAAAAAAGAAAAAAAAACTCAAGTCATTCTCGTTTAATTCAAAGGATTGGCATAAATGTTGCATAGGCAAAACACTTTTGTTTAAGCACAAAAGTTTCCAGAAAGCAGACTTGGAAAGCGGTGAAAACAGCCCTAACGTTTGTTTGAATGGCACTGCGCAAAATGGAATTACTGGTAACCTTGATATGGTTTGATGGATGTCAGATATTTGCATGTTCTTGTGTAAAGTTTAATATTGAAGAACCTTCACTTTAAAGTCACTCTGTTCACCAGCCTGTTTTGATATTTCATTTCAATACTTGTTGGCTCTGCAAACGTGTATTACTGGCATAGTCTGAGGACATATGTAAGTATGGGTTATGGCAACAAGCTTGTGTATATATGTCACTCATGAAGTCCATCTGGCACAAATGAACATCATAAATGTCATCATGAGAATTGTATCATATATCCATGCATATAAATATCATCTTGATGACTAATGCTGGGGGTCGTTACCTACCCCCTACGTTTCACCCCATACCCTCCACGCTAAGCTGACAAGTTCCTGGCTGAGATACATGTAACCTGTGTAACACAAGAGCTGCTTATGGTCTGTACAATTACTGTATTTTACCTAAAACTTCACCCAAGACTTCTTCTCACTTTGCCCTATTCTCTGAGTCCTGTTGATGTTTGGTGTTTTGAAGCTGTTGCAATATTCTCTTGAAAAAAATTATATATGTCTCGTCACCAAAAGTATTATTTTGTGACCATTATTTGGCTGTCAAGTTGGGGTCAGTTTTTAGGGCAGGTACAGTAAATCTCGAGTGTACCAGCTGTTTGACATGTGGTTGTCAGGTAGCTACCAGCCCTACACCCGACATCAACTATACGCACCTGGATAACCTTGGGATACATTGTCTGTAACATTGTTACTCTGCAGGGTTTTTTTTCTCTCTTTCTCTCTCCCTCTTTTTCACAACCAGGTCACTGTTTGTGATGTAGGCAGTGTGACATAGCCTGGGCAAAGCCTCATGTTACATTGTGGTGACAGAGTTAACATTGCATCTCTATAACCATGTACAGTAAACATGACACATTATACCCCCAGCACATATTTACTCGTACATGTAACATAATGTGTAACAATAACGCAAACATGACATTAGGGTTTACATAGCATTATGGAAACTTTATTTTTGTATGCTGGGTACATCTATTATATCGTGAAATTACTCTTTGTTTTCTTACCATGAAGTGCTATCGTAAGATCAGACTTTCAAGCCTCGTTAACTATTTTGAAATTGTAATCAGTACACCCTTGTACCCATAGTTATATTTGTTTGCACATATACATGTAGTTAATTACTTTGGCTGCAGTCAGTTTACAAGAAGAGAGTTATTATCACGTTTCTGTTTGTTCCCTCTAGTATTTATTCAGGTGTGAACAAGTAATTTTCTTTGCATAATTGATGCAATTAATTTTCAGTCGTACGTGAAACAGATGCATTATTGCCTTTCGAATGAAATTATGAGGAATTCTTATGCGAGTAACTTCACTTTTCGTGCTTGAAACAGACATTGTTTTTCTTTCAACAATGTTTCAAATTAGAAGTATTACATATTAAAAAAATGCTGGGACAGGGAGCTTGTGGAGTCTCTTACTCACATGTTTCACCTTGGTCACCTTGATTGGTCAGTGACACTCATATGGCCGTTCACACAATTCTTGAAGGTCATGAATTCTTGTTCACCAGTACAGCATGCATGGGAAAGCTTGTCAGTAACTTTCCAAAGTTTGGTGGTTTACTGCAGAAAGTCTGACTTCCTCAACCCATAAACTTGACTGCCATGATCGGAAGTATAAGGGTATGAGTAAGGTGTGAAACAACAATGAAAGAACTATATGAAAAAGAAGAACTCCTATGAAGAATATCGAAGGATAGAAGGATAGAACCTGATGTTTGTGATTGTCCTAGCATTGACCTTGACATAAGTTTGTTATCTACATGCACCCTTTGATAAATGTGTGTGTGTGTTGAGCAGGGCATGGGGGGGTTGGAGAGGTGATCATCATGTGTTGTGAACTCACTGTGTTGTGACTGAGCTCTGAGAAGTCACCTGTGTCCGTAAAGTGTGACCTAGTACACTGCCCTTCTGGCGCTCTGCCACGCGCAAGCAAATACTAATTAGTCAGTCCACTTGTCTTATATAACAAGCTCAGCTACACACACCCATGTCAAAGAAAAGAGGGAGAGATACTAATAGAAACAACGATCCAACTTGATTACTGTTGTATTTTCTGAAGTGAATGATTGTTGTAGCGTGTTATTTAGTTTGATGTGATACAAGGAAGCAGGAAATTACCCACATGCAGACAAGTCATAGAGAAAACCCAGTAGCTGAATGATTGTTATCTGATCAGTGATGCATGCACTCTGTATAGCTCACGCGTTACATTTTAGGATAGTGTTACAGTTTCATGATTGTCATTGTCAGTATGTTCTGTGCATTAACTTTCTTATTTGGTTTTCTTTGTACATGTATTTCAAAAGCATACAGATGAAATTGATCAAATTACCTGACACATGCATTGACGATGTCAGAGTGTTCAGTCCTCTG
The DNA here is from genome assembly GCA_016165875.1 of Acanthopleura granulata. Classification (NCBI taxonomy): domain Eukaryota; kingdom Metazoa; phylum Mollusca; class Polyplacophora; order Chitonida; family Chitonidae; genus Acanthopleura; species Acanthopleura granulata. The sequence continues at coordinate 38,098,592 of JABBOT010000001.1, read as the reverse complement.
ATTTTCCATAGTTTTGTTTTCTTCTCAGGAGCAGTGACATTCATGTAAAGGAGATCGTTTTTTACATGCACACAAGAACATTGCTTGCTTTCAGTAGCATCTGCGAGTTAATTAACAGCCATCTTGTGTGGTCTTGTTTCAGGGAGGAGATCATAGACCTGGAGGTGGCGGATCAGCACCTCATGAGGTACAAGCCGATTGCCTCACTCGTCACGTCTGGTGCAGCCTCCCTGATTTGAGCCCATGGTGTGCCCAGCAGGAGGGCAATCCCTGGATCATGAGCACTGAAGGAATCTTCAGTAGACATGTGATATACTCAGATGGATTGGTTCATAGTAAAGACGGCTATGCATGTTCAGCAGACCTTGTTTGCTGGAGATGGCTTCTAAAGGTTATCACAAGGTCAAGCTCACAGTATTCCCCCTCCTCCCCCCGTCATCATCATGTTGCATTCCTGATGGTGCAGAATCCAAGGGAATTATGTTTTTGACTTTGTGTTTTGGTGTATGACTGTTTGTGGCTGAAAGAGTTATTGTGACGAGTGGAATTTTAAACAGATATCAGTGAAGTTCATATAATAAAGGACCACAATGAAAGACTTCCAAGGACTACAACAAAAGACATTGAATGACTACAACAAAGACTATCAAAGACTACATCGAAAGTATACACATTGATACTGCATCAACACCAGGAGTTGAAGGAAGTGGTTTCTGTGATGACGTCCCTCATGGTGTTACAGCAGGCTGCATGGATCCTGCTGTAACACCTAAAGGCCTGCGGTCTTCTGAAGGTCATCTGTGACACTGACAAAAGTCAGTTCATGTGAGTGACCCCCTCCTGATGCCTGCTGAAACCACAGACAAAGATGAAACAAGTTGACAAGAGATTGAACTTGTGTCCAGAAGCTTTACCTGTACAAGTGCAAGAATGAAGATCACATTGCCTCTGAGTGTAATTTCATGAAAGGTTTCAGAACTAATTGGCGCAGAACAGTAAATTTTTTTTCTTCTCAAAAATGTGGTTTCATGTGATATACTGTTAATCACGTAAAATATTTCATTTCACAAACTTTGAAAAACAGTATGAATGATTCGTAAAAAATTTCATTTATGTATAGGTGTTACGTTACGCAATAAAGTCTGTTACTGAAGGATTGTTTTGTTGGCTGAGGGGACTGGGGGGCGGGGGGAATGTATTTATTTAATTTATGTAATTCTTTTTCATGAAGAATTCCTGCAGTTTACTACTCACATCTTGGCACACACATATTGGCAGTTTCATTCATGAATGAGTATATAATACTGATTCCTGTATATATAATACTGATTCCTGTATATATAATACTGATTCATTCCATGAGATTACATGTGGTTATGTTTGTTATGAATAGAAACAAGGAATATGCAAGACAAAAAAAGATTTCCAGTCATCTTTATTATAGAACAGTTATAGAACATGGGCCCTGGAGTAGTGACTAGTAACTGTCAGAATGGTCCATTTTTTTTTTAGAGCTTAGTGACTGTCAGAAAGGTTCATTGGTGGAGCTTAGGGTAGCCAGTGACTGTCACAATGGTTTACATGTACCTGTTTAGTGTAGCCTAGTAGCTGTCAGAAAGGTTCATTGGTGGTGCTTAGGGTAGCCAGTGACTGTCACAATGGTTTACATGTACCTATTTAGTGTAGCCTAGTAGCTGTCAGAATTGTTCATTGGTGGAGCTTAGGGTAGCCAGTGACTGTCACAATGGTTTACACATACCTGTTTAGTGTAACCTAGTAGTTGTCAGAATTGTTCATTGGTGGAGCTTAGCATAGCCAGTGACTGTCACAATGGTTTACATATAACTGTGTAGCGTAACCTAGTAGTTGTCAGAATTGTTCATTGGTGGAGCTTAGCATAGCCAGTGACTGTCACAATGGTTTACACATACCTGTTTAGCGTAGCCAGTCACTGTCCAAGTGGTTTACATATACCTGTGTAGCGTAACCTAGTAGTTGTCAGAATTGTTCATTGGTGAAGCTTAGCATAGCCAGTGACTGTCACAATGGTTTACATATACCTGTTTAGTGTAGCATATTAGCTGTCAGAAAGGCTCATTGGTGGAGCTTAGGGTAGCCAGTGACTGTCACAATGGTTTACATATACCTGTTTAGTGTAGCATATTAGCTGTCAGAAAGGCTCATTGGTGGAGCTTAGGGTAGCCAGTGACTGTCACAATGGTTTACATATACCTGTTTAGTGTAGCATATTAGCTGTCAGAAAGGTTCATTGGTGGTGCTTAGCGTAGCCAGTGACTGTCACAATGGTTTACATATACCTGTTTAGTGTAGCCTAGTAGCTGTCAGAAAGGTTCATTGGTGGAGCTTAGGGTAGCCAGTGACTGTCACAATGGTTTACATATACCTGTTTAGTGTAGCATTGTAGCTGTCAGAAAGGTTCATTGGTGGAGCTTAGCGTAGCCAGTCATGGTCCAAGTGGTTTACATATACCTGTGTACTCTCAAGTGACTGTCAGAATGGTCATTGGTACAATGAAGCCTAGCCTATTTGCTGTCAGAATGTTTCATCAGTGGAGCTTTGCGTAGCCTGTGACTGACAGAATTGTTCATTGGTAGAGCCTAGCGTACTGCACTATGCTATGGTAGCCAGTGACGTTAAGAATGGTTCGCCTGCATAGAGAGTTTCAGTACGTGTGTGACTTGAGGCAGCTGGGAATATTCACGAAGCTTTACATTGCTTGCTTGCAATTTCTTGTATTCACTAAAAATTGTCAATGAGACTCTTGCCGCCATTTGCGCAATCTGATACCCACAAAACTGATAGCTGCTAAATACGCGTGAAAAGTTCTTGAATTGGGCTTTACAAAAACAGTCATAAAAATATATGAATTTCTGATCCAACCTGATGACTGAAAAATTGTCTGGCGTAATGAATGTGCCAGTGGTTTGCCTGTGTAGATTGGTGCAATGACTGACTGTTGGGATGGATCATCAGAAGAGCCTGCTGTGAGGATTCAGTGTCGGGGCGTCGTGTGGCGTAATGATGGTGGGAATTCGTCAAATGGCGCAGATCTCGAGAAACGGTTATGTGGTCAAAAACTCATATACATGCACAAGTATACATAGAAGATACTAAGCTTTCATCTTGCATCTTGCCCAAACTAAAGTTTGTTTCCTGAAATCGTGCACTGTGAAGCCAAACCAGTAAGACAAGGAAAACTCTCCCATGTCTGATTTTGTGTGTATATAGCATATCTTACATAATGCATGCCTTGATGATTAATAAAGCAATCTTTCATCCAAGTTCAAATAAGTACGTATGTATCTAAATCAAGATTAGGTTATATATATATGCGTTCAATATATGAATCGGCTAAAGCTTTCAACTCAAGTTCCTTGACGAGTGTGTGGCTGAAATAGTATTAATGTGACTTGATGCCTAATGTGCCTCGGTAATTCATTCATTCAATGCAAGCAATCAATCGATCTACAATCAGTGAGGTCACGCACTCGCATCCAGCTCAGGCGTGTCAGGTGAAGAGCTGCACAGTTTTCTCTTTATGGAGTCTGTATATACCTGCTGTATATACCAACGCAGTGCTGCTAAACCTGACGGTTATAGAGTATTAATTTATTTATTTATTAGTTTTCATGTTTGTTTGTTTTTAACTGGGGTTTACGCCCTATACTCAAGAATATTTCACTTCTGGTGGGGAAAACCTACTATCATCTGCAGTTAGCTGACTGACCATCCCACGCAACGTCAGAGAGGAAGCCAGCTAGAGCAGGGCATGAACTCACAGCGACCCCATTGGTGAGAGCTCATTGTGTTCTGCTACATCTCGCTAATTCCGGAGTGCCCGGTGATCCAATATTAGTTTGAGTATTCATTAATATGGCTTTGAAGGCCAGTACATAATGTTTTAAACATATATACATGCAAACTATCTTTGTCTTAAAAAGAAAAAATGAATTAAAATTTATCAGAAAAATGTAAACTAAGAAAAATAAACGAAGTTTATATTTTCTTTTCAATAAATATGATTTACTGTATATATAAAACTGAGCATATATCTTCAGACTACTCATGAATAATCAGGTTTTAAAAATGCCCGCTAGTCCTGACCGGGAGAACGGATTCAGTTGACATTTGATGACATATATCATGCATGTATTCCTCACCATAAATCTGTATACTCATAAATTTGTCTTGATATATCTCTTATTTTTGTTCTCTTCTGCTGTATGCGATACAAATAAATATGTACGATACGGCATATAAATATCTGCACATGTACACATTCATCGTATAAAAGTATAGCGAAGATCAAAGATTGAAGAGAGGAGATCGTAGTGTATTTAGGTACTGTAGAGGTGCGGATTCCAAACATTTGTGCATAATATATGTATACCTTCTGTGAAAGAGTACAATGGCCCCAAAATTTAATAAGTAAGCATTCTTCCCTACACCGGCATTAACCGCAATGCTGGCCACTGCATGTCGTGCAGTACATAAGCAAAATATTCTTGACCATGGTGTTAAAACAACAATCAAGTAACGGAATCAATATAAATCTCCCCGATCTCTCCCCTCCATAATGTTAAAACTAGTACCTTTGAAGCACCTGTATCTAGTAAGGCATGCAGTTTTAAAGTCAGCCAGACTTTTTGTTTTGTTGCTTGTTTTTGGTTCATTTTTGTGCTACATTGACAGTACCAGTATTGAACATTAATTTATAATACACATATGCGTATGCAAGAGGAGGAGGTGCTGTTATACATGCATGGTAACGGAACCGGGACCTTTGGATCGTTCGTGGTGCATGATGAATCGGCAGGTGGATCATTCGTGGTGCATGATGAATCGGCAGGTGGATCATTCGTGGTGCATGATGAACCAGGAGGTGGATCATTCGTGGTGCATGATGAACCGGGAGGTGGATCATTCGTGGTGCATGATGAACCAGGAGGTGGATCATTCGTGGTGCATGATGAACCGGGAGGTGGATCATTCGTGGTGCATGATGAACCGGGAGGTGGATCATTCGTGGTGCATGATGAACCGGGAGGTGGATCATTCGTGGTGCATGATGAACAGGGAGGTGGATCATTCGTGGTGCATGATGAACCGGGAGGTGGATCATTCATGGTGCATGATGAACCAGGGGGTGGATCATTCATGGTGCATGATGAACCGGGGGGTGGACCATTCATGGTGCATGATGAACCGGGAGGTGGATCATTCATGGTACATGATGAACCAGGGGGTGGATCATTCATGGTGCATGATGAACCAGGGGGTGGATCATTCGTGGTGCATGATGAACCGGGAGGTGGATCATTCGTGGTGCATGATGAACCGGGGGGTGGATCATTCATGGTGCATGATGAACCGGGAGGTGGATCATTCATGGTGCATGATGAACCGGGGGGTGGATCATTCGTGGTGCATGATGAACTGGGAGGTGGATCATTCATGGTGCATGATGAACCGGGGGGAGGGGGTGACAAACATAACATGATTGTGACTGTTTGTACATGTATATAAGCCGCAGGCTGCATGTGGAATGTGAACTGAGTTAAGTGGGACAAGGAAAGTTCACAAGGCTGTACATTTGTGTATATAGAGTAGTCAACAGTTTGTTGTGGCCTGTCACGTGATGACAACATGGTATAGGTAAGAGTTTCCACATGTAGGGCCTGCTGGTTGGTATTTATACCAGGGACTGGAGGTGTTAGCCTGTCTTCCCTTGGGCTTAGTTGAACTTTAAATGCATGACATATAGTACTTTGGGTCATGAAGCTTTGTGTAGAAAAACACATTTGTAAGGTTTGACCTGGATTAAAACAATGGAGTTTCTATGATGTCGACAATGACAAGATATGTAGAGTAGTATATGTAGTATATGTTAAAGAAGTATTTAAAGTGTAAGACAACCTAAAGTTTGCAGATAATAGACAGCTAATGGTTGCTGAAAAATAGAAATTTAAAGTTAACAGTTTTTTGCTTTATTTTTTTTGTAAGCCAAACCAAGGAGAAAAAATATATGTTGCAATACATTTCAAATTGCAAATACTCTGCAGGGAACGTGAGAAACAAACTCAAAAGATTACTTTTTTTCATTAAGAAACCTATGCTGCAAAGTTTTGCTGAAATATTTATAGCCAAAGACCACAAAAAGTTACAAACACATCAATATCGATCATAATTGGCGATGCTCGAAAATGTTAACATTTGCTTTTCTTCGTTGTATTCCGGGAACAAAAATTTTCAGCAGTTTGGTTCAATTAATACATTTTATTTCATATTATCTTAATGTGCCTGGTCCAAGTGACGGGAGGTATAGGTGCATGGATTTCCCGTCAGTAATAATCAGTGTAGGAACTAAATATGTAAAATGGTGTCTCCAAAACATAGATTTATTGTTCGTTTTTACGTAAAAATACACTTTAACATTTTGAACGGATAAACAGCTATTCAAAAGGATTGTGTATAATGGATGAAAAGTGTATAGTACTGTCGGATAGAGGCTTTAAAAAATGTACAGGTTTAATTTCTGTTGACCGTATGACTTTTCGCCCTCACAAAGTTCAAATTTACAGCGAAAATCAAGGCCTAACAGCATTACTTATCTCACTAACTGGCACAAATCAAATGTCTAGATTAAAGAAAATCACCTTATCGCCTTAGGCTAGAACTGTTCAGTAGAACAGGCACTATGTTCGTTCTATCAAAGGAGGCGAAGATATTGTTGTCTTGTAGCCACGTGGGTCTTTGTCTATTTATAGAGTGGACGTTTACGTCAACCTGCCGCTGATTGGCCGGTACGATCATCAGCCTGTGTTCTGATTCGCTGAATACGTGGTAGCACGCGCGCATCTCTTGGTTATGACGGCCTGTCAGTCAGTGTACACGTGATCACCAGCGGTTGGCAGACCGACCTTGACAAGGAAGACACGTCCGCTAAACATGATGGCAGAGAGGCAATCCACCGCAGTCACAGTGCAGAAAGCCGCTGAGGAAGACGGAACGCACAATTTTCTGTAGGCCGTTTTAATCCAGGTAAGTTATAGCTGACTCACATGTCACTGGAGAAGGAAGACTAGCGTCTCATTTATGCAAGACCGTTTTCTCCTGCCTCTTTCATGGCGAATTACACATGAATTGGCCGGCGGGCGATCTCGATTTGATACCCGATCGTCCTCCGGGTTGATCGTTCACATCTCGTCGTTTAGTTTAACTTTCTTCATATTTTTGTAAAGATAGTCCTCCAAAACATCCCAGTCTTGTGCCTTGTTGCAATTATACAGTACTTTATGCAATTTTACTTATTTTTACAGACTAACACGATTGGTTGTGATCACTGAAATATCGGATGTGGCCGTCCGCCGCCACGTTTTTCATCATGTATTATAATGAACATGAGTGATTTGGTGCGATTTTCATAATATTCTCTGAATGAGTTTGTAACGTTTTGTCAGAACAGTCGATCACGTGTAACGTGGCAGAATAATTAAGAAATGAGAGATCTGATATCGGGGTGAGGCTTCCTTTCAGCGAGGGAGAGCAGAGGCTCGAAAAGGCTGATCTACCGACCTTGACCTTTCTCATAGATGTTTGATGATAAAAGAAGAATGTTGCTCAGCCGAATTCTGACAGCAGGTGTGCCTTGGGGTATCTCTGGCTCTGAGCTTAGTCAGTAGCACAACCAATACCTACTCGTGGTCCAAATAACTGTATATACCGAGTCGGGATTTGATGTTCGTCATATTATATACTTGACGCGTTATTACTCTTCCGCAAAATGTCGTTTTCTGGCATTTATTATCCGCACCCCCAGCAAATGTTGTTTCTTTGTTTTTATGATCAATTTTTTTAATGATCAAGAGTCAAGTTTTTAATGATGGCTCTCAATGGTAGTGTTCCTCTGTTACATTTATTTTGGTATTTTAAATAACGTGCGCACCAGATGCCATAGGTGTTTTTTTGAGAGCATAATGTGTGCAGTTTTCTGTTTTTATTGTTTTCAGAATTGCCAATGCTGGATGTGGTGGATTGCCAAAGGCCGGTCAACATGCCTGTCGATTATGCCTCTTATCTGTTAGCATCAAGTCCTCCAGGCGCAGGCTTCCAATTCCTTAGTCGTGCGTACACAGGAGATCGTCCCATCACCATACACTCAAAAGGACTCAAACAATTCTCCTGTTTTACTGCAAAGGCAAATGGTCAGACACGTAGGTTACCACCCCTGAAATCGATAATTGTCACCAAGCCTTTGAATTTCGAGAATGACAAAAGTAACAACGCAGACTGTGACTCTGATGATGACCTTTCATTGTTACCTGTGACTTGTAAAACCCCGTCGTCGACAGATGGAAAACTTAAGAAACGAGTCTCGTTCGCTGATCACAAGGGCCATGCCTTGGCAACAGTAAGAATAATGACAGAACCATCTGATGTACCACCTAAAATTCGCCCAGAAATATTGTCTGCATTGACAAAAGGTGCATCAGCAGGAGTCACAGACAAGTCCCCACTATCACTGAATTTTACCCAGCCTGCTTCTGATTATGTCCTATTCCGTGATAGACTGGAGAAAGACTGTGTGTCTTTGGAGAATGTGATTTTAAAAGACTACAGTTTGATGGGGACAATAAAGGTTAAAAATATTTCGTTTGATAAACATGTTTTTGTGCGAGTAACGTTTGACTCCTGGGAAACGTTTACAGACTTGCCAGCAGTATATGCTTCCAACTCATCAGAAGCACAAGGAAAAGCGTATGATACTTTCACGTTCGAAATCCACGTGCCAACGAACTATGATCGTAAAAAAAAAATTATGTTTGCTGTTTGCTTTGTCAGCGACTCAAAGGAGTACTGGGACAACAACCATGGTCAGAATTACGAAGTCATTTCGGATCAGTGCAAGCCAGCTGCAGAAAGTACAGCGGGAGTGACATCAGTATCACAAGTGAAGAACGTTGGGTCGTGGACGGAGTTTGCATGCTGGAACCATGTAGACACGTCATTACCTTACTGGTGAAGAAACTTGCTCGGTCCCAGATGGGACTGCCAAATGTTTCCATGTGACTTCGTTCAAGCTTGAATGTCACTGAGAAAGGAGTACTGCACTGCAGCACCTGTAACGCACGAGGTATCAAGATCATCACTTCTGGCCCTAGCTTTTCATGTCTACCATCGATTTTGTCACACACGGTGGATGATGGCAAGGCAATGGTCATTCTTAGAGAGAACAACTACACCAACAGATGGGAAAGCTTTTCTGAACCGAAAATACTGACAGACTAACTGATTGAATGTCCACATATGGTGCCAAAGCCTCTCTTACTGGTTTTTCGCAAAGCCCAGCGATTCTTTTTCACTACAACCGCTGCATTTGACATGAAGGACATGATTGGCATAGATTTTAATTACATCAGTTGAACTGGGTTATATAACCTGGTACATGTACTTTACTGCGTTGCTTCATTTTACATGAAATTCATGGTGTGCTTTGCCCTCAGGTAATGCCTCTTAGCCTTGCAACTGCATTTATCCACTAACATAGCACTAGATAACTTCCATTAGACTTACGTTGTAACTTTTTACATGTATATTCAAAGATGAAAAATTATTTGATAAGGCTATTGGGAGAATTGGCCATAGTGTGCTGGTTGGAAAGATCTAATTAAAACTGTTTGCACAGGTCAGAGTGGATTTATTTTGGCAATGGGTTAGCTAAGTGCAACCTTGCATTTCTGTTTTTGGCTGCACCAGCAGTGAGTACAGTAGTGTAGGTGTTTCAGCCTGTGGTGGAAATCTAATCTTACAGCTCTTGACTTGCTGATGTCCTGTGTACACAAATACATATGGGAAAACCTCTGGGCTTGTAAACTTGACAGCAAGGCAGTATTATTGTTTTTCAGAAACTTCAGTGCTGATGTATGCTCCAAGAGTTATTTGGCTGTTAGGATAATATATCTGTTCAAGTTGAAATTTAAATGGAAGTGCAAGAACAAGTACATTGTGTGCAAAGAATGACGCTCAAATACTGAACATTTGCTATCAAAGAGATTAATATGAACATTTTTGTATTCTTTTTTTCTTGTTCTTTCTTTTTTCTTTACTTACAGCATAAAACGAAAATGCACCAACCATTTACTGACGTTTTCCTCATATTATGCAAATAAGTAGTTGAGTAAATTTTTGCTGGTAATAAAACGAATGCCACTGAATGTATTTTTGGAAGAGTAAGCATCACTACAGTGCTGCACGTTGAGAAAGAGAATTGTATTATAAACTGGCCCACTATCTGTGGAATGTAATATATTGCTGTGGTGCTTGTGAATTCTACTCATGTGGTGCATAGGTATTGCATGACTTCATCCTGGGTGTGCAATTCTTATATCATCTCCAGCTGTCAGAAACATGAGGGGAGGGAAAAAGTGTTACATTGTTTTCACTGCATTCGCATACTTGGTGAACTAAGTATACATAGATTAGTTGTCATTATAATATATCCAGTCTTTCAGTCCCCTCTGTTTGCCAAGAAATCTATACTTAACATACAAGTGTGGTAGAGGGGGAATTCCCATGATATTTTGATAGTTTTCCTGTTCAGGATGTGATATATGGAGCAGCTAAACAAATCGTTTTATCTTGCCATCCAGCCATCTTATATTGTCCGTACAGATGTTTTAGGCAAGCTTGTAGTCAGATCAAATTATTGAATTTATTGTGTGGCGATTCTTTTCTTTTTTTTTCTGGTTCCTTGTGAACGTTACTGTTGCCAATTTGTGTCTGGACACATGGCTTACTAGTAAGGCCAGAGTTACATGAACAGGGAGTAACAAATTCATGATCTCGGGGGATGAAATATCATTGTTAATATTATGGTTATTCTATGACCGACTGACGAATAAGATTGCGTGTAAGTATATTGTACGTATGGGCGCCAGCAGTATTTTCACAACATAAAAAGTTAAGTCCGAGATTTAGGCTCAGATTACAGTCCGTGAAGTATGAATGTATTGAAGGATAAAAATGTGCCCTTTTGTAACTGAAAGATGTAATAAATTTATCATGTATCAAAGTGTCCTTCTTTGTTGCTTTGTGGTGTACTGTTTTTTATTTACATTCTTGCAAGTCGGTTGGTAGGCCTACAATATATCTCGGTATGTTAAAGCACTTTAATATTGACGTCAATAGACTTAAATATATCCTAGCGTACACTTGAATAGATTCAACCGTTAAATATAGCTATCAAGGGGTCTCGAGCAGATTGTTTGACAGGCGAGATGATCCGATCAATCACTTGAGAAAAGTCTGTGAGTAAGGATAGCCACGCTGCCGCACCGTGATCGGTCATTTTCGGGCTACGCGTTACCTCTCTGTGCTCATATAGGTCACACCTGTTGTCGGGCCGTGAAAAAGTTCAGGCCTTTGACATGTGCCTGGAGGTCAACAACAGGTTGGTTTCATAATCGTTTAATTCCTTGTACAACGGATCGAGTCTTGATGTAGAGCCGCTGTAAAGGCATGCAAAGTGTATTCTACTGCCTCAGAAACAACTGCCCAATGTGTTTAAAGACGGATTTAAGTAAGGACATTCAGAACACAGATATTGAAGTTTCTGAACGTGTAATTACCGTTAAACTGGCATACAACTGACGGTAGCGTGACGCGGTCGGATAATTTATAGAGACATTTGGTGAAACACAAATGTGTTTCTCGCCAACCCTATACGTCCATCAAGCGGAAAAGATATTTTAATTTTGGGGGGGGGATTTGTATATATGCGTCTAAGGTTCTGCAAACCATGGTTATAGGCTGTAATAAATTTCCTTGTGGCTTATTCTTGCTAATGTTTACGGATGTGTTACGTTTGTAACGAGAAATTTTGTTTTCTTTAAATTGCATGGGATTGAATAGCTGGGTGAAATTAAATTCACTTTTACATAAGATGTCAGCATCGAATTACTATATTGTCCCGCAACTTTCCATTTATCCAGTCTTTTCCAATTTAATATGCTACAGAAACACATCAAACGCAATTATAGGCCTACTAATCGGATGTTTCCAGATTTTTGAGGAAAAAAAAAATTCCATGAACCACATGGTGACAGATTAACAGATCGGTAGATGTCACTTGGAAAGTGGATTTTATGTAACCGTATTGTCTTTATTGTGGATTAGACTTTCTGCATGTAGCACAGATTCTAGTGCTGAATATTGGCCGAAGTAAATTTGCTGGATGGTTCGAAACCCGGAGTTATCTCAGCTGGCTTTCAGCACTATAGAATCTGTCTTACATACATACAAATGCCATCCCTATAGTAATGATAAATACTGTTTGCTACCAGGGTGATTGTCTATCCCGGAAGCACACATTTGTTGTTCGAACTTACGTTATAAAGCTGTGGACTGAATGTTCCCAATATAGAAATGACACGTGGATCAAATTATTTAGACAACCTAAACACGACAATTGCCACTGTAAATGATCACAGTATATAAAATTGGAACGCCTGAAGCAAATCTCAGGAAACTCAATTCAGTTAACATAGATTTCAGTATAGCTTGTTTTAAAAGATCATTCGGCAACTCAGATTGCTGGATAGATACAGAAATGCAGGTCTCCTTGACGGAGAGCTATACAGTGCGAAGGCTGCAGATATGGAGAGCCACAGTGATGCGTTATGAAGACATGACGGGTCCCAATTCGAAAGTGGGTTCCTCGCGTGGAGGAGAAATATTAGTATATTTGGAAACTGTGGTGAATAGAGATATATACCTTAAAACCCAGCGCAAGACATAGCTTTGTTGGAACCAGTCGTGTTTATTGAACGGAGGGCCTTCGCTTTCTTTCCGAAAGGTTTACACAAGGCTCCGTATCTGAGCAGCTTTATCACCCGATAGGGGGAGCTTTCGCTCTGTAACCGTTCATCTGTCACCATATTTTGAAAAGGAGAGCTCCGGTTCTGTATGTAACTACTGGAAAATATTGCTCACAAACAGACAATCAGGGACCTCCGCGGCCGAGCGTGCCAATGCAGTACAATGACTCGGGAGCCTTTCACCACTGTGGTCGCTGTAAGTAATTCCAGTCCAGCTCACGCTGGCTTCCTCTCTGGTCGTGAGAGTGTATGCCAGCCACCTCCGGATGATCTTGGGTTTCCTTCAGACTCTCCCCGGTTTCCTCCCACCAAAACGCTGGCCACCACCGTTTTTAAGTTAACGGGAAAGACCTCTTAAAAATGAACTTATGGTGAGTGAAAAAAGCATTAAAAACTGTACCTGAAAATACCTTCTTTTTTTTTACCTTTCTTTTTTCACCAAAATAAACGCACTCAAATGTTTTGAGTGTATGGAGAGTTTTATGGACCATATTGATAATGTGGTTCACCAGTGATATCACACAACTTTGTGTACACATTTATATTCAGCTCTGAATAACGGTCTTGTGAAGAGTACTCCTATAATGTTTGAAAACGCTAATTTGACATTAATTTCTGCTTTAGGGAACTAGAACAGTCGGCGTGAACTGGTGAACCGCATTATCAAAATGGTCCATAAAACCGACCATCCAATCAAAATATTTAACCGCGTTTATTTTAGTGAGAAGAAATCTAAAGAATTCAGTGAAGGTATCATCAGATACAGTTTTCAATCCTATTCCCAGATAGAAACATTTCATCAGTTTCTTTGCTTTCAATGATTTAGGGTGTTTGGTTGTAATATGCGGTCAACGATGCTTACTTCTTTCTTGTGAGGTTTTGCATGCTGAAACTTCACTGGCGGTGCCTTGCTTTCCACCACTTTAGCATTTTTAAAACGCCGGAAAGTTATTCAGCATTTCGCCAAGGCTCGGTAGTTCACAGCCTGTATATGTGAAAACTTGTATGTGAAAAGTACATGTATATGGCCTAAAATAACAATCCACCGAAACTCGGGGGTTTCCCTCCTGTTTATGTGAAAACCTAAACATGAAAAGTATATGGCTTTTAACAACAAGCTCGAATGCAAGAGTAATCTTACCGAAAGGAGACGACCGTGACTAATCTCTTCACGATACAATGTGTCGGGTATGATATTCTATGATGTACTAAACCCCATGGTCTAGCATACGAAATGAACTTATTCATTCATGCAACAAGTGTTCACATGCCTATACACGATACACAGACAACGTACAGGTTACACGCTATTGATGCCTTAAGTTTTGTTAACTGTCGACCTATAAAACCATTCATCCTGAAAAAGGTCAGTACCTTCAGAGCAGTTCATCTGTATGTATATTCAGGCCTACAAATTATACATGTGTAGTTTGATATTACTGTAAATTGTTGCAGTGATCATGTGCGATTCCGAGGGAGAGTTACAGGCTATATATGTCGCCCTTGCGGGTAATTGATACCTATAAGCCACCTCCATGGCATGAAACATGAAAGGAATAAAATTAATGAACAAAGAGACATACACTGACACGCATATACAACGGAAATCGTCAATATGAACCTTTACAATTCCAAGGTTTCTCCTTCGGTTCTTTACAGAAGAAATGAGCTACATGTATTTGACATGAACTAGAATTAGCCAACAAAGATGACAGAGTCATCTCTGTAGGGGTGACCTCTGGTGTAGCGAGAACATTAGTATGTCATCATTTAGACGACAGCTCAAAGATAAACTGTATGTAGCCAGTGTAAGTGTACCAGCTGTGACAGGATAGTGTGTCATATCCTATGTCTTCTATATGATGCTGTGCTGAGGCAACATCTTACAAGAAGAAACAATAACAGTGTTCATGTCTCCAGCTAACAAAGATTGATTGATGTGTTTATGTTATAAACGTAAAAAGTTTTCAGTTTTAAGTTTCCTGTCTTTAATGAGGATAGATTCGGATCTCCAGTCTGAATGTAATAATCCTACACGAGTCAAGTTTAACTTGTCTACAGGCATCAGCTATCTGAGAGGAAAAACGGCAAACAAACAGCTCGCTTAACTCCCAGACAGCGAAATACGCAAAACCAACCAAAGAAAAACGAAAATATGTAGATAACTTTATTACCTTTTCATTCGTGGGACTTTTACTTTCACGTATTTCGCGGTAATGATTTTTCCGCGAAATATACAACCAGCGAATATGAAATCCTACACAGCGCCCAAAATACTTTCACTACAGCAGGTGTTGGAGGGAAAATATCGAAAGTAAATAACAAATAATAAGAAAATATAGTTTCTTACGGAGATCACTGAACACATTCGGTCGAAATACCCCTAGTCTAAGAGGCAAGACGCAGTCCACAGAAAAAGGTAAATCCACAGCTTCCCGTGAACTCCTGAAGTGAAATTATCACTAGGGCCATCGGCCATATGAATGGCAGGTGGACATTGGTTTATAACAGTCTTCACAAACTTTCGTGGAGAAATTGGTAAAATGTTATGTCCGGATTCCCGGTCGAACGTTGTAAATTCCAGATTTAGGACTTTCAATCATTATGGACACCACATATACGAAAATAGTATACGATTTGGATTCTGATTTTATTTTTCCGCCTAGAACATTCATTCGGTCTTTTCGTCATCATTGAAAACTGTTGACTGCTTCCCTTTAGATGAATCCATCCTAATTTTTATATTTTATATATTTTCTTACTTCATTGGTGGTTTGTGTTACGTGTCATTTTTGGAAACTAGTTTTGCGATTATTGACCCAATTTTAGTTGACGGCTGGTATATACGAATAACCCTCACGACAATGTCACTTCCAGTGGAAATTGGGATAAAGGAATATGTCACAGCACAAAGAGACAATTACCAATGGAAACTCGGAAAATAAGTCTCTGACAAATTAGCGCGCGATGAAACACTAATTAGCAATGCGACTGTACAGCACAAATGGAGTTTAAATGACTACGTGGAACGGTACGTAGGCCTAATAACTCCGGTAAGGTATGGAGAAAAAACTGACAGCTCTTTTATACTCTAATGTGTTTTCTGGACTCTGTAAACATGCATGTTTACAACATTGGTACTTCTTCCAGAAAGGACGACCTATTTACAAAACCGCGAAAGCGCATGCATAAATAGAAAGGCTTCGAGAAAGACCCCCAGATCACCTCTCAAGATCTAGACCTAATGCTGATCAGGTTAGCATAGCAAACGGGATTACACTTGACACTAATCTTCAGTGACTGATAATTATTTTCTTAGAACGACATGTTTCCTTAATACAAGCCAGTGTGTGACCAGCAGCTCTTTAAGCTGATCTCAGCAGGTAAGTTTACCTGTCGGTTGGTTTACGGTCGGTCATGATTTGTGGAAGATATGAATGCAGAATTTTTCAACAGAGTTTTGTCTTCGAATCATTGAAATGATCGAACCGTAAAGGTACATTTTAACCTAAATAGTTCAAATGTAGGAATATACTGGTAATAAGGATTTCAGTTTATATTTCGTTCCTATTTTATACACCTAGACAATCCAAAATGGAAGTGTACCTGCTGAATAGGTTGGGGTTATATCTCTAATATACCTTACACAGAGCCAGATCTGTTTCCACAGCAACATGGAAAGCGATACAAAGAGAGCGACGTCGGCTTCAGCTTGCAGGGATTTCACTACCTACATTTAAACTGTTGACAGTCCACGACACAAGCTAAGCATAGAATCTATTCCCATAGCGTTTGGAAATACAGCATCCAGTCACTACGTGCAGATAAGATAGCTTGAAGCAGCAAGGTTGGCGTTGCCGTAGAGATAATTGTTTACTAGAAAGAAGCTACTTCTTCATCGCTGGGGGTTTCCACCGTCAACAACTGAATGCTCACTATACCCTTTTGTACATCACAAAAATATATTTTTTTATTTCCATCAGTTTACTTTAATATAGGGTGACTTTCCAAAATGTTCTCATGGACCTCTCATTATCTATCAAGTATATATGTATGAATGTATGTACATGTATGTTGGTATGCTTGGGTCTTACGCCATACTCAATTATTTCTGAATCATATGTTGTGTCTCCTTGTGACAGAGAGAGTCCATGCTGCCAAGTGCTGCCCTCACTGGAGCGTCATGTCGAAGACACCAGGCATGACACCCCACCCATGCAGTTACATTATACTGACACCGCCCGACCAGTCCCGTTTCCTTGCTCTAACCGCTCAGTTCCATGCGCCAAGTGAGACAGCAACAAATACCATGTTTAAAGCCTTTGGTATGACCCGACCAGGATTGATCCCGGATCTCCCGACCTTTTATCTATCAAGTAAGGGTATGGGGATACCGCAGCACATTGTGATACATATCTCTCTCTGCTACCAAATCCGATGGCGCCCATTTATCCACCAGACTAGGAGGGGGGGGGGCGTTCTTGTCCAGTGGCTTCAATCATGATGTCATTATGTGTGTTTTTGTCTAATACATTTGCATTTAACATCATTAATTCTTTTATCTAATTCTGCTTAAGCCATGGTGTTAGGGGGGTGTAAGTTGTTACTTCTTAAACACTCACATAAACAGTTGAAATAAATCCCAAACTGAGGTAAACTGACAAGAAGGAGGATTTCACCAGTGACGTGTGACCATTTGCCAAGTATCACACACTCGTCGCCGCCCTGGTTTTACTCTCTGAGTTGTAGTCTTGTATATTAAATTCGGGCATAAACCGGGATTCTGCTGGCTAATCATCCCCGAGGCCTGGTTCTTTTGCATTGTTTATGTGTTATGAAGTACATATGTTAAAGGTGACGACAACACAACCTTTTAAGTTAATCTAGAGCAATGACGTATAGCATATTGCATTCAACATCACTGTGATTTTATTTTACCTGTTTCTGGTGGTGCCATGGTGTTAACTTGGGGCGTGTAAGTTGTCACTTCTGTACGGTAAATCGACAAGAGGCTGGATTTCACGGATAATGTGTGACCATTTTCCAACTTTCACACTCTCGTGGCTCCTGTGGTTTTTATTCTCTGTTCTGTAGTTTTTTACATTGCTATAAATTTATACATAGGTATAACTCATGCACATTGCTCTCTAATAGGAGGGATGACGTGAATACATAAATCGAATGCCGGAATGTGTCGCGCATCACTTTTGTGGTTATATAAGTAAGACAGAAGTCAGTGAATTCGTGACCTCATTTTATTACTTACATGGATACAGAACAGTGCGCTAATGACGCCGTAAAAAAGCGAGAATGTGTTGTGGTTAGACAGGATCTGGCCGAGAGCGTGAGCTAGAGTCACGATTAATAACGCGACTGGCGAGGACGATACGTTTCATGCACGGAGTTACACGCATCTGCTCTAAAAGCATACATAGGCCTTCACGCTGATCTTGGAGTTATCACAGTCCTTAATAAGACGTTTTTTCACTCATTCTTGGGCGGAGAGTGCTTTGCCATCCCCACCACCTGTTCCCGTCCCAATCACGCCACAGACTGAAGTCTGCACAAATTACATTTGGTGACACACACAGCGAAGACGGCCAAAAATTCATCTCTTAAATAAAATAACCACCTCCCAAACCAAATAACCATCTCCCAAACCAAATAAACATCTCCCAAACCGAATGAACTTCTCCAAAATCGAACTAAGGAATTCAACCTTCTTCAAACTTAATAAAGTTACGGCAATCAAGATGTACCAGAACAAATATAAGCATCTTTCGAACAACGCTGTAGATTTGACTTCTGGTACACCAAGAAT
Source organism: Acanthopleura granulata (assembly GCA_016165875.1). Classification (NCBI taxonomy): domain Eukaryota; kingdom Metazoa; phylum Mollusca; class Polyplacophora; order Chitonida; family Chitonidae; genus Acanthopleura; species Acanthopleura granulata. The sequence continues at coordinate 38,079,875 of JABBOT010000001.1, read as the reverse complement.
GGTGTGGTTTGAGACGTTTTTTGGGACGCGTGTTTTTTTTTGGGACACGTGTTTTGTTTGGGACACGTGTTTTGTTTGGCTTGAGACATTTAGGACTCATGTTTATGGTTTTAGCGTCGGCTACTTTATTTGAAACTTGCATTTCTGCCACCGTCCGCTTTCTATACATTTAGCGGACAGGCTATTAATGAGAATGTGCTTAAAAATTTCATACAATTGATGGCGACCTGGAGATGCCACAAGTAACAAAATGCATATGTAGGTTGCATTTCCGGTATAGTCGAGCTAATTGTGATATGTAGATTATAATTTAAGCCATCAAAAAAAGAACTGAATAAATTAAAGGGTGTCCTGAACGCCAGGGTTTTGTTATCTTTTCCTGTCTTCTTCCGTGCATGTACAGAGTAATGAACACAAATGCAATATTTTTGGCTTGTACAAATCAATCCCCACATCATGCACACTATGAAAACTTGTACTGCATAACCCAAGATATATGCAGAGGATGAGGTTACATACGAAACATTGCGACCTAGATGATCCAAGGGAAAATTTAAATACTCAAGTGGCAAGGTTAATGTTTAGAATTTTCCCCAAGGTAAAATATATATAAAAAATATATGTATATATAGATGTATCATATGTGGTTATTCATCATCAATATCAACACAACGATACTCTTGTCATTTTCTTGATTACTTTCCTGTTTAATGCTTCTATAGACATACATTTAACAGATACATCACCCCAACGTTATAAAAAGAAACACAACGGGTCACACTGACATCACTTTTGAATTAAGCAAATGCTTTTCACTGAGATAAAAGGTTCATGCTATGCTTCATGAAGCGTTTTAATTATTTATTTATTATTACTTTGCGTGTGTGTTGTGTTCATTTCTTTTGTTAGCATGATAACAGACCAGGGCTGTAGTGAAATGCGGCAGGGAAATTAAATACCCATATATACTCGCTAATATATAGCCTATGCTAATGTGAAGAATGACGCAAGTCATTTGCCCCATTTTTGTAAACATTCGGTTTAATTTATACATTACATCTATAGTCTCGGATGCCTAACCAACTCTGAGACACATCCCAGTACCTGTGAATTCATACAGCTGAATGCTGAAGATGTGCATAAAACTGAACATTTTATCTACTGTTTCGAATACCATAGATTAACGTAAATTAACATGAGTTTATAAGCTGTTTGAAAAACCTTTGACATCATTAAAATATAACTCACTGAGCTTCGTGTCGTTTCCTTTGGCCTTAACTCTTATAATACAACAACAATGACACTTTTATTTATACGAGATATTATTTCTGTTCGATTACGTTTGGTGTTCGCCATGAAGCGCCATTCCCCATATGATTAAGTAACCCAGTTCACGTTCAAGTTACTGAAAAGCTGTGTTTTATCTCAAAATTAATACTGCGCTCAGCAACTGCCAAAAACTGATCGTCAACTCCAAGACTTTGTTTAGAAGTAGGTAGGGTTTTAATCACTCCCATTATACTCTTGGGAAAACGTATCCCACCTTTTTGTCGGAAACGCTTTTCATGGTTGTTGTCATCCTGCCAGACCCATACAATCATACACAGGCCTCTTTGTACATTACATATTGTATACACGGGTGTTCTCTTTTTTTCTTCTTCACAGAAATTGAAATGAGCCACATAATGATATGTTCTTGCCGTGTTACATAGTTACATAGGGATTGTATGTTACATATTCAGTGAATTGATCCCAGCCGTACGTGGGAAGGTCTTACAGCAACCTGCGGATGGCCTTGGGTCTTCCCCAGGTTTTCTCAGATCATATTGCTGGCTACCAAACATTTTAGTTCGGGCATATAAATCCTGTCAAATAAATAAATACATGCCAGTTTCATAACCCAGGATAAAAGCTAGTAACTATCCAATGTTTGCCTGCCGGGAATCAGGAAGTGAGTTGCGAGGAAGGATACATGAGTTGGCGTTGCATCAGCTTATGACGATGGCGTTTTCAAGACATCGCGGAAACAATGAGCGATAGCCATGATGTATGTGTACTGCTTTAATATACAGCTAAACTTTAAAACTTGCACGATGTCTCGGTTTCAGTTCAATAGTATTTTATTGTTCAGCACATTGTTTTCGTTGAGATCATAGGCCTAGTTAACGGCGGACAACACGTCAAACTGAGATTATGACGCACTCTAGTACATATGGTATGTTGTCTAAAACGTGGTTAACGGTGAATAAAATCACCTGAGTGACTATGTCAGTGAAGGAAGTGTCTAAAGTGTGATGTTCGTCCCTAACTGATACAAGCTAAAGGAGGTTCTGTATCCCATTGTATTTATTCAGTTCAAGGCCAGAGTGCCCAGTGGTCCGGACAAGGTATGCTGTGTTTACATCGTAGGCTGTCCTGCATTGACCACCCCCCACGTGAGTTCACTTCCGTGTGTGTGAAATTCTTAACGAAAGGTCAACGATAACGCATATTTGCCTGTATTCACCAAGAGAACGGACACTGTGTATTTCTGAGATGAGCTGTAAGTGTTAGAAGTTTAAAAGTGGAACTGCGTTCCATTTGCAATAAAATGTTGAAAAGGTAAATAGGAAGACCTGGAGTCCTGATTTATTTATTAATTTACTTATTTAATTATTGTTTTACGCCGGACTCAATAATATTTCACTTATACGAGGGTGAGTGGAACCCCACGATCGAAGCAAATCTGAGACAGATGGGTTTGCGAAGTCTTGTAAAAGCGGACCATCTCCCATCCCCCATACACATCTACGCACACACCACCACAGAAGAAGAACACCCCAAACAATAAGACCATCTTGTCACAGGGCTGCTCCTCAGAGCTACAAACAGTGTGGTGTATTAAGATGACAAATCTATGCAAGGGTAGCAAGACTACATGTGAAGGGATAGCCTAGACTTAAACTATACGTTACGTAAGTACATGTCTATCAAATAACTGAAGAATTTGATGGCTACGTGAATTGAATATTAAGTATAGGATATCTCTAGAATGTCACGTAATAGGCAATTCAGTAACATATGGCCTTTAATTTACTGATTGCAAAGAGGATGAGTCACAATTTCTCCCAGACTTGATAATATTTAATTGTACAGAAATATTTCATGAAATGTTATCGTGTCACCTTACCAAGCTAGGTGGTTATGTCAAGCCACGTGATTTGACGCATTGACTTGTGGGATTCGATTATAGATACAAATAAAAATAAGGCAAACGCTACAGTTTCACACGATTTCTAGAATCGACGAATCTCATGCCTCATGAACGCACCATATGAAATACAGTTTCTTCTGTTGTCGATTTTGACGAGTTGATGAGATAAATAGTCCCCTGCATGTTACCGGGACCTGAAAGTCTTGACCAAGTGCCCATGCTTACAGTCAGCCATTTTAAGTTTGTACATGTATATCATATTATGTGCGAGTCATTTGTCTCTCTCTCTTAGGTGAAGTGGTAATAGATTGAATGTGTATGGCTTAACGCCACCAGGGCAGTATTCCAGCCGTATCGTGGCGATAGTGGTACAATGGCGCACAGTGTTGATCTCCATGGTTGACAGATCCATACAGTCACATGACATCCCGGCAGGTATCTTCATAACTGCGCGCGTTTCATAACATCATCCATGTTATTATCATAATAAATGTGGTATTATGTAGACGTTCATCATACCATTATTATCCAGTTGGTCATGGACATGGTATACATGTGGTACATTGGGCTATACCAGTCGTATATAGTTAATATACTTCTGGTTATAAGGTGTACGCTGAATGCAGCCCAATTTATGACCAAAGGTCTTTGTAGATTGATTTTATGTACCCGGTGACCTTGGAAAATATAGTTTGCATTTAACTTAATTCCAGAACTTTGATGTATTAAGTAGTATACTTATCCTAGAGTCTGTAAAACCAGAATAGCTCTATGCAACTTACATATATCTAGACCTAGGTTACGTGTCAAGGAAGAATAAAAACTTTTAAAGCCGTTATAAAACTCTTTCACCGGAAATTTATATTTGAAGCCGTTATGAAACCTCTAACAAGAGTTTTCAAATGAAAAATTTTCTCTCGAGAAGAGAAGTAAGACACCTTCATCTGAAGCGAGTATATCACGCACATCAGATCGTGTACGGAAGTGCAGTGGTTACTCAGTCTTATTTACCAGTAAATTGCCAGGCAATCAAGATCTGATCTGATGATTTCCTGCCATACCAGTAAGAATTTCCAATAAAACCTAATTTTTCCCCCACTATACGCTGATTTATGGCCGTTAGTGACACTATATATCGATTTAATTGATCTGGCATGGTTTAGCCGTCTGCATCGGGCATTAAGAGAAGGGAGGGTATGTTATGTCAGCCTTAACCCGGGGAAGGACGTATATAACATGTGTAGTTATATAATGTGAATCCAGTGAACTTGTGCTCTTGGACGTATATGAAATGAGCTATGTATGGAACAGCTGCTAGCGCTGACGGGCGCTTTTTGGATGCTGTAGGTCTGTGCGTTGTCGTTGGCAGGGTCCATCAAAAAACCTGCGATGGCATCAGATCTTTGGCACGATACACTTATCTCTGTGTTTTCCTCTATACAAACGATCCTGTAGATTTGCCTCAATAAAGGCTATCTTTTTCTTATTATTTACATGTCCCGTGGTACACCAAGTACTGACCCACATTTACCTACGCAATAAACGATCACATGCGCGAGACAACCACGCTACTCATGAATCCCATGGGTTCACTGACCACGGTTGACCTAGACCTACTTCTGTATCCTATGTAACACAGCAGTCAGTGTTTACAGGTATAGGCCTGTACGTGTATGTGAAGCCAGCTGAAAACCTATTATTACCGCATGCTACTGTTACGAAGCCAACAGTGTATCATTTCTTCGAGGGTTTTTTTTTTTACTGACAATTAAGAGGCATCGGTCTTTTAACTCTCCAGCCCGAAAAGTATTTCTACTGATTTAAGGAAAAGAATGCATAAAATAGATGCAAACTTCTATCTGAAAAGTGATTTGAAAAGTTACTTGTAAATATGATCTTCTATAAATTCTTCTTAGATTATATTTTAAAAAGACAAGGACATCTGAAAGTAAGTTTTGCATGGTGTGTATTTAAAGAAAAGTGGAAAACAATAGTAAAGGTATATTTACTAATAACTTTTCCTACTCTGTATTCTGAAGTCTACATATTTTGTTTTCCTTTCTCTACCTTCATGTAGGCGAGAGAAAGGTCATAACTACGTGTGTATTGGTGGTACCCACTATCTCCTACTCTATAGGATGTTATATACAAATATAATATGACAGCATCCACACAGTAAATAAGGTTTTACTGACTTTTGACCTCTGGGTTATAAGGGGAATTATCAACTGTGACTCAACGACGCATAGAGTGTAAAGGTCTACGGGCCAGTAACCTGATAAAATGTGCCAGGTTAGAAAATGCCAACAAGGTCACGCGTTGCGTATTAGCAGACAAATACTTATTTTGTGGGTTTTGTGATGATAAATAGCGGTCCACTAATAGAATCTGGTGATGTACATGCCAAGGCCACGCATGCTAACGTTTCGCGCTGCAGTGGAGGAAGACCGTCGGAAAAACACTTTTAGGCGATTGGATTTTTTCCTCGACGTTTCATGCACATATGTGATATGTGTATTTGTTTTGGTTCGATTTGATGCATTTCAATTCACACGGACCCGCGTAATCCACTTACAGGATAGACAACAAAGCAGTGTGAAAACAGATTTAATAAAACAGAGAACCTGCGGATGGTCGTGGGTTTCCCCCGGGCTCTGTCCGTTTTCCTTCCACCATAATGTTAGCAGCCGTCGTGTAAGTGAAATATCCTTGAATGCGACAAAAAACACCAAGCAAAAAAAAAAATAATAATAATAATAAAACAGAGCAATGAAATACCCGAGGCATGGACCATTGTTCCAGTAGATATGTTATCACATGCTGTGAATGCTAAAATTTGACAAGTTGTGTATTTTGTTTGGGCTCATTGCCTTGTACTGAGGGATCATTTAATTAAAAACTTGCCATTAATCGCATTTCTTGGCAGTGTGATTCATATCCCTGCCCTTATAGGTGTTTTTCTATGTCACGTGAAAGTGCATGCCATTTTACTTGATATAAACCATGTAATGTGTCAAGGATTTGACTTTTGTTCAGTACAGTGATGTCGGCAGATCGGAGGGCCTGCCGAAACACCATCTATACAAAAATGATCATATTGGCAATTTATGTTGGCCAACCTTTACAAGGTCATGTAAACAGTGTTACACAATGCGCCACATGGGCACCATAGACTGTAAGTCTGTAAATGACTATACAGCTCCCATCTTAACGTCATCTAGAATGTTCGGGTGAGTAACAGTGTACGAGGTTACAAGTAGGTCAGCTCGGTTATTTTCGATCAATGTTTTGGTGGCGTTCTGGTGAGGTAATAGAAATCTCGTCTGCTCGAGAGACCTGGATTCCCAGTCACCATAGCCCGTGATCGCACGTACGCCACACAGGGTCAGTGACCTCAGGCAGCATCTTGGAAACACTTGCGTTACCTTATTGAGCATCGTTTAGTCAATAGTATTAACGAGGGACGTTGTTTCGCCAGTAGTCTGGACGGCACGCCCTAAATCTGAGGAATATGCATGGAAGTACGTGTGTCGGTAAATTGCTGTCGTTAGCGCCTTGGCTGTACAGAGGAGCATGGAAGTGTGTCGCAAAATTGCAGTCGTTAGAACCTGGGCTGTAAGGAGTACGGAAGCATGTCCGAAAAATTGCATTTGTAGAAACCAGGGCAGAGTAAAGGGAAGAAGGCAAACGTTGTCTCTACAATGAAAAAAAAGTAAATATATAAATAAGTAACCAATAAAGTGCTCGAGCGGGGCTTCTTGGGTCCCGATGAAGTTTTCTTAGGCTCTGTCACCCGTTTCTCATGCATATTTTAACAGCATGGTTGACTAAATAACATATTTTAAATTATATGTACTCATTAATCAGGATTATGGTTGGAGGAAACTCGACAGGCTCAGGAGGAAACCATTCCTCTTGCTCTGTTCCCATGCAATAAACCGGGAACCCAACACGAATGGATCCTGTACAGTATGCATCCAGACGGCAATCCTAACATTTTACCGAGTCCATCTTGTCTCCACATGTAAGGTGTTCCCACGAAGAGCCAAGTCATATGCTCAGTAATTTCAAAAAGTTGTCCCAAAATCCTACATACCATTGATAAGATCTGTATTGCAAGGACAGCTTATCCAAAGGAATTAACACCACGTCTTGTTTGTCTCTCTTTGTACAACATGGTAAAGAATAAAGTGTTTATAAATCTGTGTCCTACAAATGGAACAGAAATCTACCTATGTAGGTTTTATTGGCTTTCTGTTACCAAAAATGTTGCCATCAGGACACTAGCCTGCCCTAAAAAAAGGACATCTTCCGTTTATTCTGTTGTTTGAGAGATGAAGTATTGCATTTCCCTCGATCTATCGGACTGATCCGTTTATGACAACGACTTGATCCATACCTGATAACGAATTAATCAATAATCAGGAGAGGATCAATCTGTTAGATCGACGGAAATGCATTCCTCAGAAAAAATAAAAAAAAGAAAAAGAAAATAAACAGAATTAACGGAAGATTTTTTTGAGGGTGGTGATACCCGATGCGACCCGAAGCTAGGCACAGTGTTAACAAATGGCAACATATCTCCTTAATCCCACTTTGTTGGCACTCGGGCGTGAGGATGCATCTGCCATGAATAGCAGACTATATATTGATATATTAACATCTTGTGGACTACATACAGCTGGATCTTTTACAAAGAAAATCTACAAAGTGTTGTCCGGACGGACCCATCTTTATGACAGGTGACAACAGTAGTTGCCTACTAAAGACCGTTTATAATATATATTGTCAATATAGTATTGACAGTGCGGAAATCAGCTGAGCTCTTATATAGTTACCGATGGTGATTTATGTATCTTCATATATACCACAAAATATATAGAATGCTACTCAGAGATTCTTGTACCAGACAAATACAGTTATGACTAAAACATGTTGTGTTTTGACAAATTCGAGAAAAGCAAACATTCTACAGGGAGACAGCTCTATACAGATACAACCGCACTGACCAGCCCGCTACAAGCCGGGCGACACCGTCCCTGATATAATCGAAATAATGCTGGTATAAAACGAAATGATTTGTTTACTGTTGGAAAAAAATATGATATATGTCATGATATATTCTGGGTCGTTACGGTGCGCTAGCGCACTAACCAACTGAGCTTATTGTAAAGTAAATAAGGGCCATACATGTCTTCGGATATATTTAAGCAATACACTTTGCACCATCTATTCATTGTACAAATGGAAAATTTTTTTATCTATATAGCGTCATGCAACTATCAAATAAATTAGTTTTTGGTTGCTTTGGCGATCAAAGCCAGACTTTATGTCAAACAAAGGATTCAAACACTGTACTGTAACATAAAATAATTTTTACATAACGAAAGGTTGGAGTTTTTAGGATGCATAATTAAGCACAAAATCCATGAAACGTATCCTGTACAGAGATGTTTTTAACGCACGATTACACAGGGAGTTGTCTCTAAAACTTAGCTCCGACAATTACAAATGTGTTAGACAATGACATCATTTATTCATCACTCGATTTCATGAATGACTGATAACATGTGCAATTGAAACCATCAACCTGCAACAACTTGGGAATTACTTTATGTATTTACGATTAATATTATTAAATGTGTTGTTTTTTTGCAATTATTCCCCCACCCGTTTGTTTATTTTCTAAAATGGCTTAAGGAGTCATGAGTTCCAATCAAGTTGTCGCTGCCTCACCGGTGTGTACGTAATTCGAACGCCTCTGTATCTGACGATAATAATCTTGAGAAAGGCGTTAAAAAGGAAAAATCAGTTAAAAATTTCTGATTACCGCGATGCATGTAAAATCCAGAATTTTTATGATCACCTAGACACTGTACTAAAATATGTTTTCAAATTTTTATGATCACCTAGACACTGTACTAAAATATGTTTTCATTACTCTAATAATTCATATTAATATTAGTATAAGGGACAGGAAACAAAAATACACTTACATATATATATATATATGTGGCCAAGGCAACATAATACGTTATCCTGACGATGAAACCGCAATAGTTATGGGAGGAGATGGTCATTTTAACATATAGAACCTTCATAACTACAGTTAATCGTTTGCTTTTGTGTTGTGCGTTTATTAATTTGCTGAAGGACAAAAATGTACTATATTCCCGCGTCTGTTGAAAAGAGATGAAACAACTTTCCCACGAGGGAATCGTTTCTCGCCGCCATGGTGCAAGCAGCGAGCAGGAAAGAGGGAAGACATTATATATATACATAAAAAGTCCGGGTGAGACATAAAATCGTCTGAATGACATATATTTTCTGATTTCTAATGTCCCTTTTACGGCTCCTGGCGCCTTGTTTTACCCCAAAACAGCAATTTCCCTGGGTACTGTAATTGTATAGTGGATGTTTTTCAATACAAAACAGAATCCTCGTGGCGACTTAAAATGGCATGGGAATGAGAAATGACCGAGAAGCCAGCACGTCCGAACTTTTCGCCTTTAACAACACACCAACTAGTCCTTCTCAAGCACATGTCTTTCCTTTTCATTGTGCTGTGAGTAAAAGAAAAAGAAAAACACTCAGATGACAATATGCATCATAAACTCGTGGAATGTATGCTTCGTGGCCTTTCACATTTGGTCCTGTTTGGGAAAAAACATGCCCTGGTAGGACTTTGACCAGTCTGTCCATGCAGCTAGACTATATTTTGTTGTTCTCCTCACTCTAGTGTTCAGATCACCTATAGGAAGTTTTCTATATATTAGGTTTACGCCTAGGTGAAAGTAAAAATAGAGAAAAAAGCATATCACATTCCTCTCTGCTTCGTGTGGCAATGTGGCGATGTTTGTCGTTTGCGGTGTTTGAAAGCATGCCAGTGTATTTCTAGACGACGGACTGCTGTGGGCTGAAATGCACAGACTGTGTGGATAAAAGCTGGAGACACAGGGGTGTGAAGTTCTCGGTATGTGGCTCTTAGGGAACCCCGAGGGGCTGGGAAGCCCTGGGCACCTGGGTGGGCATTGACAATCCTGTGTCAATCCGGGTATTCCCTGTGTAATCTGGCGTACTCGCACGGGTGACTTACATTACCTCTAATCCTTGCTTACCTAACATGGATTGCCTCCGTATTTACAGGTTTGCTGGGGGCTTTAGCGAGGGTACACACACAGAGAGAGCGTTGAACGAAGCTAAGAGGTAGGGAAATATGGAAAGGGAAGTGGGTCTAGCCGCAGCCTGAACTCTGTACACTGAAAACTAAACTACATTGCCCTCCCCCTCACCCCAAAATTATAGCGTATTTATAAACAAAAACGTGAGTCTCTAATGTAAAATATAACATGGAGGTATATCATACGGAATTCTTGCTACAAACAGCTGCGCTAAAGGTACTCTGAAAAAAATTTACCGTCGTCAGAATGATTTACAGAGGCCTACACGTATATTGCATGTATGTACGTCATTCTATCGGTGGCGAGTTATCGTTCTTGACAGGCCGCTCTTAAGTATAAGCCTACAGGGTAAATCTTCACAGCCGCGATGCTACATGTACTATTACATTAAATCAATCTGTCACCGGTATATAAAATGTTTACTTGCGTTGGCCAATGTAATTGAGTTCCAGTTCACAGAACCCGTAATTCATTATACCAACTGGCTTATAAATATTACAACTGTGCTGATCTAGGCCTACATGGCGTGTGGGTTTGTCTGTCTGTCGTGCTACAATTGTGAATAGATGTCTCGCGTGATATTTTTGTGCTTTTATACCATTATATAATCAAAAGTCGGACAATGATCTATCTGAAACTGACTACAGTTAAAATACCGTTATCATTAAATGCCGTTAGATAATACCGCGGCGTTATTTTCCCACATGGCCACACCATTATCAATTAGCTGTGTTCGATGTCACGCGATAGCCACATGAATCCTGTTCTCTTATTGACATAAATTACTGAAATAATTGAAAGGTTCATTTGACAACGGGAAGTTTTATACGATGGGTGTATATGAGCAAATCTTACAGAGGCTGAGTTAGATAATGTACGACATGCGGTTGTGCTATATACCAAATGGAACTGTCTGATTTCCGCTCAGTATAAAGACAGTTACCACATGGCGCCGTTCGATTTCCTCTCTGTCATCTGTGTCACGCGATTACTGACCGCTGTACCCGGTACCGTTCGATTTCCTCCCAGTCACTGATATCACGCGATTACCGTCCGCTGTATACCGTTCGATTTCCTGGGGGCCAAAGACGGTTATTAATAATACCATGGATACTGTTTGACTTTCCTTTGATATAATGGTAATACTGAATTGTATTCAGTTTGTCACAGATGTCTGCCCCATGGTTATACATGCCATATTGCTGCCGTCTTCAGAGATGCGCAATGCAGGAAGCACATGACCATATATATTTATGCATATAGTAATTATTATGTATAATTATATATCCCTTAACGTATGCAGACTGTGACATCGATGTACTCTAATAATAATGATATTTATACATCTACCTTGAGTGACGTTGCCAAACTTTCGTCACATGAGGCTTTTACTCTAATATTCAAATTCCATTCTAAACACAGTAATGATAATTTCTTTATACGCTAATATTAGCCTTGAATACTATACCAAAGAGTGAGCGAAATTTAACGACGTTGACAACAATGGCTTTATTTACTTCCTAAAGTGAATTACGTAGATCGTGATCACTCTAAGCGCGGGCAGGATTGCCTATATTACGGTATCAACTGAGCCCGATATGGACTGTCTGTTTCGCCACAGGGTGTAAATATTGTGAACAAGTCTAATGGCTTGCAATGGAGCGATTGAGTGATCGCCATATCCATCATTCCAAAGCGTGTCTGCATTGCACTCTGGTCACATCATCTGCTACACAGGCCTATTGGGCATTGCTCTACTGCCTCTTGCTCATTGTCCTCCCCCCTCCGTCCCCCCTCTTTCTCTAAGGCGACAGCTCGTGCATCGATCCGGGATTACTCGGCTCACAATCCTATATTGTCTCACGAATGTCACCATGACATGTCTGGAAAACACAAGGGTGAGGAGATCCAAAACAAGAGCATTTACCCCTTCCCTGATCCCTAGGAGGTGGTTGTGGCGGTGGGGTATCAGAGTAAGCTTCGAGGTGGTGGAGTTAACCAGTCGGGGTAGAGGGTCATAGGTTGCAGCAGAAAGGAGAATAAAATGCTGTACTGTGATGTTTTATACTTATTTATTTATCTCATTGGAGCTTTACGCCGTGATTAAGAATATTTGGCTGCTACGACGGCGGCCAGCATTATGGTGGGAGGAAACCGGGTAGAGAAACCCACGACCATCCACAGGTTGCGGACAGATCATCCCACCTATACAGGTGGCCAAAAAAGTAACGCATAGATAAATTGGCACAAACTAATTTTAAGTTCATAGTGGGATAAATAATTTACTACACTGTCATTTTCAGTTTGACTTCATAAAATAAGCCTCAGAAGCTCTTTCTGGGCTGCCACCAGATCATCACTGGATGCCCATCTCGGCTTCTGATGTCAACACCATATGAAAACTATGTGTTTCTCTTTTTAGAGAGGGGATACATTTGGAAATGTGAATGACTGTTCTCTTCTGAATTCTGACTATGCACTTATGCAATAGGAGGTACCCCTTAACGAGTGCACATATATATTTAATACCAGTATTTGATGGCTGTTTAACACAGAATTCGATCGAGAAATGTTTACTTATAGTTAGGCTAAGCATGTAGTCATCACAGATTTCGTACGATTGAATTGGTCGCGAAAGGCCCTCTCAGCTGACGTGAATTCAACGCCCATAAACCTCTGGGTATAAAGCTCCAGTGGAAACGAACCACGTTAAGGACTGATTCGCCGAGTTTTGTATCTTTCTTGTTAGAGTGATCTCCCCTGTGTTCTCAGTTTATCTCTGACGTAAAACCCATCAATGCGCCATTAGCACAAAGTCGTTGGGTGGGGTAGGGGAGGGGGGATTTTGGGCTGTACTACTCATATTTCTGACATCGAAGGTACATCAACATTGTAAAGCATCACAAACAGATTACACCCGGTTCAGACGTCGTTTCACTCGTGTTAAGCCAACCATCTGGACACGGCAATCTTGGTACTTGGTTCAGCAATCAGCATAATGGGCGATATAGCTCAATATTTGCCATCTACACAACGCGGCTCCAATTAACTGTGTGGTAACACATGATATTCTGTATCTCTGCACTCAATCAGCACAACTGGACAGGAATAGTGACCCGTCACAGACAAGAATAGGACGACCGGTACACCAATGTTCAGATAGACTTATTTGTTGTTGTGTGGCGGCCCTTACTATCTTCTTAATGTACTAGACTAAATTGCTTACTTTGAACGGCAAAAATAAAGAAAGTATGCTTTTTAAACTTTATGCTGGATACATTTGGTTTTTTTCTTTAAGGGGCAACATTTCCCGTTATGGAAGGGAAGCAGCAAAAATCTGCGATGCTTGTATTGATCGATTTTACCATGGCTGGGATAAACCCCACTTCCAGACAAAGCTGTATGTAACTGACGTGGCTACATACATGTAGACATCCACTAACGATTAATGATTAATCTGGCAATTAATGATTTATCTGGCGATTCGCGAGTATAGATTATTGATTGCTATTCTAAATCCATTTGACTGACATTCAGCGAAACCTTGAAAGTTAGGCATCCTATGCTTGAAATGACCTGTCTCGGGAAACGCGGGCTTATCTATTGAGCACGATTGTGTGGTCATCCGCGGATATCGTCATATCCGGAAAATAAATGAGGAAGATGAGAGGAGATCGAGAGGTGTACTGAACTGCGACAGTCCTGTGGTAAAGTCCATGCGCTTCACTACAGCATGCGGAACTCCAGGTCTTAATTTGCTTCCTTTCTTAATTTGCGCGCGCGCGCGCTCGAGAGAGAGAGAGAGAGAGAGAGACCGCCAAAAAGAAAACGAAAAAAAAAACAACAAAGTAGCAACAAGAACCACAACAACAATACAGGAGGCCTCCGTGGTTCAGTCGGTTAGCGCGCTAACGTAGCGCAATGACCCAAGCCTCCCACCAATGTGGTCGCTGTGAGTTCAAGCCCAGCTCATGCTGGCTTCCTCTCCTGCCAATCGTGGGAAGGTCTGCCAGCAACCTGTGGATGGTCGTGGGTTTCCCCCGGGCTCTGTCCGGTTTCCTCTCATAATGCTGGCCGCCGTCGTATCAGTGAAATATTCTTGAGTACGGCGTAAAACAGCAATCAAATAAATAAATAAATAAATAAATAAATAACAACAATACAGCCATGTTGTTAATAGTTAGTTCAATTGCTTATGAACTGTAGCTTTCTTCTAACACATATACAGGAAATTCAATACATAAAGCCGACAATTTCCTTAATTCAAATAAATGAAATGGCAAACCGGTAGTGATTAAAGTCACCATGGCAACAAATAATCACAGGTGTCTGTAGATTGACAAAAATTAGTTCAGTCATCCAGCATCTAAACAACCTGATACTTTATTTGGAATTTTATATAAAAAACACCCGCTGAAATTTTGTCAAATCATCCCCATATGACCAGGCACTTCCCTACACATACTCTGTTTCCAGAACCTTGGTTCTCGTGTTCTCGAGGCTTCTGTGTTATCAGTTTTGTGTCATTGTACATAAAACGTACATTCTGGAACGATGTACCCATATTGTAAACATGTTTACGAACGAACCATCCAGAATTTTCTTTACTTCAGTCTATAAATATGAGCGACGAGGTTAAAAGTTTCGCAGTCCTTTACTCATGTCCATTATGAGAGCAGTCATTTTACTTATGTCCACTTGACGGCAGTCCTTTACTGAAGTTCACGTAAGAGAGGACAAATTTACTCTCCTCCTATAGAAGGATTTTGTGGGATTGTCATGGTGTCCTTGTGCGATTACGAACATTTCATCCCAGTTTACCCTGAAAGTGACTTTGTGTATATTTCCGAAGAGTCAAACATACATCGCCAGCTCGGCATCACGGAGGCTCAACCCATACCGTGCCCACTGCTGTTTGTCATTACAGGACTGTCATTCTTCGATTCTAGAATTCCCTAGAATAGTGGAATATTTACGTTGCCTGACTTGCCTTTAGAAGCCGGAAAATCTCATCCGGATTTGGACGCTATCATCAGTAAGAAACTGTATATATTATTGTAATTATCGGTATTGTTTTGTATATTATTGTCAGTCGTACTGTTTGTCTATTTTGTTCAAATATATGTATTGAACTTAGTCTAGCGTCTTCATGTTTCTCTGTGTGATCCTGTGTAAGGCCTAACGCTGTCTGAGAGTTAAACAAGCTATGTGTTTATCATTTTTCCTCTCCGACAGTGGTACGCTTACAAATTCTTCACTTGCACGAAAAAACATGTGTATCTCGTGTGTAAATTTTGCTGACGTAGGGCATGCATATTGATGTTTTTCGGCCTTTTCGAAAATCACATCGTGCATTGATTCGTTTTACACCTTTGGATTTTGACACTACATCAGATTTACCTCCACACTTTATATGCCTCTGCTAGCGTTGATTTGTCGGTCTTTCGGTTAACAACGGAAACATTTCCAAATCTTGAAATCTTCCGCACAGAATGGTTTGTAACCAAATATCTCTTATATTTTCGTGGCGATTGCAATGTGGGTCCTGGGATTTTTTAAGGAATTATTTTGCTCTCTGGTGGGAAAATTTAGTAAATTATAAGCTTGGTAAACACCACGTTTTCAGATGACAATAAAAAAAATGTACAGACAAGAAATCGCTCTCAACGTACTTTCAAACAATCTATAAAAAAATCACTGAAATGTCGATATTTGAAACACAAGAAGACCGTTTGCCATGCTACTTTCATGCAGCACATAGCCACACCTGGATAGAATCATTTTTGTTGTGCTCTTTAAAAAGCATTATGTATCACTGGTAAAAGGACTGCAACAAAATTGAACATCTGCACATTTGTGTTCTAGATTTACACGGCCCTTTGTAGGCCTGGCAAAAACACACATGCTTTTTTTTCAAGTACACAATTTGGACATCTCTAGTAGAAAAAGATGTTCAATTATTTACAGCTACATTTTTAGAAATTACCTGAATTTCCAACAGGAACCATTTCAACAATTCTCACAGTATAGGTTTCATATCTTTTCGCTAAATTCGTGAACACTTTCGCTTTTTAGCTGCATCGAGCTTTGTAAACACAGGTAATACCTCCAATAAGATTTCCGTTATACTACCGAACCTGGGATACACCATCTCATTGGCCAAAAGGGAACTGTTTTCGAGACAACGCATTATCCGAATTGGCTAACAAAGATCCCACTTGACCCTGAAGATAGAACATTGGGTATGCGCAGCTTTCCACTGAATGATGTGGTCAAGTGGATTGCTACTGATGGCAACCAGATGCTTGTGGTTGTCCGGAAATCCGGATCAGTCGAAACACTTGAAACTTGGTGTACACTCCCGTAACGGCCTTCACCTCAACGGTCCCTATAACCACTGGCGTAAGCTGCATAACAACCTGCACAAAACTGATACAGTCTATCAGTCCATCAGAAATTAGGCTTGGTCGCTATACTGTTTGAAGAGAATCATTCTCAAGGGGATTTTGCTATAATGCTGTTAGGCATGCCCAATACACAAAACATCACAAGGAGCACATGGTATTAAGACACTTGCTGGTGCATGATATTGTACAACTCTCTCTGCTGAATAGCTGTTCTATTCTAATAGAACTGATGGAACTAATTCTACCCTACATTTGGAAAATATGCGATGCAAGCTTTGTATCCATAGTGGCTTTTTGATTGTTATCGCTATTGTGATCTACCTCGGGCACTCCGGTTTCCTTCACCCCTAAAACTGGCCACCAAGTCAAAAATTGTTGTGTATGTCGTTAATTAATTAATTTATTGATTTGATTGGTGTGTAATATCACCCACAGGACGGCGGCCAGCATTATGGTGGGAGGAAACCGGACAGAGCCTGGGGAAACTCGTGACCATCCGCAGGTTGCTGGCAGACCTTCCCACGTACGGCAGGAGAGGAAGCCAGCATGATCGTTAATTAATAAATACATGAGTAAATAAATAATTAAATATTCGGGTAATAGTGAACAGCCTAATAAAGTAGCTATATGTCAGATTAATGGGATTGTTTGGTTGTTTATCTGTTCACTTTGCAAGGCCTCATTCAGCAATAGTTTGGTCATGTCACGATGTTACCAGCCTGGCTCCGATGCAAACATATGTTTTAATGCTGCTTCAGTGAAATGCCATGCCAAGGACACCACATATGACGATTACACCTGCCGTCGCGTGAAACAGAAAGCACTTGACCAGAACATGGCCTATACCCTGAACATGCAGAGCACCAAGTCAGAAAGTGCCAAGATTGTGGATTTTAAGGTCTTATGTGTATAACTCCATTTGAGATAGAATTCAATGCCCCCCCCCCCCCCCCCCCATTCCTGGAATGGTCGCTGTGACATTGGGTCCCTCTACGACGGTTTCAAGTGGACGGAGTGTACGACCAAAAACCCGAGTTTTAACCAAGTTTCCGAATATTATTGTTGAGTTATTCGGCTGAACCACTGAGCTAGAAACACTGCGTCGTTGGTGAATGACAAATAGTTACTATAACATTCTACAAATTTAGGCCTGCAATAGGCAGAAAAAATCATCCCTCAATAAAACACCATAGTTCAATGTATTACAAATACTATGGACATTTTACTTGTAAACCTACAAGAGACATTTTTTGTAAGGCTGATTTTGAGATTAAATTGCAGCCATGAGCAATGACAATGTGGGATCCCAAGTTATAATATTTTATCCTGCATCTGACAATGTGGGGTCTCCAGTCTTAATATTTTATTCGGTGCCTGGATCGGTCTGTCAGGATGGCCTGCACATAGCCAGTAGAATTGCATATAAAGCATGCTTTTGTAATAAATCCCTTTGCTGTTGCTATAGCATCCAATAACTTTTAAACCCTGGCAGTAGCCTGGCAGTATTTAGCACACAAAGTTTCGTATGATGTGTTCATGTCAATCTAACAACATACGCGAGTGTCTTCATTTATAAATATGTCATGTCTTCTTTTTAGCTTTCAGTAGCTTTCAGTATACAGAGTTTAGGCAGTGGTTAAACCCTAATTCTCCGTCTATGTTACGTCGTGTTTCTCTACTGCGTAGTTCTGTTATAACTACACTCTCTATCCAGTTATATCCTGGCTAAAGACCCCCGCAAACAATAAAATGAGTTAATACAGTCGGTAAGCTTGGAGCTTCCTAACCTGGGGTTCTGTATGATATAAATCACTCGATGTCAGTGTATATATCATGACGTGGCATAGACGGTCAGATGTAGTCTCTTTCGCTGGCGTTGCAATGAGGTAGCACTAACAGTATGAAATATATAACGGTATTGAAGCCAGTCTGACACGGACGTGATATGACACAACCAATGTGATGTTAAAATTCCAAGCAAATTAATTAAGGAAGTAAACAAACAAACCCATTCGTTAAACATTTGGGAGCTTTGTAGGTTAAACATCGTGCAAATAAAAAGGTGATCTAATAAACTTTTGAAGAGAGTTATTGTATTTACATTGTTACAGTAGGCTATAGTTTCTGCTGATATATAGTACGCAAGCCCTATAGGGCCATCGTTTTGTGGAGTCGTCAAGCTGCCAGACAACATAGACAATGCAACATATGTTGCGGACGTAAGGTGAAATCACGCGTACGCACACGCTATAAAATAGATTTGTGTTCATATGACAGCTATAATCCTATAATTTTGAAAAAAAATAACGTTGAAAAGCGGGAGTTTGCAATACATAGACCGCATCTCTTTCGCTTCGTTGCTGTAGGACCGTTGATGGAACTGAACTCTGCAGATAGTCCGACTCATGCACTTACAGGTTAATCTTCGCTACAAGTCATCCAGTGAAATCTCTCAGCACATATCTTCAGTCACATATTGCTCCTACATGTATATAGAAATACAAGAAATGCAAGCGGTGTAATCCTGTAACCTCAAGTCTGCGGCGGACACTAAGAGGGATACTCTGACTGGGCACAGAAACTCTTTTGCTTTATTGGATTTCAGTGGTCAAGATATGCTACATGTATTTGAACTGATGTCGAATTACTCACCAAGATGCCAGCTTCAACCCCCAAAAGAGTTGATGGGATATGACATTTGGATTAGACAGAATGATTATTCGCCACTCTGTCGGTCTGCCGTTCTGTATAGACTTCGTGATGGTTATAAAGCTTAGAACAATGGCTGTGAGAATTGCTGTGGTGAAAGATTTGTTCGGTGCAGTTGTCTTTACGAGAGTGTATGATATATACAGGTCTCAGGTTTTTCGGTTCATCCGGATTTCCGGACAACCACAAACATGTGTTGGTCACTTGACCACATCAGTTGTCAACCGGGCGCACGCCATTCTCCATATCCTCCGTGTCAAGTATAGTTCCCGCTAGTTAATCCGGGTGATGGGTTATAGCCAGCAGTTGACCAATTGTGTGTCGTGTTAGAAACCGATGCCCTTTGGTTCGGTTGTGGCTTGAACTCAAGAGGTTTGCCAGGTGCCTTGCTGATGTCCGGTATGTCGTTATGCACATGGAGGATACATATAAGTATCCTGAAACCCATATGAGCTGCCCTTTGAGATAATGTTGTCCGGCAACAGTCACGCTCATCGTCAAATTGTCAAGTCTTGTCACACCTTTCACTGTATCTGGTTTATGTCCTACAGGATAACCTGTTATCCTAGAAGTTTCGTATGAGCTATTGTATAAATCTGAGGAATACTAATTCCCTTCGACTGGTTGACTTGGTTGTCGCTTTAATTCAGCAAATGTTGTATAGACATGAAGTTTGTTGTTCCGGTTTTGCCTGCAGATTTACAAGAAGAGATCTTCAGTTGCTTTCAGTTTCAGTTCATGTAATGTGTGACTGACAGTAAACGCTCGTTGCTGAAAAGGCAGAAAGACAAAACTTTTCCCACTGCTTGTGTTTTGCATTCACTTTCATGGAGCCCTCTGTGGATTAAACGGGTTAAGAACCAGCTCAGTACAGGCCATTAGCTCGTGTCCAGCTCTCCTCAGATCATCTGCGGCTATAAGCTAGGCCGAGGTTCATCCGGTACCTCACGAGATGCGCAGTTGCTGACTTCGTTCATGACCCCCAAATGAGTGATGTATTACAGATTTCACTGTCCAACAGCAATCCATCAAAGAAATACATTTCTTGACCTTAATAAGTTAAAATGTATGAGTGTTTGCCTCCGGAGCCCCTTATTCGCTCATAAATTCTATATTAGTGTATATACAAGTACAACTAAGATTGCAATCAAATTTACGATAAGTTTATATATTATTGTTATTTATGTTTCAAAAATATTTATATTTTTTAAAATCCCGTAAACTCATAAACGACCCAATTAAAGGGCGTTATAACCAGCAAACTATAGTAATCCAAAATTATCAATTTATGGAGACATTAAGTAATGCGTGATTTCAACGAATTTGTTCGGATGTTCATTCATTTGAACAGGTGATTACTGGGCAGAATAAAAACCCGAGAAAAAACTGATACAAACAACAGATAGGACATTGCATTAATCATAGACCCAAGTCTTTATTATGCTTAACAAAAAGGTTGGGAATTGACAGCTGTTACTATCTTCAAAAATTGGCGTTAACCTGGCAAACAGAGAACAATAATGGAAACTATACACATGCCTTGGAATCTTATTTTGTATGACATCATGTGGAGGCAATGTACATTTACGGGGAAAGTTACTACAAAACGAAATAGGGAGTTCAGGGAAAGTGGGCCTCGGAGGGTTTTTTTTTATGGAGAATGGATTTCTGATCTGTTAAATATTATCCAGTTTAGCTTTCAGAGTACAGATCTCTCTTTTTTCATTCACAAACTCGGAAATCTCTGTCAGAGCTGTACTAAAAGAAATGATTCCCTTTGATGGTGAAAAAATTTTGTATATCACCTTGTTCTACGCGAATAAGCATCATGGTATAAATAGCACAAATGTGACCCTCACATATATGGCATCTGAATTCATCAAGCGTCATTTGCAAATCAATCGATTAGATGTACATCACAACGGCGTTGATAAATATCGTGTCTGGGGATGCACAGCCAAATTGTTCTTTCTGTACAGAAAAAGCAACTAATTACAAATAATATGCTCGGCTTTGACATGTTGAGGACAGTACAGACGAAAGGGTCGAGTTCCAGGATAGTGACTAAAACGATTCTGAGTGGTTAATGTGGAAGGGAAACTGGTGATATGGCCAGTAGTAACGGCAACCAACACTACATGGTCTCTTGGTTCAGAACTAAGGTTGTCGGTAGGGAGAGACCGACCCATCATCCTACATACCTTAAGGACATGCAAACATTAGGGTCGGGTTGAGATTGATGTCATTCGATCAAATGTGTGATGTATTAACTCATACAACAGCAAGATGTCGTGTTAGTGATTTCTAGCTTGTTGCATCACAATGCAGGATGGGGAATGTTTCTCACTTAAGCGTATCGTTTCATAGGTGTGTAAAAAAACACCATTCTCTCTTGCTAACCTGCAGTTACTTTTCATTCTGTGCTGTTACCATGCATTCATTTTTCAGCTTGTTCCATCACATAACAGAATGGGGAATATTTCCCGCCTAAACAAATCGTTCCTAAAAGAACATTCTCTGCTATTACCATACATTTTTCCCACTTGTTCCATCACAAAACAGAATGGAATAAACAAAAACAAATATTTTCAAAGCTCTAAGACAAAAACATCATTCTCTGCTTTCACTGTGCAGTGCTCCTGAGCTACCTCTGTGCTTTATACAACACGACTCTACAGCAACTGACATATTACAGAAGAGACCAAAGGAGAACACTGTTTACACTGACTGGATTTAGGCCGATTGTGTTCACCCTATTGTTCTCAGGACAGGCCACCAGTTTCGTCCCGGATGTGTCTTGTGTGAGTGGTAAACCTCATGTAAGTTGATATCACACTTAAATACTCATATTATAAAAAGATTAGTACATGTTCTCTATATTACAGGTGTACAGAAATTTGTGCCCATGTGAACATTTGAAAAAAAACGTAACCATCACAGCTATACATTTTAATACAGAGTATATTAACATAAACTCCCTGTAACAAAAAATGGAAAATTATTCTGACAAAAAAGGAAATCTAACGGTTTATTGTTGATCAACTAATTTCAAGTTGAACACCTTTCTCTTTATCCCTAATAAATTCACCATCTTGGGTGAGGGAACAGAATTGTACTTTAAGGGAGATAACTTGTGAAAACTTATAACCGGGTGGTCTTGCCAGCACTCACATGCACCAGGTTACTTGACAGGCCAAAAGACATAAACTTATAATTCTAAACACGAGAACCTTTATACCTGCACTGTGCAATATCTATCTCGTAATGCTAACATGGGTATTTGACAACACTCACTTAAATCCCTGTTATGAAATAATGTCAAGGAGTCGTGTGGGTTGCAGTGCCATGCTTTAAATCATTGGAATCGATCTCCTTAGTACTTTTTTTCTGCCTCTGTATATTTCATGAGATGTTTAGCAGTACTTAGCCGTGTTGTCCGTGCTTCATCGTAAGCATTTTTTTCTCTGTGGCAAAAAATTGTCTTTGGTGGGCTGGGCCTTATTTTTCACATAGGTTCAACTGATGATTGCTCTCGCTTGTTCTGGTGCTAAATCTCACGAGTGGTGGCCGTTTTTGTTTGAAGGTACTCATAATTTATTCCGAGTGATTTATCTATAAAGTGTCATGCAATGATTTATTCCGCTATTGACGCGGATTTTTTCCCGCAACTATCGGTCATTTCTTTCGAGTGAAGACTTATTGGTGATTTATCTCGCGAATACTTTATCTTGTGAGTACTGATGATTTATCTCGCTAATACTGACTATTTATCTCGCTAATACTGATGATTTATCTGTTGAGTACTGATGATTTATCTCGCCATGATTGATGAATTATCTTGAGTGTACTGGTGAATATGGCGAATAATACCGGGTGTAGGCTTACTAGTAGTTTTACAGTAGAGGAGCTTTAACTCGGGAATCAGGGTTCATAGCACAATTTTGCAAACAATCAGCAATATGTTGATCATGTCGGGCCCACCTTATTATTTAAAATGCTCTGCTCCGCATACTTTTGCAGTTTTGCATCGAATGCAAGACTTTATTCATATGAGTCGCATGTCTGTGTTATGGTTTTATCTCTATGAAAACTTTATCACCAGATTCATATAAATTTAACTGTCTAAGTCCGATGTTAACATCAATTCCTTTCTATCGTTTGCTCAATCCACGTGACAAAGTTGGAGACCCGTGTGAAAGCATTAGGATAACCCGCCCTTCTGCAGCCAACCACCGCCCAGGACGCCAGCCCGGCCACGTAATAGCGTCCCCGCCGACGGCAGACTAACGGGCCACCAGAGTCGCCCTGTCAACGAAAACATGGAGTGAGAATATGGCAAGGCTGTTATTATGGGATAAAACAGGACAGCTGACGCGCCATTAGCTTTATAAACATAGCTAATAACCCCAATAAGTAGGTAGTGCTGACGGAAATCTTACTGGAGGTATTAGCGACCATTTTTCGAAAATCGCGCCCCGACTACTCCTTATCATTTTTTACTTGTTTGTTTTCTGATCATGAGTTACATCTATAAACGCATATTGAACCATCTCATATACTAACTATTGGTGAAAAGCTCCTGGGTCACTGCGCTGCGCTAACACCCCTCGGCCACAGGCCCCCATTATAGATATTTGCTGTTGGAACAAGATCGGGACGTTTCGTTTACATTTGGGAGAATTACAAGGGTACAGGATTATACATAAGTATTTTGAGTGAGGTGATCGGAGACCAAATGGCAGTATTGCAACGTTCAAATACATAAAGAGGTGATTTATCGCTGGCAATCAATCAGTCAATCAGAATTCGAATTCTTTATTCGTTTATTTGATTGGTGTTTTACGTCGTATTCAAGAATATTTCACCTATACGACGGCGGTCATCATTATGGTGGGTGGAAACCGGGCATACCCCGGGCGGAAATTCACGATCTTCCGCAGGTTGCTGGCACACATTCCCACGTACAACCGGGGAGGAAGCCAGCATGAGCTGGACTGGAGCTCACAGCGACCGGGTTGGTGGGAGGCTTCTGGGTCATCATGTTGCGCTGGCGCGGTAAGCAACTCAGCCACGGAGGCCCCGAAGTCGAATTAAAGTGAGCAGGTAGCAGAGAGGTACACATGGTTGCGATGTTTACAACTCTAATTTTTCTCAGTCGGTATAATTCTTTGGCTGGGCTCTGAGCGGTTAAGAAACAAATAAATATATCAATAAATAAATCATTCCACTCTGGATATCTCGGACCCAGAGAGCCGGCAGATTTGAGGTGATGCATAATGAAAATTTATTTACACCACCAACAAGAGTTTTTGTTGGTAGTACGGTTTTTTTAGTTCTGCTGATTGCGCTAACACTACTGCTTTCCCATCTGCATCTGCGGCTTAGTGTGTATCCAAGCTAATGGTAGATATTATATCTTCTAGAGGACACGCGAAACATTCTGATGTATAACATTTCTACTATCAAATAGCCGTAGACCAGCGACCAATGAAGAGAAACATTTTTGCTGTTGTTGTGCCTCAATTTTCCATTTGGCACCACCTGGAATTATTCCCTACCTGACATGCGCCCGTGTCCCCGTCGCCGACACAGATGTGGGAGTGCTCCACGTAGGTGTCCCCCCACACCTTCCGGCAGTAGTCCCGGGACCGGATCTGTATGGGGAGCTCGTGGAGGATCCGTCTGTCCGTGTGACCTGTACAAACAGTCCGTAAAGGACAGATTACCAACTGCAAGTTCTAAGGGTAGACTGATTGAACTTATGGAGCTTATAATTTGTTTTACAATAATGAAATGAAAACAATGAATCAATCAGGTTGGAAAAAGATGAAAGTAATATTTCTACTCTCAAGATGGTGTCACTTTTCGGGTAAGTTACCGTCAAAGAAACATTTAAGTATTATACTTAAAATAATCATTTCGAATGTATGCGTGTAATGTATATTTACGTGAAATGCAAGGCTCAATGAATCAGTAAAAACGAATACCATACAAAGTGAAACCGTGAATGTAAATTATGAGCACAATGAATCAGTGAATGCAAATAACATGCGCCATACATCAATTTTCTAGCAAATACTCAGCAACCGTATTGGTGGGAGGCTTCTGGGTCATTGCGCTGCGCTAGAAAATACTAAGAACAATGATTCATTGAATGCTAATATTATGCACAATGAATTGGGGAAAGTAAATGCGATGCACAGTAGATGATTTCAGGCAAATACAACATGTAGGCACAATGAATCACTGAGTGCAAATAATATGCACAATGAATTGGGGAAAGTAAATACGATACACAGTTGGTGAATTCAGACAATATGTAAGCTCAGTGAATCAATGAGTGCAAATAATATGCACAATGAAGCAGCTACAGCAGCAAATTCGGAATATGGAAAGTGAATCAGTTAAAGCAAATACTAAACACAATGATCTGGTGAATGCAAATACTATGCACCGGCACACTGAAGCAGTTAAAGCAAGTGCTAAGAAAAACAACTCAATGAATGCAAAAACTATGCACAGTGAATCAGTGAAAGCAAAATATCCCTGTTGTGAACCTGAGATGCTTCTCCTTGCACTCATCCTTCATAATCTCTCGCTCCATCGGTTATCGCTCTGTCGCAGCACAATGATCCGAAGCCTCCCACCAATGCGGTCGCTGTGAGTTCAAGACCAGCTCATGCTGGCTTCCTCTTCGGCCGTACGTGGAAAGGCCTGCCAGCAACCTGCGGATGGTCGTGGGTTTCCCCCGGACTCTGCCCGGTTTCCTCCCACTATAATGCTGACAGCCGTCGTATAAGTGAAATATTCTTGAGTTCGACGTAAAACACCCATCAAATAAATAAATAAATCATAATCTCTTATATTCTTCTCAGGAGTACTCAAAGCAGTTGCCTCACCTTCTGTCTCTCCCCACCCCGTGATGAAGCAGTTATCCTGGTAGGTGAACTCCTCCCCCTGGAACGGTATACACGCGGGTAGGATGGCCGAGTACTGACCATCGATAGAGTGGGAGAGTTTCACCAGGGCGATGTCGTTAGGGTAGCCTCCTTCTGCCGTGTAGTCGTGGTGCTAAAGGGAGACAAGCGGGGCCCTCATGAAACATAGAGTTCAGGTCAGCTCAGTATTGGAGTGAACAAAAATATTCTTATTTTTGTAGTATTTATATAGGCATTAGCAATCAGGTTACAATGTCAACCGCGAAAAAGCGCAACCGAAAGTGTATCTAGATATCCGCCAGAAATGACAACTACACATTGTACTCCGGACATGGATACGGCAGGACACATTGACAAACAGACAGGCAGACACACAGACAGACAAATAATGTGATACTACAATAAGACGGGCGTATAAAATTGTTTATGTGCCATTCACTGACTCAGAAGTGCTGCTTGTCCCTACAGCTTTTAGTTGTGGTGCTGGGTGGAGGCTTGAGGGGAGCTTGCGCAAAAATAATTCAAGTACCCTTTAATCAAGTATCTGTTTCATGTTTTAATTACACAATATTTGTGTTAAATTTGCTGGTTTCTTCTTTTGGTGTTTTACGCCTACTAATATTGCCCTATTATACGTTGAAGTGGAAGTAGAGCCCGGCTAAGGTTGAGTTATAAATACTGCGTGATAACCACCGAGTCAAGTTTGAACTATCATGAATAGTTCACTTTTAAACAAAACCTCCCGTCTCCATTTGAAGGTCGGGTTGGCTCTATGCCAACATGTATGAAATCAGACAAGAGTTGTGTCCCATGTATCATGACGGCCTGTTCAGTATAAAGCGTGATATTGGGACGAACAAAATATCTTTGACGAAAATATGCTGTCGTGCTTACAGTTTTCGTGGAAAGAGAACATGACATTTCTGTTCTGATCATCTTGTGTCCCGTATGACGTGGATTCTACCAAGGATAAAGTTTCAGCATTTAATCTCTCAGGGACCCTCCGTGGCTCAGTCGGTTAGCGCGCTATCGCAATCACTGAAGCATTCCACCAATGCGGTCGATGCGAGTTCAAGACCAGCTCATGCTGGCTTCATCTCCGGCCGTATGTGGAAAGGTCTGCCAGCAAAATGCAGATGACCGTGGGTTTCCCCCGGGCTCTTCCCGGTTTCCTCCAACAATAATGCTGACCGCCGTCGTATAACTGAAATATTCTTGAGTACGGCGTAAAACACCAATCATATAAATAAATCCAATCTTTCAAGTTTAAATCGCACAGTTTTGTAAGGTGAATTAAAGGTTAGAAAAGTTTAAGGGAAGAGCAACACTTTTGGAGCTTTCACTCTCCTTGTTCTAGAAAATAATTAAACACAACCTTTCTGATTTGGTTTCAATTGTTTAAGCTTAAGAATTCGAACATTTTTAACGTCAAGAATATTTGACAAAGATGGCCAATGTCAATCCTCAACAATCTCAGCTGTGCAAAACATTTTCAAAAACTTTCGCAATCCATGTTAACCAACAAAGCCTTCGTATAACATGAAAACCTGGGATTAATTGCCAAGAACATACAATGGAAAATACATTTTCAAGTGACTAATTGTTTGTCAAAGTTACCCGGATAATTTTCTCCACGCCTCGGTATTGCTCGTCACCAGAATGCTCCACCAAGTTGTACTCTCCAATGACAGCTACATACAAGGGTGGAGCGCTAAATATGCTGAAAAACATAGGAATACAGGAATAAGGATTACATGATACTTTGCTACAGTTGGACAAAAACATTGGATCAGATAAGAAACTTAAAGGTGACATGCAATCGCAGCCATGTTGGTTCCTCAACAAAAGAATGCACCTTTCACTATGTGCACTAGACCGTGACATTTTTGTCACAAATCCAACAAGGGCGCTAATGCAAGTTTCCAATATAAGTGTCTCGAATGCAGGTTTTTGTGGATCGTCGTTGTCTTTGGTCCTTCGTTCCAATCATAAAATAGGGCCGAATTATTCAAAAAGGTATTGGAAGTTAACGTCTGTATTAACTTTAGTCCCGAGTAAAGTGCCATTTACTCAGTGAAGTCTTACTTAATACACATCTGAACAACTGGCCAGAGACGTCTAGTTGTAGGAATGAAATTTTTGGCTCCGTCTGATTAATGGACGTCACTTAATTGAAATTTTTGAGCCTTTTCAGCATCGTTAAAGTTTATTTAATGTTCCTCTTGACATTATTGCGTCCTAAAGTCTTCACTTGTGTACTGCCTTGATTTCTTGGTGGCTATGGTGTTCTTTGGTGTGGAGAGTTATTTTGAAAACTGGTCTTACAGTTATTGACCTGGAATGTCCGTTATGGTTAACAACTGATACCCGAATGTTTGTTTCCATCACGTTTCTAGTGAGTATTAAGATCGAATTAACGGATATTTTAACACAGTTACGTCCACTTACCCGTACACACAGTGAGCCGCCGTGAGCACCCACTGCGAGGTGACCAGCACCCCCCCGCAGCGGTGGGCTAACATGTCACTGCGTACCTGTAGTGAAACCTGCCACGGCCACGTGCCCTGGGACGACGGACTGCCCCCGATGATGTACGGGGTGCGCGTGATGCCACATCTGCCTGAGGAGAATCCAGATTATTAGTACATGTGGAATTGTTAGCAATGTGGAAGTAGAAGGATTTGCGGTCGGCGGATTCATTTTTCCTGTCAACGATAGGGTAGAAATATTTACGCTTCCGCAGGTGTACGGTATAGAGTGCAATTAGGGATGTACTGGGATGATATACACCCGAAGTAAAATTCAACAAATTGTGTGAGATATCTAGATCCTGTAAAGCTTTGACAAATTTAAAGAATGGAAGTCACAAACTACTGAGGCATTTCTTGTAACTGAGGTTGAGTGAAAACACATGGATCACCATCAAAACCTTTGGGTACCTATCAAAACTTATTTTGGAAAACATTTTGGTTTCCATCCGTCTCGTGCACATATCTCTGTAGACATCGCTCTTTCCGAGAAAAAAGATTTCTGATGGGACAGTTAAGAGTATGCGGGAATATAGAAACGTAAAATAGAATGCAAATGTATAGTTATATGCAGTGTACTGATGTAATAAAAGTAACATCAGACAAAAGTAATAGAAAGCAAGAAACATCTCAGAGACTCTATAATCTTGAAAAAATGTCAGGTAACCATGTATGTGATTTAAACAGTGTTAAAAATCGCGATGCATCAACACACACCATATTAAATAAAGAACAATACAAAAACGTGTAAACTTACTGTTAAAAACAAAGTAATGTGTAAAACCTTAGACCATCGGAAAGAAGTAGGTTTTTGCCTTTTGGTTTCAAAACCTCTCTTCCACATCAAACTGTAATCCTGCGACATTTAACAGTATAACATAATGAAAGGTTTCAAAGGTTAATTCTTTAAATTGTATTTATGGCCTGTGTCGTTGAGAGACTTCGCAGTTATTTTCTTGACCGTGAAAAGCTGATTCCCTATATAAGCAAAACGCTTTTAATTATTCTTGTTTTTGAACACGCATTTCTCCTGCTGAACTTGATAATCATCTTAAACAAGGTCTCGGGGATTTGTCCAAACTTAGCTGTCCTAGAAACAGCATACAAATCTCTTCAGGATGTCGTAAACCAGAAAACTTTCAGGTACCAGACTGGCGACAGTCTAGATTTTAATCCAGTTAAGTTGCTTCTCGGATGTGATTTTCTTGGAGGTCACACTGCCACGATCAATCTCTCTGAAATGATTATTTATTAAATGTCACAAACAACAATAAACAAACTAAGCCAGAAATAACATGTAGACATGCGAGGTTCTTGCGACTGAACGCTTATCATTACATCTGTATACAAATGACCACGTGACCTAGAGGGCGCTCCGTTCACGGACGTGTCGCAGAGAATAGATGTGTTGGGTTGAAGGGATGGTTACCTGGGACAGGTGTGGGATTATGCACACCTGAGGGGATTAGACCACAACATGAAACACGACGAGATTAGACGCGGAGAGTTCGGCTTAAAATAGATCGCTTATCAAGGACCGACCTTTACTGTACTACGCTCTTTAAAATGTCATGTCCCATTATATTTTCCGAAAAAGTTCATTACTTAGAGCCAAATTTGATATATTAGGTAGACATGGATTTGTAACGTAGGTTAGTGAAGCAGGTTTCATACTACAGTAGCTATACCTTACGATTTAAAGTGTTGCAGAGGCAACTTACCAAAGTATAATGACATGTGGGGTGTTTTACAGAAAACTTTGCTGACACTTAATTTTCATTGGTCTAGTTCATTTTCCTGAAAGTAAAAACACCTCTTCGAATCGTAAATTTACAGTAAGTAGCTGAGATCCGTAAGCAAGGTGCTACTAACTGTAACATGGTCTCGAGTTATTTGCACAGCTGTAAAAACACACACATCAAATCAAATAGACACCACCATGATATAGTAGTAAAGCGTAAAACGAATAATGTATGTATTCGAATTCCATTGGAACGCTATACTGCAAACGTACTATTTGTACATGTATTTGTATTTGTATTTGTGTTTGTATTTGTACAGCATTATTTACAGATATGATCCATTTGTCTTTGTACAGTATTTACTGTTTGAAAACTGTGGATCTGCGGTTAAACTGTTACAGCGGAGGTTATGCTCATTAAGAAATATAATCACGATGTGTTATGCCGATACAATCAGTAAATATTTGGAGGAGGAGAGGGAGGTGTGTGTAGAGGATTCGACAGGGATGAAGTATAAATAATTAGATATTATTCTGCATAAAGCTTAAAAACCAAAAAATATTAACTTAGTTTATGTAGGTTTTGGAAATTCGTCTTCCAATTATAGTCACGGAACATCCAACATAGTTGATGGGTTGCATAGTACTGTCTGTTTCGACGACTAGATTTTTAATAATTTTCTTGGAAGAACAAAAATTTTCCTTGTGGATTATGTAAATTATATCAATCAGTGTTTCCTAATTTTTTTTTCTAGCTGATATAGAGCTTGGGTCAGACGTAATGTACAGTTAAAGGTAGATCTGAGAAAAGGGTTAAGTATCTTAAGGTGAGATTACAGATGGTGGGAATGTACCAATATCTAAGAATGACACAGTGGCGATGGGGTGTGCAATGGGGTGAAAGGCATTGTCCTGTGTTTCACCTCACCAATTCTCGTGTCAAAAGACCACAGACTATACAGGTGTATTAAGGTGAGAACTGAAAAACACCTGATCTGTGGGGAAGTTAATGAAATAGATAAGCCAAAACTTACTAACGTATTAATTAAATCAATATGAAATCAATAATGAAAAATGCTAATAATAATAATAAAATAAAAGAGCTAAATGTACAATTTTGAATTACATTGAAGGAAATACATTTCAGAAAACGGAAGAGTTTTAGGAGCTATGCATTATTGTTAGTCATGACACGGTTCAAATATATCGCCTGATTACTGCGTTCGTGCGTTCCCATCGAAACCTTGTCTGGAATGACTTCGTAACATCCACAAACTCCAGAGTTAAATCCCTACTTAAGCCAGTGGTAGGGTTCTACTGGTGGACTAACTATTTTCAAGGGCTGGTTCTTTGCAATGTTTTCTTCTGATTGGTTATTAAATGTCATGACAAGACAGCATTTCGAATAATTCTAGATCAGGAGCATCTAATAAATTGTAATTGACATCAATGCATTTTCTGCCATAATTCTACTTACTAAATGTCATATTTCTACTGCACGTGAAAGTTGCCAATATCTGAGTGC
This sequence comes from Acanthopleura granulata, assembly GCA_016165875.1. Lineage (NCBI taxonomy): Eukaryota > Metazoa > Mollusca > Polyplacophora > Chitonida > Chitonidae > Acanthopleura > Acanthopleura granulata. The sequence continues at coordinate 38,047,653 of JABBOT010000001.1, read as the reverse complement.
TATTATAACAGAGTACTGTCCAACACTACCTTTTTGACTCTGTTAACGTCACGAGTTATTACAAAAATTGATTTCATAAATTTACAACGAGTACATTTCTTTTGGCAGTAATTATGGACGGAGTGTACAGAGTCTCTTTCACTCTGCTTCATAACTGTGTATAAGTGTGCTTAACCCGGCACTAAGGGATGTGTATGCGACTTATTGATCTAATTCGCCAGGTTGGGTATTTCCAATCAAGCGCAAATGAGTTATATGTATTGAAAAAAGAAAACCGTGGTAGGTACTATACGAATTGGAAATGGATAAAATTAATTCTTCTACTGAACATTCCTGGCGTCTTTCCGGCATCACTGAGAACTGTTACTGCTTCTTTTTACATGAATCCGCCCTAGCATGCCTAGAGAAGCAGAACTATGAATATGGCGGTGTTGGTTCCGGGTGGTTAGTAACGAATCATCATCCCTGATGCAATTCTCTTAGTCCCTTAAATTAGTCAGCTTAAATTTGCTGCAAAATATAAGTCTAACAATGAAAAGCACTACGTGAAAACTACGTGTCAGATATGCAACAACGACTGATACCTGTAGGGTGGTGGTGCATCACGTATAGGCCTAATCCACGTTTGGCATAAGCGGGTGGATTTAGGTATGTGCTGTACGCAGGAAATCGGCTGTACTCAATGCCTTAGTTAGGTCCAATGTGTGGTGAAAATAACCTGGAGCTCAACAATTGGCATGTGCCGGGGGAATTTATATGTTAAAAGGAATTGACGAGATAGCTAAATGTATCCCGTAAATGTTAGCAGATGTGTTTTACGAGATTCTGGAGACTCATGGGAGTTAACAAAATTGACCCTAGAGACTCTGGACTTACCACAAAGAACCGTGTCAAGTTTTGCGTTACCACATTTGACATTGGAGGGCTTCGAGTTAGAGCAAATAAGCGATCGGAACCTTACATTTTTCTCAAATAACCTCTGGAAACCGTTCGTAAGAATAAAAAACCTACAAACTGAATTCAGAATCAAACTAAACGTTATACTGTTGAAATGTCGAGACAGCCACGAGGAAAAACCCTTACCAAACCCTTAGTAAATTGCTGACAAGTTTTCCCAATATAAAGTGCATATTGACGGAATGACAACGATGACATCAACTAATATTAAGCGGCACAATGCATGAGTCACACGAGCGTTATCTACCGCTTAGTGTCATCCAGGCCCTTCATGCAAAGAGCTGAGGAATCAGGAGGAATCTGAGGAATTAGGCATTGTCATTGGTACCGCTGAATATTTTTATGTATAAAAAATATAACCCTGGTATAAGTGAAATATCCATGAGTACGCATTAAATTTCATTTACATATTTAAAGAATAAACCCACTGACAAAGTTGTAATTATATTTAAACCATATCGAGTCCAATAGCTTCTGCAAAAGGCTAAACTGTCTGTGGTTGGTCATGTTTATTCAGCCGTGTATCCATTACTGACCACCTGCCCTTTCCTTATACAGACCTGATTTAAAATAACTTTAAGTTCATCTCTGTCAGGAAAGGCAAATTTTGCGGGTACCCACATTATTAAAACGATTACTGTGTTATTTACATGGCAGTGCATGTTGTCCTGTACTAAACAGATGGCCGTTTAAAAACATTATTGGAAGGAGGACATTGCCATTTTCATGTGGGTCATTTCCAGGTTTGTACATTTAGTTTTTCTTTATCCATCTTACAATATCGAGTCAGGGTGACTGTAAGTTGGGGAAAGATTTGGGCGTGACCTCAGATGAGAGTGTGACGTCAGTAGAGGGTGTGACGTCAAAATACAATAATGAGTAACTGTAATACCCAAAACTACTTCCATGCAAAATATGTAACTAATAGGATTACTAAAAATTCCATTTTTCAAGTTACCTTCATCAGGGCTAATATAACAATGACTACTGGTTTAATGGATTTTTGTTGCGATAAGTAGTTTCCCCATTGTCTGTTGCTTTGCCTGTCTGGCGGTTGCTCCATCTTTCTGTCCGTCCTTCTATATGTCTGTTCCTCTGTCGCTCTGTGTGTCATTCTATCTGTCTATCTGTCTGTCGATCTGCCTGTCCGTCGATGTGTCTAACTGTGTATCTCTCTGTCTCTCTGTTGATCGATTGGCCGATCCGTCAAAATTCTAACATCCCATCTGTTACCACGGGCCATTCACGCACTTCACACTTTGCCTGTAGTGCAAAGACCACTTCAGCTATTTGCGGGATTACAGACAAGATTTTGAGACCCTCAGCTTAAGCGTAAATCTTCATCTAATGCACAACTATCCTCTAAACTGATAATTGTAAGTATCTAGTAATTTCAGCAAAGGAGCAAATTCACTGCACATGGGCATATACACTGGATGATATGCACTCTGATCACACCAGCCCTATCGTCTGGATTATTTTAAGGTAGCCTCTGTGACAGATCGGTCCATTTGGGACGTGCTCCTCTTTAGTGCTTCCACGGGTATTTGGCAGGAAGGAACAGTGGTGCGACTCTCACACTGTAGTGTACAGTCAACACTCGCTGGCCTCCTTACCGAGATCCTACGCAGAGTTTGGTGAAGTTTACGTGAGCACTTCGCACTGCAGTCTAACCAGAGATCAGCGGCTCAGCCTCAGTACACAAACAATTGTTTTCATTCATGTTCCCTGGGCCGTTAGAGCCAACATTTGTGTCAGATATCCCCTTAACAGATATCTGTGACACACAGCCGAAAACCTCGGAACATCCTCCGGGGAAAGTGACACAGTATCAAAATACCGCTCGGTTACGTAGGAATAGTGGCAGACGTAAGAGATATAACGGGTCAACACAACGTTGTAATCACATGTTAATATGAGTAACGTTACAGTATAACATGAAGGGGATGGTCGTAACAGGCATATCAGGTATAACAGACGTGAGAAATCGAGGTGGAAAGTGTACCAGAGACACATGAGACATTATATGAAATACTGTCAAAATCTGAGAAGACAATGTAGTAAATAGATTAAATCAGATGTAACAGACCCAATAAAGCACAGTGTACTGTGCATCTGTTGACCGTAACAGACATTGTGTATTAGAGACATTACCTCAGATACAACAGCCACCATAAAGCATCGTGTAATTTGCATCTACGGCCCGTTTCACAAAGCAGTTTTGGACTTTAGTTGCCTAAAGTTGTAATCCATATTAAACTGTGAAATACATGCATCACAACGATGAAATTTTGTCCGCTGATTTTTTGCTGTCACGGGTAGTTTCAGCCATGTTTGAGAATACAGCGTCAAATATTTTGTTTCCTAAAATGATTTGGGTTTTAGTCAAATATCGCTTTGTGAGTCAGGCTCCAGTTGACCGAAAAAGACACTGTATAATATACGAGTACAAACATAGCCACAGAGCTTATGTAACATATATTAAAGACATTATATCACATATAACAGACTTCAGAATGCAGAGTGTAATGGGCATGACTTGACCTTAAGAGACACAGTCTAAGGAATTGCCAACTCCATAGAACCAGTGTAACACATATTACATACATTATATCAGTTACATGCCTTGTATAAATGTAATAGATACATTATCACAAGAACAGGTATCGCTGGTAGGAGAAGTCACAGCGTGACCTTAGCAAGAAAGTAATAACAGACATTACGTAGGATATTGCCAACGAGCCAATATAACGTTCATTAGAACCATTCTATCAGGTATGAATGGCACACGATGTCGCAGTATATATTTTCGGGAGCAGCATAAATATACATGTCATAAAACGTTTGACAACAAGTCAGAGTCAATGTAACGTATGTTAAGAGTAATTGTATCTGGTGCATATATCAATGGAACCGAATGTCACGGTGTCACGTTCATCAGAAAGCCACATTATGGAGAGACATTTTATAAGACATTGCCAACACACCAGGGGAAATTTAACCGACGTTGGAGACATCACGTGTCACTGGCACAGGATGTGTGCACTGTGTAATATAAATCAGGGGGCTATAAAAGATGTAAGATATTTGCTAATATCCGACAGCTCATGTAGCGCACAATATGGAATTACACCTAACTGGCTGAGTAATATCCAGGCTCAATGACACGGGCCCCCAACATGTAGAGTGTCCTGGTTTGATTCAGCACGTGTCGTTGAAGTTACCACGCGTTGGCACGGTGAGGAAAATTTAACCATTCATGATAAAATTTATATGAGTGCGATACACTGACGGTGTTAAACTTTACTTATAATAATTACATAAGCAATGTTTATGACGAAGAATCCTTAGTGAGGGTATTGTAGTTCATGATAAATAATGTGCAATGGTGCATATTGTTCCATGTGTTACTCGGCAATACATATCTTCCACGTTGGCCTACATAAACCTTTCCACGGTCATGAAATGAACATTTTCGTCAACAAGATAACAATGCGATTTTTCTGAAGGTTTGAGAAACACATCAACCCAAAACGCCGAATATGTTGATGGCACAACCACGATCTCCGCCAGTTTGTACATGACGGTTGTTATTTTTGATTCTATTCCAGGAAAATTCTAAATGTAAATAAAATGCACCTATATAACGCTATCGTAAATAAACAACAACCGAAGAAGACATTAATTTTACATACCAATATGACTGTAACCAAAAATATAGAGCTAATATGCAACAAAGATACCAATAACCTATCTGAATCCCTGAGGTAAACATCTGAAACTTTGTACATCAGTACAATGATATCACAGCTGAAACCAGACTACGTATGTACAACAGAAAGTGCATGCATACAAATGGGCAATGCTTTCACAACTAAATATCAGATATGAACTAGAGAAACTTTTCTAATATTATCACAGCTAAACACAAGAGAATAGCAATTCGAACTTACCTGGACAATATTATTACCAGAGATTAAAAAGGGAAGATGAAATTAACTGCGTACATCAGTCAGTGTTATCCCAAGTAAACTTCAGACATGAATAACTGAAGCTGTGTAATTCAGGACCATGTTATCAAGAGTAAACCTCAGATGAACAACAGATGCTGTGCACATCACAAAGATGTTATCACAAGTAAACCCCATTTATGAACAATAGTTTCATCACTGCAGTCATCCCTGTGATGAACAACTGAAGCTGTGTATATCTTGACATGTGGGCATAAAATATCTAAAAGAGGTAGAAAAAATGAAACTGTGTACATTTGGACATTATGATGACATCTAAACTGTGTACATTTGGACATTATGAGGACATCTAAACTGTGTACATTTGGACATTATGATGACATCTAAACTGTGTACATTTGGACATTATGATGACATCTAAACCAAGAGAAGAACAAATGAAACTTTACACACCAAAACACATATTGTTGTCGATAATTCCCAGAGATGAACAACTATGGGCATTCCTGGACATTGTTAAATGTCAAAGTCAAATTCCCGTCTATAGCTGGAGTTACAACTACGCCTACAGCCTTATTTTCTTTCTTGTTATTAAGTGGGCCATGTGGGCCTGTATGGATTGAAATTAAATCAATAGTCGTCCCCATGCTTTTAATCTTGTACATTTCTCACATATCAACCATATTGTCTTTAGATGTCACGACCAACACCAGATCCACAACCTTTCAACACGTAATATTTCGTCACGCAGAATTTTGATACTTTTACACGTAACAGTTTTAATAGTGGAAAGTGGAAGGTAGAACAATTCTTCAGCAAATATCTAGGTTTGGGTTGATTCAAATCCTTCCCTAAGGAAAGCGAATTCGAATGGATGAGCTTGAAACTTTCCTTCGGATTGAGAATGACCAGAAGCTGAACATGACGGAAAAAAATTAGAACCGACCCAAGCCTATTGATTACCTGCGAATTTGTGAAAGACAGGAAAACGACAAAGCAATGTTATTTTTTACTGGAAAAAAGGTAAGAAAACAAAATTCTTTTAATGATGCAGTGTCAGCGGTTCAAGGCGAATTCGCTTTTCAGACATGCAGAAGGATCAGGAAGCAGTTTTTTCTATGTCCATAACTTTTGAGAGAATGAAATGATTATATGCTGCTTTACAACTTTTTATGCCCTTTGAGACAAATACAGAATACTTGCAAGATGTTATAAAATGGGCAATCTTTGATTATATGTACGCTCGCATTAAACAATTCATTATTACGTGGTTTCTTATCAGTTATAATGTTGAGTAAAGTTTCTTATAAGTTATAACATTTCTAAGTGTGACAAGGCCCATTCCCAAAGAGGAAATTTTCGAGTGTTCCAAGCCTGGATGGGAATAAATAGTCGTCAGGGTAATGGAGGCAATAGGCTGTCGACAAGGTAAGAGGGCAATAAACTGTCGACTGGGCAATGGAGGCAATAAACTGCCCATTGGGAGGCAATCAAGGTAAGAGGACAATAAACTGTTGCCACTGCAAGAAGGGCAATAAACTGTCGACAGGACAAGAAAGGCAAAAAACTGCCCCGAGGGAAAGAAAGGCACATTTAGGTGATCTTACACGAAGTTCACTCGAAACCACTGACGTGTGAAAATCTTTGCGCCCCATGAGAAATATTTTTTGAGCTACTTGCAAAGGCCAGTAACTTCGATTTTCCAACGGTACAATCTGACCAGTGTGGTAAAAGGTGAGCAGTCTTGAATAGCATGTAATCACTAATCAATGATTCATTCAGTAAATCAGTCATACAAGTGACCTGGTTATCATATTTAGGTCTACATTCAACATAGTTCTTTAACTGCACAACATGCATGAGTGTGTAGCATACGCGCTGTAAAATTGTGTACAGTGTACAGTGTATCAAGGCCAGGAGTGAAAGTACATTTAAAAAACGTTTGTGTACACATTAGTATAGCGTATGGCAAATATGCTTTGTATGAAAAGAGTTCGCTGCAGATGCATCTTTCACTTGAGAATAAAATTTGAATGAATAAATAAATAAGTATAGAAATATATAAATAAATGAGAATGCTTGGTGCTTAAGTTTTGCGTTTTCACTTCGTGCTGTCGCTTGACCGAAATGTCGCTGGCAAATGTGTCCTGAACCTACCGAAATGTCCTGACACCACCTAGTAACACCCCGCTTAATGGGGAACCTTTCTCGACTGTATAATAACTCGGGAGCAAGCTGTGTAGTGTGTTGTTCAGTCCAGCCTGTTATATGACTATTTGTGGGCAAATTGGCACTCAAAAGAACAATGGTCGGCTAGGTTTGTACGTCAGTCGCCATGGCGAGGGAAAGGGTACCTCACTGTGTCGCTAGGGGATAGTGCAATACTCAGACCTGTAGTATTTATCATATAGTTCATCACACATTCTAAGACATACCGTTACACATACCGTAACAGATTACTGTGCTAGGTCTACATGCTCAAGGGCATCTTGTTAAACATATTGATTCACGTGTATATACACTGCGTTTTGAGAATAACTCTTAAACATGCTGAATTTGAACAGACCAATTACAATCGATTCTTCAGACTTTTGAAAATCCCAAACATTTTGTCAGCTATTCCATAACCCCATTCATGTTTCTCACCTCTTAAACTGCCCTGGTCCGACCAGGGTGTAGCTGACGGCTCGGGAGGGGCCGGGGCAGACGTGATGGGAGGGGGAGGGGCAGTGGTCGTTGGCAAGGGTGGTGACCGGGTCGTCGTTGGAAAATAAATCGAAGAAGTCCAGTAATTTTTCGTCGTTATTTGTGAAGTTTCCCTGGTGGGTGTGGCCGCTCTGGTTGTGGGGTAGTAGTCTGTGTCCTTTTGGGTGGTTTCGATCTGCGATTCCGGGGCCCCGTAGTTACAATCGTCGTGCGCCGAGCCGGAGTGGACGCATGCCCTAAGGGTGTTGGACCAAATCGTGGACGCTGTACAAGGCGGCATGACGAACGCACGTCCGTTCACGCACACGACGTAACGTGTGCAATCGTCCGGGTCTCGGACATACTTGGTGTCCTGGTCAGGACACGAAAGCTGTGAGTTAACGCGGAGGAGACCGGACAATAAGAGAAGGAGATGCAGAGAGAGAGTCCTGACAGGGCAGCTCCCCAACGTTAATGTGAACATGCTGAGAATGCCGTCTTAATCACGATATGACGACAAGGTATACACGTTCCAGATATTTTACCCGAACAAACTGAAAGAAAGAAGATGCGGCCCGTTTGTGACGAGGTTGCATAAATCAAACTTGTTTTTTTTTAAGACGGATGCATCTAAATCCAATCCAGGGGACGGACGCCGGGCTAGAGCTTAAGGATTTTGTCTAGGTATAGAAACTGATGCAGTCTGTTCTAATCCCATTGTAACCGGGGGCCACGAATCTTGAGGACTAGCTGAACGACACAAATACCCAACAATGTGACTTCAAAGCTAAGACGTACGCTTGTCCTTTAACTCAGCTGTGAGAAAATTTAGAAGGTCAGCGGCTAATATTGTACCAGTGGACTTCACGTTGTGGGGGAATGTCACTGAATCGTATATAGGGTCAGAAACAAAAACTAGAGACAGCATCAGGACAGCAGCCAGGCTGGCGTTATCACAGTCACAAAACACTGGGGCCATACAGAACGCTGAGAGCATCTTCAAACATGTAGGTCTTAGGTCTCCCGGGGACACACAAGGGTATTTTAGTTTGTGTATCTTTACTCGTTTTTTTTTTCTTTATTTTTTTGGAGGGTGGGAGGTGGGAGGGACAGACCTTGGCAACAACCCGTGCGGTTGCTTCAGGTTTTGCAGGTTTTCAGTCGTGGTTTCGCTGGATGTGGTTTACAGTTATCCGAGATACTATTGTTGCGAAACATCACAAATTTTTTTTCTTGAGGGAGCAAATCAAATATGTCATCAACAGACAAGTGCGGGCTTGGATAACTGTATTAGCCCTTTATATACAATAAGAAAAAATATGACACAACAAAGCAATACCATCATACACCTCTCTACAATGTCATACAGCCATCCATTTATTTCCACAGTTCAATCCGGATTACTCTCTTAAAACTGCGATGCCATTTATAGGTTTTTTTAATGTTAAATTCATATTTCGCAGTACGTGTTGAGAAAGGGAATGCATTAAACATGTTTGGTTAACACGTTCTATAATAGCAATCATTATGCGGCCTAACACTTTTAGATATTGACACATTTTTCAGGATTGCAATTTTAACACCTATACAATATCGACATTATAACACGTTTAACATGATGGCATTTAGCACTTGAGTCTAAGGAGAGTATACAGTTAATATGAATAGCCGAACAGCCATAAATATATTCTACAAGAGAAAACCCTCCAACCCAAGACTCTCATAATTATCTTAGTTCACGAGTATACAGTCAATATAAGTCCCCAAGCAGTTATGAAGATGAACCCTTATCTTAGTCCAGGACTGTAAAGTCAGTACAAGTCTTAAGCAGTCATAAAGATAAGCTGAACGAGATAACCGTCCAGTCCGATATGCATATCCTTATCTCAGTCCAGGACTATGCAGTCAATACCAGTTATAAACTGAACGAAATAAGATTCCAGTCTAAAACTTATGTTAGTTCAAGGTTTTACTATAATATGAGTCTCCGTAAAGATAAAGTAAACGATATTCTAAACTAGAATGAACACAAGAAGCTTAGAATCCATAAACTACACAGGCTCATCGTCCAGCCGCTGGGCGGCATCCTGATGTCCAATCAGTTTTTTCTTGAACAGCCAAGAAAGATCACAATGGAGCCCACTATTTAAAGTTCAGTTTCAGTTCTAGAGTAAAATCAACATGTCACTGAACATTCATTAACCATGCGAGACATGGTTACATGGACTTCAGGAGACCCTCGTTTAAGCGCACGATTCATTTCCATATCGTCAGTGGTCGTATATAATTGGGATGTGTGATCTGAATGTAAAGCACATTTTTAAAATAAATACTGAATAACGGAGAAAACATTTCCAGCGCTATGGCGACTCAGCTGAAAGATGAATTATGCATTGTTCTCTTGGAATTAATGAGTAATACGCGAACAGTTTTCTCACAGAGCGCTATAGCAAAAGGCAGGAATGAACAATAGATTAAACAGCCTATACCTGATTTACTCTGAACGGAAAATGTTTCTGGTTTATAGAAAAAGTAAAGGAAAATAAAAACAAACATTAAAACAAAAACAAAAAACAACAACAACAACAACTGAAAAAAAAAGAAAAAAAACAAAACAAAAAAAACCATCACTACAATGTGAAAACGATTATAGCATTACCCGAGATGATGTGACTTGACCTTCACATCTCTGTCTACATATTTTAATGTAAGCTATCTCCGTTAGAGAGGAAGGTAGCCGGTGATATCTACGTGTACGTCATTGTCTTTACATCACATTGGCGACTTAATTTGAAATGAATTAACCCAAGCAAATGTCATGTATCCTTCCGTGACATATACACGGCTCACATGTACAGAATCAAATGTTAAAATACCACAATGTTAAAATACCACGATTTTAATGTGAGGAGAACAGAGCAGGGTAATGTATGTTTACCCCGAGCAAGTCTCCTATAACATATCGATCACTCTGTAAAAGAGGGCCTTGGCTGGCCTATCCATATGTACGTACAAAGTATATATATATAAAACTGGTCAGCGTTGCCAATAATCCCCAAACACATGAGCTGACGGGTTCGAACCCAACTTTGGCTAGGTCGGCTGTGGTTTTAAGTCAGATTTGTCAGACACAAATGGTACGGATTGTAGATAGTCTACTCGGGGCACACCGTTTTCCTATACCCGTAAACCTGGTCGCCAATGCAGAAGTGAAAAAAAAATCATTGTCGTTTAAATTACACTATATATTCAAATAATATAAAATAAATAAAATATATCGCGAAGTGACATCCTGGCTGGTTACAAAATACTCACGTGACTGAGTGTGCCCAATGTTTGTCTCTGCATAGCTGAGAATCCAGATCAAATGCCGGACATTACAAAACGTGATCAGGCAACGTTTGTTCGTTGGCAAGACACATGATCGTCTCCAGATCTGTCTGCCACTGTTGGATCAGTTTCTACCTTAAACAAATCACCTTACTGAAACTTCTTGGATCAAAACAGATGAAAAACAAAGTGGAGCAATTTAATTTTATTTGAACACACTGAATTTTGTGACTAGGGATTCCGTGCAAACCACAAAAAAGAGACATGCGAATCTTTTAAGCCAAGTCTCGCGTGTTATCAGGACAATCATTACACACGGCTTAACTAAGTTTTATTTAACATAGGACAATGTGCTGACGGTTGTCACTCTTACGTCGACTGACACAGCGACTCCTAAGGGAATGTGACTTGCTTTTTGCCTGACTATATAACATCCGCTGAGGTTCAAGTTCGAATCCAGCCTGGGACACTGAATTTATTTTCCCCCGCTCTTCTTGATAGTGGGGCTTTGGCGACAACGAGCGGTGGAGGGCGCTCGTTAGCCCTCAAGCGCAATCTTACGTTGTTTAAAGACAATTTGTGCGTCTTCCATTGCTATGACAAGGCAAGTCTTTAGCCTTCACACGCGACGGTCATGGTAACCCAAATATGAACATTCACAGCGGGAGAGATAGAGGGATTGAAAGGAGTCTCCCCGAGGTATATTTTACCAGCTGAACTCTAGTGCTGTAATAACATGTAAGTAGTTATCCTATTTGCATCTAGTGTGTGGTCTGATAAAACTTTATTTGATGAAAAATTGACATGTAAGTGTAACGAGGTGGGGTGAAGATGGAGTGGAATTGTAAAATTGAATTATTCTAAGAATGACAATGGGTCTCCACGCATTTGAGATATATTCCGCTTGAGCAATAAACACTATAGTACATGAAGTTTTTTCATTTCTTTCAGCTTTGGGCGATCGGAAGAGAAACATTACATGTATGTGCATGCGTTGTTTACGATTTGCAAACATGTAGATAACGCATGTTGATAAATATATTAAGAAGAACTCGGATGTTTGCTGGGTAGTTCATGGCAGTTCAGCGCGGGGGCACTCTTGCATGTCGAAAATGACGTCTGCACATGAGTATTCGGCAAATCGAACCTGTTTTCAGTTTAAGAAAATCTACACACTCCCCCACTTATGAATTATTTGTTTTCTTTAAGGTTTTCTGGGGCGTTTTGTGTCTATATGAATACGTCTCCGTAGTTGATTTAGTTCAGATGTACTATTTACCCGCACAAGCGTTACAGTCCGAGCTAATAACGTACAGGCTAGGCCTAGACCGTCTACGGCTTCACGGGCAAGCAGTTTTGATTTAGAATTTTTCTTAGAAATGATTCCGTTGTCTTTATGACGTGAGGCAAGTGTTCATAATGGTGTTCACTGATAAGATTTAGCATATCTTCACAAATCCATGGCTATACAGCTGTCAGAATAAAGCTAATCTGTCAGATTAAGAATTGGAATGACCACTCCTTTGTCCCCACCCACTGAGAAATCTCTGTAATCAGTAGTACTGGGTAGACGAGATTAGGTTGTTAATAGCAATATAATCCTTTGGATTAACACAAGGTGAGAAATGTCGCGGCGGTTCGATGATAGCTTGACACCGGTAGGCCGACTACTGGTTTCGCAAAATAACAGACATGGCCGCGAAGCGCAGTGATACTTGTACCCTCACTTCCACGCGAGCACAGCCACAGAGAAAATCCCAACTATCATGACCGCACAACTCACGCAGGCCCTTTTTAACCTACAGGACAAAACCGAAATACCCGCCGTTCCGCATGGAATATACGGACAATAGGGGAGTTTCGAGTTCGAACTCTTTTGTCACTAAAGGTAAAAAGAGTCCTAATATATGATGTGACATGTCAAAAATGTTAGGCAACGTTTATTGACTTTACTGATCACCTATCTCATCGTGTTCAGCAGGTACAAATGAGATTTCTGTCCTTCACAAACATCTTAAGTGTACAAACCTCCAGCACTTCAATTTTTACTACAAATCGTCCAGTCTAAATAACTTTTGTGACACTGTTTTAGACACCCTCGTTATATAATCAGAAATAGTTGCCTTACATTTTTATCACGTTGCATGGTACAGTAGGACTTTTTTTTAAACTTCAGTGATAAAAGAGTTCGAAGTCGAAACTCCCCATCTCATAAAGTGCTAAAACACGGATTCGAGAAACAGGAAAAAAAAACCCAACAAAAATCAGATAGTCCCCCCCTCCCCCAGACAAGTTCCCCTGATTCGCAGAAAATAATTGTGATGGATTCTTTTATTACAACTGTCCAGTTAACATCCAAAATGATGACCTACAAAATAACATCACTGTACGCACACTTCGACAGAGTTGAACTTCTGAATACTGCAGTTGAGGAGAGCAAACTACTGTATAAGCTGTACAAATAGGGTGATGCATGGAAGAGTACGTGGGAAAGGTCCTCCGGATACCTGCGGATGTCCGTGGGTTTCCCTTGGACTCTGCCCGGTTTCCTCCCACCATAATGCCGCCGTATGAGTGAGCTATTCTTAAGTACGACCTGAAACACCAATCAAAAAAAAAAAAAAAATAAATAAATAAATAAGTACAATGCGTATCACAAGCGCCCCACTGACCACGTATCTTCACAAATGTAAATTTCCTTCCCATGCCAGGCCCATTAAAGGTAAGAATGCTTAAGAACTGGGCCACTGCCACTTCTCAGGCTATAGGATAGATAGTTTATGGCCAAGCTACATATTCAGTTAGCGTGTTCAAGTGCGCACTCGGTTCGGTTCTTTTTGTTATTTACTCAGGTTCATATTTCTCTTTTGCTGTCTGTTTGAATCCTCCCCCATCAGGACCTTGATCGGTGACATACCAAGCTTCTAACGATGCTCTCCTCCTGGATATAAATCAAAAGTTACTGTAGGCCGTTTTGAAAACGCGCTTTGACGCAAGCACAAGAAGTACATACATATATTTTCTCATAAACATGAAAAATGAAGAGAGAAGATATTGATTTGGCATTGTTTAAGCTGATTTGATAATACAAAAATAGACTAAAACATAAATAAAAGCAGACAGCCAGAGTCATTGATCATCGTGTTGAGTGGTTAGAGCTGTATACTTTTTGAGGTATTTCGGGTAAATGACCTCTAGAGAACCAAAGTCCCGGGGCAACTTTCACAGTAGCTTTTTTTAGCCAATATATAAAAGACAGCTCGTGACTGAAGTACTGTTAAAAGATTACAAAATTATTTCTTGATTGAAAAAACCTGTTTGAATTCATATGAATTCGTTACTGAATTATCTTCGTTTGAAGTGTGGAGTATGTTACTGTCGACTGAGGATCCGGAGCTGACGATGCTTTTAGGCTTATGAGAGACCAGCCAGTTAGAGAGCTAGGAGACATCAGCTGTTTATAAACTGTGACGTAAATGTTCTGAGTTGACTGCCAATGTAATATGTAATAACATAGGGACAGGACAATGTTTTAATGTTATATATTTTAATTATATGTTAATTATGTTCATGTGAGAAGAACACTGCAAAGTATATCCAGACCATAGTGTTGTGGCGGGAGTAAGTTTCTTGATCATTTCATGTTATAAATTTACATATATACTTGTTTCAAAAACAACCCTAGCAGTTATAACTACAGTCTCAGGTGACGAGTGTTCCGTACTTGGAACAATTACATCAAGGCCCACGCAGAATGGCTGAGTTTCATGCCAAACGACGGAGCAAGGTCAAATGTCAATGTCCATTGTCGCGGTAGTTGTTAGAAAAAATACTTCATCGAAACTTTTTGGCAAACTTAAGTTTGAACATGGGCTATCTTTCACTTTCATGAGGCTGTAACCTTTAGAAAAACGTCCATGTGATTACGCAGTTTCATGAACGTGTTCAAATTGGTATATCGGTACTCAAAATACTCTAATCATGAATTAATCACTGCTTTGTGGATCAAGGTTTGATTTTTTTTTCAGCGCACGAGTTAGCACATGTAGAAATCCCCGTGTGAAAGTTCAACCACAATACGCTAAAAACCGGTGGCTCTGACGGTCTCGCATATCCCACACCGAAGACAAACAAATCGTGGGTTATCTGGAGCAGATTTATAGACTGGATTAACCTGTTCATGTTAACTCATAGCTCAAGGCAGAAATAAAGCCATTTCATGTGAAGGCTTCACAAAAATTCTACATAAACAAACCCACGTGTCCCATTTTGTAGCATATAACCAGACTTTGTACAATCAATAAATTCTGCATCTCTTTCGGCAATCGTTTGCTTAACCTCGCTTATGTAAAGAGATAGATAACTAGTTTTTTTGCGGCATGAGCCAGTAAATAAAGGCCAACCGAACCGAACTGTAATATAAACGTGGCTTTTAATATCCTTAAAAACAGGTGTGCTATACATGTATATAAAAGGTGTGCTATACATGTACATAAAACTACATGAGTATGTAATATATAGACTCATACGAATGGTCGATCTAATAGCCATAGCGCAAATGCTTTCATCTTTACTTGACCTCACTAACAGCTTACTGATTTGATTAATTATTAATTTATCCTATTCCAAGTTTTAATTTAGAAAATTTTTCATTTTTATGGAAGTTATCAGCTGCCTATAAACATGAAAAAAATGGAGTAAATCCAGAGCAGCGATATTTTTTAGATACTGATAAATATTTACATGTTTATTCAAAGAATGAATATCAACATTGGGTTGAATATAAATATAAATATATAACTCAAATGTTCACTTTGTGGTAAGTACAGGCCTCTGTACACACGTGTATAATATATACATGTACATGTATGTATCTGTCAATAATTTTCTCACTCAGCAGATGCTTACGAGTATAGGTCGCCAAAAAGTAGATATCACAAGTGGATACTTAGAAGAAAACACATGAGGGGTGTGTGGCTACTTGTTTATGTTCTGTACTATATAGCACGTCTGCACTAATAAAGGCTTGTTCTATAAATATGACGTGCTGTAAATTATACATTATTTTCCCATAACTGATATATGAAATCTCCGCTGATCGTGAAGATTATATATAAGATAATAGTTATACGACCACAAGTTATATTATAAATTGGGGATTAGTTTAGTAAATATGTACGTATTTTTATACATGCCAGTATAGGTTGTAGTAAGCTTGTCAGAAAACATGGTATAATTTCTTAATTTTAGTTCATTAATAATTAATTATTTCACTTGTTTTTTTTTCTATTCAATATTCTAAGCTACAATTAATTATTTAACGCTAAGTTACGTCAAGCACACATGCTAAATCAATGTACAACATCCTCGCCACGGGTTTGTTAATGTCGCCAGCGTACTCTAGGGCATGAACTGACTTTTAGGTTACTGGGTCGTTGCTCTCTTGTTGAAAAAGGGGATAAAATGGCCACCCTGCCATTACTCAGGTTAACTTTAAGATGCTGCTTTATTTTTCGATCCCTATACATCGGTGCTATTTAACATTAAATCACATAAGACTACTTCGGTTTTGAAAATACCTTGGATGCCACACTTTTGTAGTTGGTTGTTTTGGATTAAAAAAAAAACCCACAAGAAATGTGGAAGCTAGACCTGTTTTTTTTATCAATTTCTTACCGCTACGTATAAATGTGGTGACTTGTTTCTTGGCTTATCTAGCTAAATTATCCCAGTGACAGTTGGATAAATACGACAGGATATCTCTTATCAAGTGACCTGGTAATAGCCCCATGGCAACCACACGTGCGTCAAGCACTTATGATGGTGACACCTGCGTTTCTTTGTAAAAAGACGCACGAGATTCCATTTCTCGAATGGTTCTCTTTAATAACGGAGACAATTAACATTAATATCAAAATTAATTATTAATCAAGAGGTTATATAAATCAGGTCTTGTACTTTCTTTCGGTAAAACCGTGCACATTGTAAGCCATATGTTGGAGTGGACCTGCGTAATTAGAACTGAATCTACTCCGCAGCTAGATATATGGTAATGTTTTCCAGAGCTAGTTATACTCCTAAATTATTAGAGGGTCACTCGTCGTTGTCAGCTTCTTGAAGAAAAAGAGCTCAGAAAGGAGATTTTTTGTGATGTCTTTTGAACCACAGTAGTGTAACGGTCGTGTCGCTTCTTAAAGCCTTTCATACGGACTCAGTGGACACGCAGAGTAGAAGTATGCTATCTCCTACTGAAAATCTGACAGTCATCACTCATCTCGGTAAATTGAGACCTATATCTTTCTTAAATGTATAGACTTTAAGGAAAACCCAAGGCACTAAGAGTTATTCGATTTAACCTTACCTGTGTGTCATGTAGTTCACCCAACACAAACGGAAGCCTTTTGCTGCCTTAGGTTTTTATTTTACAGGCAGAGTTGTTACACACGAAAACAAGGTCCCCTTTGTGAAAGGATATCTGTGCCTGGTGCTGAAGAAATAAGATGTTTTTACGCCGATAATTCAAATCTGACCTTAAATAGTTTCTCGTGTGCTAAAACGTTACAGCAAAGTATGAACTTTTTGCAGACAAGAGCAAACTGCGTTCAAATTTGGCAAGAATCATGTTTATTTTCTCTTGCACGAGACAATAAAATTACAATTACAAATCCACCATATATCATAAAGTGGTTAAGAACACCAAAATTACGTGTGGTCAAGGCTTTTACTTATGCTGAAAATTTAGAAAGGGAAAATTTAGGATATCTATGGAAGCTGAAAAACTAGTTAATTAAAATAATTGGCGAAAATTAAATTAGTATATGCATGGGCATCTAGAAACCCAACAGTGTATGTACTGCACTTTTAAGAGAGGGTCAAGGAATACCACCATTGGCTTATGAAACTTGTGTCACTGTACGACTACGGCCAGCTTGGCGGGAGGAAACCTGGCAGAGGCCTGGAGAAACCCACGACCAGCCGCAGGTAGCTGGCAGACCAGTTCACGTATGACCAGAGGGGAAGCCAGTCTGAGCTGGGCTTGATACCACGGCGTCTACATTGGTGATGGCTCCTGGCTCACTGGGCTGCGCGGTTACGAATGCTCCTGTTATTCAGGAAGTCAGCAAATTATGCGAACAAAATGATGATGATGATGATGATGATGATGGAAAGTCTTATACAAAACTCCCATAGGTAAGAGGATAACGTAAGAGTAATTTATTTATTTCATTGGTGTTTTACGCCGTCTCTCAAGAATATTTCATGACGTTGGGCAGCATTATGGTGGGAGGAAACCGGGCAGAGCCCAGCGGAAACCCACGGCCATCTGCAATTTGCTGACAGACCTTCCTACGTACAGCCGGAGACGAAAGCCAGCATGAGCTGGACCAAGTGCAATTTAAGATTATCTATGGATATACACAAGCGACTGAAAGTGAAAGACAATAATCTAGGCTTTCTGCTTAGGAACTGATACGTTTAAACACTGCGCATTAAGTTGTATTTACAACACCTATACAACAATTCAGATGCATAATTATCTTAACTTTTCAGATTATCTTGATCTGGATTATGATGATGCTATATTTGGTGTGTTAAGGATATTTATGGAAGCTATGGAAGCGCAACATGCAAAATATTTTATCCATCTTAATATACTTGTATACACAGAATCGCGATTTAGAATTTTGGTTTTCAGAATAAAACGGATTTTT
This sequence comes from Acanthopleura granulata, assembly GCA_016165875.1. Classification (NCBI taxonomy): domain Eukaryota; kingdom Metazoa; phylum Mollusca; class Polyplacophora; order Chitonida; family Chitonidae; genus Acanthopleura; species Acanthopleura granulata. The sequence continues at coordinate 38,028,998 of JABBOT010000001.1, read as the reverse complement.
AAAATATCACTGAAACGTTTGAAACTAAACTCTAAGCGTTTTAAAATACAGGGAAAACTTAAAGGGAAAGACCACTTAATTATATGGTGATCCCCGGACTAAATATCACTGTAAACTTTCTCTAAAATGCATTTAGACCTACCTATTTTAAAAGACTTTTTCTGTATTCTGCAAGCAACCTGCGGATGGTCGTGGGTTTCCCCCGGGCTCTGCCCGGTTTCCTCCCACCATAATGCTGGCCGCCGTCGTATAAGTGAAATATTCTTGAGTACGGCGTAAAACAGCAATCTAATAAATAAATAAATAAAGACTTTTTCGTCACTGAATTAAATACAGAGAAATATCTGGATTTTATGGTGGGTGGGTTTTGTGGACTATGTTGATAAAGTGGGTCGCCAGTGAAGTCACAAAACACTTTTGTACACTCTTAATAAAGTTGATGAGATCCGTACTCCTTTAATATAGTCCTGTGCACGAGAGTTAATATGACATAAAAGTAATTAGAGTGAGAGAAAAGTATATGGGAGTCATTGGCCATACACATTATGAACATGGTCATCCTTAAAATCTCTATACAGTCAAAAAATTTGATCGCATTTACAAAAATGTTGGTGAAAAAAAATAAAAAGAATCAGTGAAAGTATTTCCAGATAGTTCTAAATGATCCTTTTATTCATCATAACTTCATTCCTGCGTTTTCTGTCCTTTTACATAGAAATATATTGCATAAGATTTGGCAACATCATGTGAAACAACAGTCGAGTGCTTAACCTCCTTTGATGTTTCTTTCATACTTACACACATACTTGCACACATACTAGTGGATGTTTCTGAGGTCATCCGAATTAAACTGATATCTATTTATTTACCCAATAAAAGGATGCATGTAGATAGGTTCAAATGACACAGTAATTGTTTATTAAATGCAATTAAAATCCATTGTTTAGACCAGTTTTAGACCAGTGGTGCCTAATTTATTTATTTGGTGTTTTACGCCGTTTTCAAGAATATTTCACAAATACGACCACGGCCAGTGTTATGGTGGGGGGAAACCGGGCAGAGCCCGGTGGAAACTCACGACCATCCGCAGGTTCAGTGGAGCCCAACAAATTACAGTTGACATTACTGTAAATTTACCTGATTCTTCTCAAGCCGTAGTGCTAGGCGGGTGTAAATTATTAGTGTTTAAGTGTTTACAGGAGCGGTTAGAGTTACTCCCCGGCTGAGGTAAGTTGACACCAGGCCCGACTTCACGTGTCACGTGAAAACCATTTTCCAAGTCTCATACTGTAATTTTTATTAAACAGGTTGCTGCCTGTTTCATAACGGTAATATATGTGTGTTTGTTGACCTGTGTTGTTCAAGCTGTTCGCATTACTTAGCGTCGTCAGCTGGGTAAACAGAACGATAAAAGCTGTAATCAACTTGCATTGATTTAAATTATTTCCATTATTTCAAAAACGGAAAGAAAAAAAAGACAACACTAAAATACAAACGCAGCAAAAATGTACTCGAGATCCTACAGAAATCTAAACTACACCCATTATTACATGAAATCTCCTTCGTTGACTCCTGACGAGGGTAGACAGGAGCATAGTCATGTATAGATTTAATCTATCCCCACTCCTATAACACAAGTAGAATACACATATAGGAGGTACATATGGACAGTGTCGAGTCTGAATATACCCCAGTTAATGACTGGGTGTGGCTATCTCTGAAATTGGTATCCCAACTACTACTTGTGATTATATCTTGGCAGGGTATATCGGGATGCTGTCATAGCACATGAAGTACATCATTCAATTTCCTTTCATATTTGTGGCGATACGCACGTTACTCACAAACACTGATTTTTCTTTTAGACAACTTGAACAAGGTAGTTGTTAAAGAGGGTTGCGATAATGTTATAAAATGCACGAAATGTATTCTTTTGTTTGCTTTTATCGTTATTCGTTATTTCCGTGGGGTGCAGAACTTCGCTGATTCCTCTAGCCTTATTTTTGCCATTAGTCCCCCAGGGAGGTGTTTCCACCCCTCAGCAGAATGTTAGTAGAAAGTAATAACGACTTCGTATGAATTAGGAACAGGGATAGAATTCGTTCATAATGCGGCTTTTATTACATTTCTCAGGCACATCGGGAATAATTTTCTTGTTAGGTTCCAGGTATAGCCACAAATGTACTAATTTTATTACACCAGCAAATATCTTCATGTATTTGTTAAAATGTTTTGATTAACATTTCGACATGCTTGTACCTTGATTAAATGTAAATGACAAAGCCCCAAATTTTGCGTACATAAGTTATAAAATTCACGTACATATGTGCTGGGATGGGTATCCAGGGTATGAGAGTCTGCCATGTACCACGACCACTGTTGATCTCAGTGAGAGGCAATTTGTCATTCTGCTTCACTGAAAACCAGATGTGTCACACCAAACTGACAACGATATATTGTCACTCGACACTGGTGCGTGTTAATGTCTACGAGCTCCGTGGCGAAAATAACCAATCCTGTCATCAGTACGTAGCAACACACAATACACCGCAACACATAGACGTATGAGCAGAATGTGAACCAAGTTTCGAACGTTTCTACATTCAATAACATAAGTCGTTGGTTTACTTATATTTTTTTAAAAATTAAATATTCAGCATTAAATCCAAAACCATTCGCAGATTGCTGGAAGACCTTCCCACGTACAAACCAACTGGAGGAAAGCCCAAATTGGACTCGCAGTGACCGCATCGTTGACAGGCGCCGTGCCCAAGGATATCAAAGGTGTCTTAGCCTCAAGTCACGCTTAGTCTTAACTTCTGATTTTAAATGCTAATTTTCATTTTTGTCACGAAGGTGTGGGAAAACTCCTAACAATGAAACAAAATTTCTTCAGGTAAGTCGAAATTTTCTCGTAATAAACTGTTTTGAAGTAAAGACAAAATCTGACTTCTGTCTAAGACAACGTCTTGATCCTGAGGCCTAGGAGCTTTCAACAATGCAGTCATTGTGAGTTCAAGTTCAAATCAGACTGGTCTCCTTTTTAGTTTCTCTAGAATGTAGCCTAACAACGGAGTCAGTAATGGTTTCTACATAACTTCTTGATCCATATCCACAGATACTGAAAGATTTGTGAACAAAAGTTTAACCTAACTCAACGATGCAGAACAAACACACAAGGCTACGTTAAGACCGGCTCACACTGGCTTCCTCTCCGGTCGTACGTGGGAAGGTAATCTGTGGATGGTTGTTGGCTTTCTTCGGGCCTTACCCGTCTTCCTGCCACCATACTTCTGGCCGCCGTCGTATAAGTGAAATATTCTTGAGTACAGCGTAAAACACCGACGAAATAAATAAATAAATCAAAAGGCTAGGGCACGGAGAAATAAACCAGAGCGGTGACTACACTGTCATATTTGGCAAAATGGTCACACGTAATCGATGAAATTCGCCATATTGTTAGTTTTAACCAAGTTAAGCTTTCGTGCTAACGGTTCTTAAAAAGCAGCAGCCTACACATCCCGTATAAAATACAGGCGGATTTTTTCCTTCTATTTTCTTTTCTTTTGATCTACCACATAGGAAGTGCTCTAATAATAAACATGTACTAGTGAAAGCGTACCAAGAACTGAAGAGATAGGAGGCCAGTAATAACATCTTATTACAACCTGTAATCCACTTGGACATTTTCTAAGTGTCTAAATGGGGATAGTGTCAAATAATAGGAGCAAAGTTAACGTTATGCCATTTTCCGCGCTTACAGCAATCGCGTTGTTAAACGGACGGCAGTACTGATCGTGTTAAACAAAAATGAAACAAGTAAGTAAACAAATAAATAAATAAACAAATAAATAATTAATTAATTGTTTGCTTTTATTGTTGTTAATTGCTTCCTTTTTAATACGATTAACTCATTCGGATACAGACCACAGCTAGAAGTTTCTTAGTTCCTTGATAGTTCCAGTTATTTTTAGCACTTTACTTTACTACTACTTTTTGGCCTGGCTTTTTTAGCGTTTTCGGGTTTCATTTTATCGGAGCGGCTTTGCGGTTCACGACCAGTTGCGTTCTGCTGAGTGTTACACAGTTGCACCACAAGTTTTTGGATACTTAAACAACCATAAAAATATAAAAGACCACACTGCATGGAGAGTAAAACCAGAGCAACACCAACGACAGTGTGATAGTTGGCAAATAGTCACCGGTGAAATCCGGCCTCTTGTCAGTTTACCTCACTTACAGTTTTATGCTAACTGTTCATGCAAGTGTTTCAGAAGTAAGAGATGATATGTCCCCGAGTACCATGGCTTAAGCAGAATTAGGTAAACAAAAAAACCAAAAAAAATAATAATAATAAAAATAAGAAAACTTGATGTTAAATGCAATATACTAGGCGTCACCAGTGTAGAATTACTCAACATCTTGTGTTGTCATCATATTTTGTAACATATGTACACATTAACATTAAAGCAATACAAACCTGAATGTGTGAGTGGACCAGAGTAGTGCGTACTTTGGCGATCACACAGGCTTTTCTAAGGATAACAATTATGTTTCCCTGTATACACTCTCTTCAGAATAAAAGAGCACTGGCCCATGTATATGAGGGCAGATTTAAATTGCGCATACTTAACGTCCTGTTTCACAGATAACAATGTTTCTCACGATTCGTCCCAAACCCTTTCATACAGCAGAAAGGAATCAGGGCGGTTTAGACGAAGATTTATCGCAATTCAGTTAGACTTCAATTTAGACTCCATAACAGGGAGCCTGTCATATATAGAGCCGAGAGCTTAAGACCCAATCTTTAGGACACACCAAGACCGGGTACAATATGAATTTGCAGATTCCTTCTTCTCAATATGGTTGGGAATGCCCGTCATGTATAGCGTTAAGCAACAGTCAAATAAATCAGTCTTACAATTCGTCATATTTATTTTAGGAAAAAAGATGTGTGGGATCAGAATTTGACATGGATAAACATGGAGGAATTCTCTACCAGTCACAATTAAAGATGGGCACCAATAAAAGAAAACGAAAAACGATTCAATTTATGAGCACAATGAACACTGCTGAACAAATTCCATGGGAATGGGCCTGAAATCACAAGAAATATTTATTGTATTTTGAAGGTACTTGACATGGACAATGTTCACTATGTCCTCTCCACAATGTAGTAACTGGACTGGGCTACAGTACATGCAGTTTATGCTTTTACGACGGTGATGTGAAATCCCGATTGAATCGGTCAAAAGACCTGTGTAATCAACTGCCCACTTTTATAAAATTTGGTGTATATGTTGTTTATTGTACTGTGAAAGTTTGAGCATAATGACTAACTTCGTTGTTGAGAAACAAGTCATATTATATCTTGAGAAGCCCTACTGAGCAGGGGTACCGGGAGATGAAAACTTTCGTCTGGAAACAGCACACACAAGGATATCTACATATTTTTCCTCATCTACATGCTTGACAATGGTGAATGACACTCTCTTGTCATCGAGCAATTGGCAAAAAACACAGTCAATCCATTTTAGTTCTCAGATGGCTTTGCTTATAGTAGTTACGTGACATACCTTTCTGACATGGCGACAGAGGCTGCCTAACCCAATAGTTAAAGTGGGTCCCGTACTAGCAGAGAAATTTTTGTTACTGTGAAATACAAACGTAACCAAACTAATTTTATTTGTGTTACTTTACTTCATCACCACCATACAGCATGTGCATGGTTCAACCCCTTTTGTGCAGTGCAGCAAACTCTTCTCTGTTTTATATCTTTATTTCTGTTATTCGACACGAATTCAACACAACAACATTCCTGTAGCCCTTTAACTGGAAAATTTATGGTCTAAACTGCTAAGTAAAGACAATTTCTTTGGTTAGAACCTGATCAGATTATCAGTGAATGACTAAGCTATCATGTTAACCACTGTCCCGCAAATGTATTAATGTATGTTTGGGTCGCACGTAACATTTTATTCAGTTTTATAATTGATTTTATACAGTGCCTCCATGCCGCTATAATGCTGCCGCTACTAGAACATCATGCCGACATCAGACATAACATCCCACACAGTCATATTATACTGACATCGGGTCAACCAGTCCTGTTTTCTGGCTGTAACCTCTCAGTGCTAACCGCCAAACAGGGCAGCAACAAGTATCATTTTTTTTATGATCCGATCCCGGATTGATGCGGGATCTCCGGACCCCGAGGCGGACGCTTTAATCTCTAGGCCACCGAGGCGAATGTGCCACTTCAATATTCATGGTCAATTTTTTTGACTTGGACATTTCTACATGTACACATATGTGTATCTCTTCAAAGCCTTACACTGTGGTCAACAACAACCAGCTGCCACCATTCAATGAGTTCACACAGGCGGAGGAGACGTAGTATTCATGAAAACAGTTGACAACTGAGTTGACAATGACATGATTGGTAGTGACGCAGCTTACTAGAAAAGTGGCCTGCTTCATTATGCACAGAACTAGTCCACAAATGGCCTCTCCTCTCCAACACAACAACGTTCCCTTTATTATTCTCAATGACAGCAGGACACGATAACTAATGTCTCGGAAAAGCAGCCGCGGTTAGTTGCTATCATGCAATAATATCTGAGTTTTTAATATCTGATACATAAAAGTATTCATAAATCAAACATCGAAATTTATAGTGTATTGCAAAGGATAAATCCATAACTCTTATACTGCAAGTTGTGACGCTTATCTACACTTCCAAAATACAAATTGCTTTTTGTTTACATTAAAATGATTTCCATCTCAACGTGAAAAAATTGGAAAATGCAAAAGTTACTTTGTATGCATGTCTGCACAACTTCATTGATATATCTACACATTTGTCTGTGCATATTTATTTATTTTATTTATTTGATCGGTGTTTTACGCCTTACTCCAGAATACTGTAAATGCCTTTTTATTCGCGCGTTTCTAACTTTCGCGGATTTCGCGGTATTTACTTTTCCGCGAAAACAAAAACCAGCGAATACAAAACCCATACATTTCTTAAATACACGTATATTATATCATGTACTAGTATAAGTCTGCACTACAGTAAGTACAGTCTACTTGACCAGCGAGACTAAGTGTTCAACAGATTAAAAACTTAAGACGATTATTTTTCTTTGTCTAAACCAAGCCACTGAACTGTATAAAGCTTTCGTTATATCGCACAAGTTAAAATTAAATGTATTTGACTATTCCTATGTTGAAGACTATTGTTTGTCAAACGTTTGTGTTAAAATCCTGAAAGTTTATGCTCGCGAATATAAAGGCATTAAAGTATTTCACTTATGCTAGCATTATTATAATGGTGGTGTGGGAGGTGGGGGTCAATATATTTGTAACTTCAAGTATCTGTGATATGCTTCATATACATACGTATTATGTAGCCTGGAAATAGAAGTTTGTCACATATAGGTTACCATGGATATAAAATAAACTAAACTAGACTAATCTAAACGACCTCAATACAACCATGCTGGATACTGTAGCTACAAGTACACGGAAATGAAGACCACTGGATCCATCACCCTTATGACCTAATTGAAACCATGACGTGGCAGTGAAGAAGATAGCTCGATACATCCAGAGAGAAAGCACTGCACTTAATATCAGGGCTGGAAGAAAAACACACACACACACACACACACACACACACAAAACACCCCTACCCCCTAAAAAAAAAAGAAAAAAAAATCAAACAGACTGCAGAATAGTTACTGAAAAGTGAGGAGCAACGATAGTGTGATGATTTCCAAATGGTCACAGTAACTGGTGGAAGCTGGAAGCTTCTCAGTTTACCTCAGTTCGGATTTTATTTCAACCGTTCGTGCAAATGCATGGATAATAGCAACTTATTCTACCCATATAACACCATGGCTTAAGCGGAATCAGCGGTAAAAAAAAGGCAGTAATGTTAACTGCCATTTATTTGAGCTTATCTATCCTTAACTGATAAGAAAATCAACGAAAAAGCAGGTCACTGAAATCGTCGTCTTTGTTCGATCGGGCTTAAAATGTCCAGGTGGGTATGTAGCGCCAATAGGTGAGCCGAACGTAGCAGCCGGTGCATTGCTGTATATAAGGGCGTGGACAGCGCCTGGTCCATTCAGATCACCAGGCGATACTGAGGCTACCTGACAGGCGCGAGAGTGTATATCTGTGTATATAGCACACTCGATCAAGACGCTCATTGTGTATCCAGATCAGCATGGAATCGGAGAGAGACAACCAAGCTTATGGGAAGAACTATGGGGCGCACAGGCCAGGCATAACAAGCCAAGAAATGGCCGATTACTACAGTAACTGGGCCAGGTCGGGCGATTACGAAAAGGTATATACAACTGCATAGATAAATATAGATACGTATGTAAATCAACGATGCCCAAGAGTCTTCCACCAATGCGGTCGCTGTGTTCAAGTCCAGATCGTGCTGGCTTCCTCTCCAGCTGTACATGGGCAGATTTGCCAGCAACCTGTGGATGATCTTGTTTCCTCCCACCACACTGCTGGCCGCCGTCGTATAAGTGAAATATTCTTGAGTACGGCGTGAATATATATATATAAATATATATATATATATATATGACCTCCTGTGTTACATGTATGCATTGATACCTACGGTCGGGTGGTTATTTATAGGTGTCCTTTGTGGATCTGACCCATATACTTATTATTGGTTTTCATATGTCTCGCTTAGGACAGGCGTGGGAATGTTTGCCAGTTAAGTGTTGATGGTTCTGGGTGCCAAGTTTCCTCCCAAGAGTAATCCTGGCCGCCGTCGTAAAAGTGAAATTTTAAATATTATCAAGTAGAGTGCTGGTGGGAATAAAAACTTGGGTACGGGAGAAAACACCAATTAATTAAATATATAAACTGATGGAAGGAGAACTGCTGAATGGGTGTAATTATCGAGCAACACTTACATATGAAAAGGTAATATTTATACTCCGCTAGAGGGACCCTCCACTCCAACTGAAGTCCGCCATATTGAATACATGTGTAGTTTTTCATTCTGGCTGCCATGGGATCCTCCCCATTTCCCATGCTCTTGTGCTGTCTTACTCCATGTACACAGGCTTATCAGTAGGAGAGTTACAGTACTGTGTGGAAGGATTTGCAAACTACTAGTATATACATAATACAGTAGAAGGCACTGTCATATTGACCTTAACTGAACTGCACGCTACAAGGCTTTTTATCGACTGCCACAACGCCTTCCATGGTCGCTCAGTGCCGTGTTAAAATTTACCAAGCAGCATTGTGACCTTTGGATTGATTTACGCGGTTTCGTTTCTTTATCTACGTCTATAAATATTGAATGAGTCCTGTGGGGTCCTTGAATGGATCCTGGGCATATAGCTTAAATTAACAGCAACTATGTATATATTTCCTGTCTACCTGGATTTAGCTTGCTACAACGCCGTCTCTTCTGACACATGTGTCCTTGGTGCACATCTCTGTAACAAACGGAACTGCAACCAACGGATGTGTAACTTACGGATCTATAAATAACCGATCTATAATTAACGGATCTATTCCCAATGGATCTGCATCTATCGGATCTGTCACTAAAAGTCTGTAACTACAGCGTACATCCGGCGACCTTCAGGCCAACCTTCTCTGTCTGATTACATGCAATCTACTAACACTACTGACCTAAAGCTAACCGTCATTACTCAAAATGGACCAACAATCGGAGGCGATTGGCTGTTGAGTATTGAGTTTTCCTAGTTAAAAACTTCGTATGGAAGTTTGTTTTACAATCGTAATGAAGGCACTCACCACAAGTGCTCTAAAGTAATGAATCGAATGCACAGATTTAACTCAAGAGAAAACATGGCTTCTGCCTGTATTATATAACAACTGACTCAACGCCCCCTGGTGGCACTGATATATAGTACAGCGTATACACATGTCCCCTCGAATTGTGTTCCTTTTGGAAATATAGTTGCAAATACACTACAGTAAACCCTTATGAAACTTTTAAATTATAGCCTAAATTTAGGTGTGTGCAAACTCTTTCACACAGAATATAAATGTTGGTGTTTTGTCGGAGAGCAAGGCCAGAACATCTGTTTCCTGTTTCCTACTGTTTCCCTAATCTAATCAACTTGAATTTAAGCCCCTTTTCTGACACGGCCAGTCTTGAAATTGTTTTGAAGTTATGGTTAAATCTACTTTCGGGAAATAAAATTTTATTGTATTTCTGGTCGAAATACTCTAACCTGATTGCAGACTGGATTCGGTGTTGATGTCAGGAAGTTATATTGTTACCCCCCGCCGCCCCCCTCTCCTCAAAGCAATCTATTCATAGAGATGGCGGTGTAGGTTTAGTCACTGCTTTGCGTATGGTTTAACCTCATAGGTTGCTGCTGCAATAAAAAAGATCACCCATCATAACCATTATCCAGTATGCCACCCAAGGCAATGATTTTTTGGTGTCGAAAGCCAGCTTTTACATTATGATTCCGAAACAAAGTATGCATCGTCTTTGCAATAACAGGGATAGTTGTCGTATCAATGTATAGAGCTTGTAATATTAGGTGTCACTGACTAAAGGAAATGTTGGTAGTGATAAGTGATACTACAGACAGCTGCATACAGATGACAGGCGAAAAGAAGCAGACTAAAGTTACACTTATCCCAGTGAATAAGGCGACTGCATGGAGAGCAAAACGCCGAGCAGCTATTCACTACTCAAATGGTCACAGGTAACCAGTGAAATCCAGCCCATGGGAAAATCGTAAAACTCCTTCCCGCCTTCAACAAAGGGGCCCAAAGCTGTGTGCTCCTTTGTTCTTTTAAGGATTACGTCGCACTTCTAGGTGCATGTGTGCTCAGAAAGCACCCAGGTGGTGGACAAACACTGCAGCGCTCCAGCAGAAAACGAGGTGTTTCTCTGCGATTTGCTGTTGTATAGTCCGTTAGAGTATCCCATTGTCAATGCATTTTAGCTGCCTGAACTGAACAAGAGCGTGCCTTTGCATATTAACCCACATCCAGGTAAATGGGTCCCCACAACATTGATTGGTTACTAAGGAACGTAGGCATATGAAGGGGAGCTTTTCAGCACACAGGCGTTCTAACACATAGTAAAGGTGCGAATACATTAACTTAAGCTGCTGCATGCATTTCTTTGCAAGTGGCTCTCGCCAATGATGCAGACAGCCATTTCCACTTCCTGGTTTTAATATACACGCCAGCCGTCAAGTAATTATATGCGTATGTGTACAGAAGTAATGAGGAGAATCCGAAAACTGTTCGTTGTAAGCTGCAATGAGCATATATAGGTGCATTTAAGGGGAATCCGAAAGTTGTTCGTTGTAAGCCGTAACGTGAAGCAGTGCCTGGGACATTATCCAGCCCGTCAGGATCTTGCCGCAACAACTCCATTTCAAGCTCCTAGAAAGCCTTTCCTGCGACCAGATTTTTGCTTGGATTCTTTTCTCTCAAAGTTTCAACTGACAGACCATATTGCTGCGGGAGCTTGTAACTGACAAGAGCTTTGCCTTTCCAGTGGTTACGATTTGAGTTTTAAATAGGGCATCACTAAATGATAAATCAAACCCTATAGCCTGTTGCTTGTCAGTAAAGGTGGCGCTTGTGTGACATGAAATTTTATGCTATAGCAGACCCCAAGCTTTGGCCGGAGTGACCAATACAACTCAAATTAGCTTAACCTATTGCTTAAGCAAAAACAAGGACCAAAATGACATCCCTTGTCTTCAGGAAATCAAGTTCACAATCGCCCAGCTTATCCGTTTTCTTCATCGGTCCTTTATTCTAAATAACTTTTTGCAAAACTGTGTTGTGTCGCTTATAGTAAATCTTATAGTAACTGCAATCAAAATAGGTCTTGTGGTATAGTGGAACATATTTTTACCTTCAGCAATAAAAGAGTTCGAAATCGAAACTCCCCTGTTAATGAGAGTTGTCATTTAATATATATACTTGAGAACTCTGAGCATATTGTATCAATTTATTTTTGTATATTCTACAAGAAACTGCATTATTTAAGCTCTGTCTCTGTGAAAATGTTCGAAAATCAGCACAAAGAAAAGCTATTTGACAGCATTTATTGCATGCCAGGCCTTACATTTATTCAGTTATCATTGATTACAATTTGGTTTAGTTTTAATTTGTTGCATACCTTGCCTGTCAAGGCTGCCTTTACTATAGTTCACAGTTTGTTTGTAGTATTCCCGCCTTTACATTGCTATTTTTACATGACTGTTGTCGTATTTGTCTAGGAAATCAAGTCTTATCACTTTTACTTCAACACATACGGTTGTTGTATTTGTTGCAATTTGTACCTTATGCATAGAAACTTTTTCAATAGATCAATTTGATTGTACCATTCTAACCATTATATAGCTGCACTGACCAGTATAGATTTCCGTTTGCTTCTTGTAGTTGTATACCATGTTTTAGATAATTGCTTTGGCCATGTACAGTTTTATTTTTTGTAGGCAAGGTCTTACATTGCTCATCCGATTATAGTCCATCATTTTGTTGTATTTGGTCTTTGCGCTACGTTGACTACACCTCAGGGTTTATCGCCATGAATTATTTGGTTTTATTGATCTTACTTTGATATTCCCACCACAGTGCTACCCCTTATTGAGGTCAACATTGCGAAACTGTACTCCTTGCACAGTGAATTATTGGATTTTCCACATATCATTGTTTGCGGGAGCCATGGAAACAATGAGAGGTCGATGGCCCACATATGTATCCTTCTGTGCAGACTCGATCGTTAAAGATCACTTCAACGGCCCATGCCAGTATGGTCAGGGGTTTGTGCCTCAACGTTTAGAGTTAATCTGCACGTTGGTTTTTGTATCTTACAGGACTCATGTGCACAGTAATTCTGTGTTAAGCGCCATGTATCATTGCGTATTTTGTAGAACATGTGTTTCTGGCAGCTCTAAATTATTCTCTGGGTCATTCGTGTGTGTTTTTTTTAGTAGGACTTCTGCCTTTTGCAGTTCAGTGCTAAACTCCAGATATCCTTCTCCTTCTTGTAGGACTTGTACATGAGACAAACCCGTGTTAATCTTTTGCTTGTGTTTCTTGTTGGACTTGTGTCCAGGACAGTTCAGTGTTAAGCTGGACGTTTACGTCTTTCTTTTTGTAGGACTTGTGCCCAGGGCGATATAACGGGCCCACCATCTGTGCTCAGGCTCTGGCTGATCATTACAAGGAAAACAGGGACAAGATCAAAATCTTAGATGTAGCCGCCGGAACAGGATTTTTGGGACAAAAGGTTTGTTCAGGTTGAGAAGGTATTGTTTGGGTCAAAGAAATCATCTGTCAATGGACTACTTTGCACAATAAATGTGGAAATACCCCAGTACATTATTAGTGCAGGCAATGTGACGAGTTAAGCTGGAATCACTCCGGGAACATTTCATATTTAGAGGAGTTATTATTGGGCAGGTGAACAAATAGATTGCGTCATCACTTGTCGCATAAATTTGCATCTTATATTGCATGCAGTGTGATATAGAGTCTAGATACTCATATTATGGCTGCGCATATTTTTTCAAATATATGTTGTTTTACCCTGGCAATTCCAGCAAAGCGATTTAATCCCTCAGGTTACCTGGCATCTATAAATCATTGTGTGTATCCCATCAAAGAGAAGACCCACGCTGAAACGATATGGCTGCAAGGTAAACAGCATGTGACAATATCGGTTACTCGTGCATGAGATCAGAGGACGACTCGCTGTCCTTCGATCCAAATGATAATGTTCTCTGCAGCATTTGCGAGTAGAGATTGTTTTCTTTCGCGAGAGTCAACAGGACAAAAAGCTATTAGGCATATGAAGACTTTCAGCGACCTATATCTAGCCTTCCTCCTCCGACCTCAGAACAACCATCAGCGTTGGTAACCACGCCGTTACACTCGCGCCTACAGCCTTTACTCTCGACAGCAAGGAGGTCAATTTATTGTCTAACTAACATGACTCACGCTGTTTACGGCAACAAGTCTCAAAGACAACGTCTTTGATGATAGAGATAGTGATTAGCGTCTGCAGACACCCCGTACAAAAGCTGTCTGCTGCATAACCACATCTCAAGTTGTCCTCTTCGAAGGATGAAACTGCAATCGTAACTACAGTTACTGCGGTGAAAGAACGCATGATTTCTCATCATGCACTCTTTGAGGATATACTCTCGCGTGATCGATCATTGTAGTCATGTGAATGAGACTGCATGGAATACGCAAGTGCGTACTGCACGTCACAAACGAAAGGCCGAAATACTCATCAATCTGATGTGGGCAACTAATTTGATCTTGGTAATTTGATCTTGTTTGCATGCCATCTCAGCACAAAGTAATCGATTGCGATTGTTTATGGGCTTTATCAGTGTAATGAGCACACCAACTTCCTCCTAACTTTTTCCGGTTTTTTCCAATCAGCGTGCGACAGACAGCGGTCGTACTTTTACCGTAAGAACACTACATTTATGTAAACACCATCTTCTGTATTGCAAAAACCTAGTTGTTCCCGTCATTGCAACACGAAATAAAATATAAAAGACTATATAACATAGAGAGTAAAACAAGAACAGCGAAATCCGACCTTTTCTTAAATGAACTTACTGAGATTTTATTCTAACTGTTCATGTAAGTGTTTAAGAAGTAACAACCTACACCCCCACCCTGCCTAGCACAACGACTAAGACAGATATTAGTTCAAAAAATTGCAGTGATGTTGAATACACTGTACTAGACGTCAGTGGTCTAGAATTACTCAAAATGCTGTAATCACATTTAAAGGAGAAGAAAAGTTAAAAACGATGCCAAACTGAAAATATTTAGTATACATGGGTAACATGGTCATTTATAACATTATTACGCAAAGACAATATATAGCAAGAGGTGATCCCAAATAACCACAATACGAAAACATTTTCAAATACACTTTACCCCTGAATAAGCAAATCAAAGTAAATATTAAAGACTATAAGTGCAAATAAATTTTCACTCTCTTTCATCTGATTTTGGCGTCGTTTTCATGTTTTCTTCTCCTTTACTACATGTACACAATAGCATGAAAACAATGCAAAGAACACCCTATCTCTACCAACGACCTTGACCTTGTATGTCTAACTAATATTTCATGTGCCATTCGTATGTCATTTGACATTTTTCCCGTTTGTTCCAGTTGTCCAAACTTGGGTTCAGTAACTTGGATGCTTTGGATCCTGCTCAAGGCATGCTGGATGTAGCCAAGGAGAAAGGATTGTACCAGCGGCTAATATGCGACTTCTTAAGTCCCAATTCATTAGATATTGAAAAAGGTAATAAATTTTATTCAGCGGGTACATATATAGTTAGATTAGTACAACATAAATTGTGACCAGATTTACCACGAACAAAACATACATTATTAACAAACTTGGAAATGAACTGTACTTTCGGAATTAATTCAAAATCAGATGGATTAGTTGCAGTAAACGTTGTGACGGGAGTGTAATACATGTATAAGACCTTCATTTGCAGTTCTATCGATGAGACAGTAAGTAGGGTACGACATCAGTCTGTCATAAAGAAAACTTTCTCGTTGTAATGTAACAAAGAATTTGTAGCCTAATTTTCTGTATTAAAGTCACATATCTGGCATGACAAATAAATAAATAAAATAAAAAAATTCATAATAAATAAATAAAGTATTCTTTTCTATAGTCCACACCTTCTTGCAACCGTATAGTGGTTTTGAAGAAGTGCTGCGATCGGGTAGTAGTGTAGTGCTTAGAGGTGGTTGCCTTTGAATCTCAGGGAAACTCGAAGTGTGGGCACAAAGCCGATCTTGGACAGGGAATTTCTAGACTTAGCATGCTGTTACTGCTTGTCGGGTATTGGTGAAAACATTAGGTCGATGGCGCTTATTTGGACATCTTCTCATGCAGTCTAAGTTTCGTTCATGACCACTTGTCTTATACCTGTATGGTGTGCAGATCTGTATGACACACGTGGGGAAATTCGTCCGTAACTTGGCAAAGCTCAGTGGTTTACGCCAGACCCTCCCTTTTCCTCCTCCCATAAAATCACGGCCATCGTATAAGTGAAAAATGGCGTTAAGAGACAATCGAATCAAATCCATCAAATCAGATCACTTTTGTTTTCCTATGTTGTTTTCGAGATGCACCGTCAATGTGAAGGTCGTGTAAGCACGACTACGTTGAAACGACTTTCATTTGTCTCAGATTTAACGTGTCTCCCCGGTAAGCGGCGCTCTTTATGATATAAGACAAAGTAAACCACGACTGACTCTCTGATATTCCCACCTTTAGATAGTTACGACTGTGCCGCCATTGCCGGGGGTATGGGAGAGGGACACATACCCTACAAGGGACTGGATGAGCTGATCCGCATTGTAAAGCCAGGTGGGTTGGAGCAGACATTTCTTCTATTCCAGCGTTAAAGCTTAAAACTGCATGCTAACCTCCGTTAAGACAGATTAAATAGAGAAGTGTATGAGTGGATGATTATGGTTTAAGGCCAAATAGAGTGGAGAGAAACATGGATAATTAACAGGTTTTATGATGAACTTAAATGGATAGGTATGAATCCTCATATATGAGGATGAACAGTATACGGGTATCATCATAGACTGGTATAGGACGTGAATACATTATCATCTGTAATGGAATGGATAAATGAAGATGAATATGTCATCATTTTGATGTGAACGTATCATTCACATACTAAGAAAGAGAGTATGTTATCATAAGTCAAGATGAGCAGTGTATTATCATTGGTGAAGATGGAAATGTATTATCATTGGTGACGATTGGGAGTGTGTTATCAGTGGTAAAGATGAGGGGTGTATTATCAGTGAAGAATATGGGAGTATATCTTCATTTATTATTAGAATGGAGTGTGTTGTCATTGGTGAAGATAGGGAGTTTATTATCACTGGTGAAGATGGAAGTGTATTATCACTTGTCATGATAGGAGTGTATTTTCATTGGTGAAGATGGGAAGATCTTCATGTTTGAAGATGAGAAAGTATTTTATTATTGGTGAAGATGGGGAGTGTATTATCATTGGTGAAGATGGGAAATATATTATCATTGGAGAAGATGGGAGTGTATTATCATTCTAATGCTATATGCTGATGGGGAATATTTCATCATTCGAGGGAAAGTATAATTTGTTCGTAGGTGAAGTATGTTTCCCTGTTACGCTGTTTCCTATGTTTAACCGTCACCATGTCTTTTATGTCTTTTTCAGATGGCCTCATTTGCATCGTGATGAGAGAGGAATATCTCTCAACGGTGGAAGAATATCGTGAATATTTGGAAAAGCACATGCAGAATCTGGTCGACACGGGGAAATGGGCGAGGATATCTAGAAACGTGGTCCCTAGTTATTCCTTCAACAAAAACGGCGTCGTGTTTAAATACCGCGTATGCTAACGCCTTAACGTTGTGCTTTTCTACTGTGCAATAACGGGAGGCTACAGTCTGTAATAAGAGGTCTATAATATAAGAGGTCTTTGTATTATTTGTAAGAAAAAAAATGTACATGAATTCATTTGGTTTTTGACAAATAAAATATGGGTGTAAAAAGAGAAATGTAGAGGCCTGCGTGATTCAACCGGTTAGCGCATCGTAATGATCCAGAAGGCTCCCACCAATGTGGTCGATGTTAATTCCAGTCCAGCTCATGCTGTCTTCCTCTAAGGCTGTAGTGGGAAGACCCACAAGCAGCCTGCGGATGGACGTGAGTTTCACCGGGCTCTGCCCGGTTTCCTCCCACCAGAATGCTGACCGCCGTCGTATAAGTGAAATATTCCTGAGTACGGCTTAAAACACCAATGAATCAAATAAATAAAAAGAAAAATGAGCGGTTGTGGGTTATTCCCTATGTAGCAGAACAATGATTGATTATTACTTAACGCCATGTTCATGAATTTTCCACTTCCATCATGGCGGTCAGGTTTACGGGTTTAAGAATCTGGGGCGATGGGAGAAAACCACCTACGTTTGGCAAATAACTGACATGTGATCGGCAGATATGCACACCATTCTGGTGGAAGACGTTAAACTTAACAAACGACAGGAAAGTCATCGACCATTTTTCACCAAGTCCTCAGAGGTAGAGAAAGCGGATGTTGCAGGATTGTGGAAAAGGGATACATTTCCTATGCCGTTGGTTTGATGACTCACACTCTTTATTGGCCCCCCTCCCCCAGGGAGCCCCCCAACCTCAGTTCCGGCTAATTTCTGCTGCACATCAAGCTATATGGTGTTCGCGTACATAAACTTTTTCCATTTATCTATGTAGACAGATACCCGTTCACATTCAGAAGAAACACAACATATAGGAGAGCATTAAGGGACGGCCCACCACCATCTCCATTTAGATACCCAAGCTATTATTGATATGCTAATACAATCAACATGCGCAAGGGACACCACACATGCAAGTGGCTCACCTTAAGCTCAGAGCTGTGCGGTAAAGGCTGCCTTGGTGGTTCCTATAAGGTTCACCTGGCGTGGCTTCGTAAGGGCTCATGTACACAGCCTTGCCGAATTGGTGGGGTCTGCGTTATTAGCAAACAAAGGTGCGGATATCGAAATGGGTGGCGGTGTCATAAGAGGGCATTGCAGAAAGAATCTGCACGTCTAGCCGTCATTGAATTTCTCATTTAAAGACGTTGCTACATGTGATATACCCATCCAGCAGCAACATGACTACTATGGATGACTTGATTGAAGAGATTCTTGCAGAGTACGAACCTATTCCGGAATACGCCGAAAACCGCCTCCATCAACATAGATGATCAGGTCCCTCCCGCAGTCCAGCTGGCTTCTGAAGACTGGGTTGAGATTCTGAACGATGCCAAAGAGGAGTCTGAAACGGCGCCACTGCGGTCTTCTCCACGTAACGGGTGGAAGCGGAGGACCCACTCGACATCGGCGATATTGAAATCGCCGATGGTATATATGTTAGAACCGGCTGACTTCTTTTGACGCTAGCATGTCAGACGAGATTGCGGCTCAGCTTCTCACCGTGCTTCCTTGGAGGTGGCGGTGGGGGGTGGGCGAGTTCAAATCCAGATCAAGTTCCTGCGTCATCGGAACGAAGGCGACTGGGTTGTTGAAGGCAAGTTTGACTCAGTCCGGGCTGAGAGGAAAAATGGGTAAGGCGTCATCAAGATGACGAGGGATACCAAACCAGCGGCTCTGACAGGGATCGACAACGTGTTCTATCAGAATACCTATGAGATCTACCCCGTCAGAAATCTTAACGAGATTCGCAGTTCCACTGGGGAATTGCGACCTTAACTGTGTGGCTCAAAGAGTTATGGAGCACTTCGAGGGAGCCTTGAGGGGCCAGGGCCTCACTCCCGCAAGGCGCCGGAAAATCCCAGAGTGGGAGGAGAGGGCCCTACGGTCGATTATGTGGCTGAACTGGAATGCGTCCTTTAAAGTGCCATCATTCTGCGCGACATTGCCGGTGAGGACATCTACAACATTGGGAAGTGCCAGGGTTCGCATAGACCAGTAGAACTCATTTGCCACAACGGCCACGCCTGGTCAAAAGATCTCCACTTCCCCAAAGCAGAGAGGTCCACATCTATGAGGGCGACGTCTGGCAGGCCATCAGGGAAGCCACTCAAGGTGAGCCCTTAGCTGTCAGGCTGTTGGGTGGCCAAGAGAGGCACCTCGGTATCGATCAGTTCGTGTTACATGATGCCCGCACCTACTGGGCCCAAGAGGCTTCAAGCAATTGGGTGATCCCGAACTTACCAAAAGGGCGTTCGGAGAGAATCACGCGGCAAGCATCATGGCCAAGGAAAAGATTGGCTGGAAACCAACTCCAGTCAGCCTGCTCGATGACATCCAGAAAGCTTACGTCGAGTACGGCCATGGAGGACTCTGGAACTCCGTAGATTACAATACCCGAGGTGTAGTGAGCATCGACAAGAAAGCTTGCTATCCGGCCTCCCTTCGGACACCCAATCCACCGCATGACCCGTGTAGTCATCAATGGTCCCCTCCCCAGAGGCATTGGTACAGGTTTCGCCAAGGTCCAGGAGTGAGAGTTCACTCCTGTCATTCCCTCGTGGTTTCGGAGGCATTTCGCAGAGAACGACTTGGCCCCGACTTCGCTGTTTGTATTTCTTGCAGAGACCGGCTTCCTAAAGGTCTTGAGGGTCGGTGAAACGGTCATCGCCTTAAAGCCACAGGCCGCGGTGTGGCTCCCAGAGGACCTTAACCAGGGGTGGAGCATCATCGGCAAATTCACGCAGGGCAGCGGCAGCAAAAGCTGACGGAAAACGGCTGACTAGGAGACTGTTGACCGATAAAGGAGAGCTTGACTACCTGGTCAGAGAAACTCGTCAAAGCGGGACTCTGGCAGGGGCGCAGATGAAACACCCCCTCGGCCACATCTTTAAATACTACGATGGCTCCCAGCTCCACTACGCCCACCTCAGGGCCTCTATGCTGGCTTACGCCCACATCAATTTCATCACCTTGCTGAAAAGTTTCATGCCCGAGGAGGCCGTCCAGGTGGAGACCGATTCCATCAACCTGAAGAAAACCGCATTCTGCAAGCTCGAAGGAGTTGAGAAAAGCCCCTCCCCCCAAGCACTGCAACAGCGTACCCTGACCCACTGAGTAGATTGAGCTACCTAAGTGGTAGTGGAGGAAGCGGGAAAACGACGAGAGCTATTGAACTCTTCCGCGGTAAGTACCCCGTCGTCTTCACACCGACTCACCGGTTGGCGAAAGAGATGCGTGCCAGAGGACCAAGGCCCAGACGTAGCACAGTTACTTTCGCTGGAGTTATCAGAATGAGTGAACACCGGAAAGGATGGGCCAGAAATTCATCCCTCGCGTGATAAACCGGGACGTGGTATGGACCGTGCCCCGGACCATTCTGGAGACCTTCCTGGATTGGCTCGAACACAGGGGTGTCCAAGTCATTTGCTGTGGCGATCAGGGTTAACGACCGCCTATTCCTGGCGAGATGCCACAAAACTGGCTGTGTCATAAAGCTGACTACTACGAGTGGGTTGAAGAAGACAACGGGGCAAAAGACCAGGACTTCAATGCCCTCAAGAAGCCATTCGGCTCCATTCGGATAAAGTTCAGTGTCAGGATATGAGAAAAGTGCTCCCCAGCTCCTTTGTATGGGGTAAGTTCGCTGAAGCCTGGAAGCCAGGCGACCTCATCTTGAGACAAAATGTCCGCGACCGAGCATAGGAGCTGCTCTTTCAGCGCCACAAGGACAACTTTCCAAACACTCCTGTTCCCCTGCTGTACCACCCAAACGACAGCCGGAAGCCAAACATACAAGTCCCCGTCCCTGGCGACATCGTCGATGTCAGCATACCGGCGGTCAGGTTGGTCATACAGATCGACGACTGGCGCCTTGGTTATGCCCTCACAGTTCACTCGAGCTAGGGTCTCACCCTCAAGGATCCACAAAAAGTCTGGATCATCGACGATTTCCCTAGTGGTCAACCTTGCCTACCTTACCATATCAAAAGTGGAGTATCTCAGGCAGCTCGAAAGGATAGCCTTAGCCCCTGAGGCGGGTTCCGAGGTAAGACAACTCACCGAGCCACAGCTCCGCAAAACCAAAAAGTTGGTGGCCTACAAGCTCCAGGACCAAGCCAAGGGGCTTAGGTTTAACCTGAAGGTCGATTACAGCCTGCATTTCAAGGAACAGCAGAATAACTGCTGTGCCGCGTGCAATTTTAAGCCCCAAAGGGCCTAGGAACCAAAGGATCTTGTGGGCCGGTTGGACAACTCCTGGGGCAATAGTAATGAAAATGAGTGCAACGGAAAAAGGGGATGCGCAGTTCTCAACGCCTGACGACCCCATCCGGGAGAAGCTGAGTGTCGGAGGGCGCCACAAGAAGTTTCTCGCGGATAATCCAGCGCTGCGAGCCATCTATCAGATAGCACAACACAGGTTCGTTAGGTTTAGTTACCAAGCGTCCGAGCCGATACTCATCTAGGGACCACACTGGGTCAGTCGCACGAAGGCGACCACCCTCCAGCTCACTGGGCTGGTACAGATAGCGAACGCCAGCGCCAGGAGGGAGCTTTTGTTCATGAAGGCCAACAGGCCGGCCTGGAACAGTGGAGAAGGGCCTTTGTGCCATTGTTTTTGTCTTGATGGCCTCAGAATGTCGTTTACTAGTGAGTCAGGTCACTTCTCTGTTCAAAGCTGATACGATTGCGGGTAGCCGCTTCACCCACTCAGAAGAATGCCTAGAAAGGAGCCACATCTCTTGAGCGTATTGGTGCCCGAACAGTCGCTCGGCCAGAATCCGATTGAACCACTCAACAATCCCCTGGTCCCGATGGATGTCCACACGCCCACGCCTGACAGAAACCCCATGCTTTGTAAGCAGCTGTTTGACTGTACCCATGAACTCCCGCCCAGGGTGGACCTGGAGCAGTTCAGAGGCCCCGGTTTAAAGTTATGGCCCAGGACATCTGCAAACTCCTTACATTCTTTTGTGCTCAAAGGCTCAGCTGCTTTGAATGGGCTGGCGACATCGACCACTGTCAGGGCATACTTGTATGTGCGCTTGCCCACCTTGTGGTGTGGTAGAAAGAGCAGGTCAGTTTGATGGACCTCATTTGGTGCAGCAACAGCAAATTTTGGCCATAGAATATGCTATGGGGATGGTAGAGAAATCTGCCAGATGGCCTGTTTTTTCAACCAATCGCGACCTCTGCCTTCAGAGACTTTGGCAGCAGAAGCCAGTTTCTTGATGGCGATAATGCCTCTCCTGTAGCCCTTGAGACTATAGAATATCTTCGGTAGAAGAATAGATAATTATATGTCTGCCATGGTAGTAGGCACCATAATCAAGGTATTCCACAACCTGCTAAGTCTCCAACAGGCGGCAGCCACAAGCTCAGGCAGCTGCCTGCTCGGGTCCTCCAGCACCCTGGCTGCCAAACACATGGCGGACTTTTCTGCCGCCAGAGTTCGAGCGACTTGTGTGCGCTATCCATCAGTACCGTAGCCAGAGGACCAGGAATCTTGTAGGCGACCCCTACCATCGCGGAGTATAACTCTTCGGGCAAACCCATCATGTGTGTTATATCTGTCCAAGCGGTATGTACAAATGGTATGGAGAAATAGCTCTAGCCTCACTACTCTGTTCTTCCTGCCATTACGACGAGGAGCTCTTACGAGAGCCCAGCACAGTCTTTTCTGATTACTCAGCGAGTTTATAGGCGACTAGCCCAGTCACACCCATCCCAAGGAGGATGAAGGCGATCTCGCGTTCTTTTTGGCCCTCCAACGGCTCAGGTAGGTTCGGGCCCTGTGGGCCTAAGAGTTTTCCTCGTGATGTAAGCGTACTTGCGCATGGCGTCGTCGAGGATGCGAAATGTGCGCTCTTCGTACCCCGGTGGCCGAAGTTCGTCAATAATCCAGTCCAGACGCTTTGTCCTTTTTTGAGACCACGCCGTGTGCGCCGCCTAGAGCTGTTATATAGCTTTCTAGTGGCGTTTAGTAGCTTTTAATGGCTGAGGACCCTGCTCGCCCTGCGGCTACCTTTTGGGGGTTCTTTTCACGATTCTCAGCCGAAGGCGTCTTATTGAGATTCTTTTGACGCTCTTCAGCCAAAGGCCTCTCATTTGGTGAAGTCTTCGTCTCCGGTGCTACTGTTGGGCTCTGTGACGTCGTCGTCATCTTCTGTTGTCGAGCATGCATGTCAAAATCGAAGATGCTTCATGGTAGCCAAAGCTGTTGTAAGGGGCGCTAAATACAGCTCAACGAATGGATCAGATTCCCGATCATACATTAGTTTTGGCATATTTTCTAGAGGAATTGGTAGGAACAATCTCGTCAACCTCGAGTACATGGACAGCGCAGTACGACCGAGAATTTTCGTAACAGCCGCACCTAGCTGTATCTCATAACGGTTATAGACTGATTCAATTTCTTCGTCGTCATACACACTATTTTCTCGGGAGTAAAATCTTGTCCACCAGCAGCAAGCGCGGTTAGCCGCTCTCAGTTTTGCAGACATGCAGCACGATCAATGTCTACTGTTCCCGGTGCTTGGAATGAGGAACTGGCTTCCACTTCAACGAACCCTGGGATCTCGTGTATTTCATCTACCAACTCGTCGATAAGTTCATCGCAATCCATGGCAGTATAGTATCCTATTGTTCAAAGGTTAATAGAAAACTGATTATCAATGGCTAACATCTGATTAGCAGTGCTTAGCAGCACTGTAGCACTGCACTGCTTAGGAGTGCTACAGCAGGATGTACTCAGTCGGTTGATCAGTATTCAATATTAGCTTAGAATGTTTTTTCTCTGAAACGTGCTTACGCACAGCGGCGTGTTTTTCTCTTGTTGGAACGATATCATTTTCCAACGAGTTCCTATCTTTGCAGTGGAAGATGGCGACCTAGCGCATCTGCTCGCGTAAGTCCTTCAGGACTAAGTTATATATCTGGGTGAGCACTCTGAGCGTGCCGACCGGAGAAGGCCAGCGCAGAGAGGATGTCTTTCTTTTTGGTCAGCGCCTTCGTAGCCGAGCAGTTATCAATGATGTATAGGGTTCACTCGCCTTGGAACATCCAGTAGAGGGCTCTAAGCCAGTCGTGCAGCCTCTCACCAGGATTGACAACGTAGATATCGGATTCGTCCCAGATCCAGCGGCGCGATTGGTAAGCTTTGTTGTACTTCACAGTGGGGCACAAAATCACGATTTTCACACCAAGATAGGGCCCCTCTAACAGGTCGAGAACAAACTGTTCTTCCACACCCAGTCTGCCCGCAGATGAAAGCAAATGGGGGTGCTTTGTGAGAATGTTGTCACCAGACCGCATTGGAAAACCTGCCATCTTCAATATTAAGCTGGACATCCATGAGGACGTAGAGGTACACGTTGAAATAACCTTCCCCCTCGGCCTTTTTCGTGATCTGAATGGTCACGCACTCACTGACGTTCTCAATGCGCCGCCCGCTGCCGTGTTGCTGGTCGTCGTCCGTGGAGCGGAGGTCAAGCCACAGGCCGTACTTGGTGGTTAAGTAGTCGCCACGGGACACGTCTTTTGCGACCTTGGCCACCTCGGGATGGCGCTTGAACTTCTTTGCCTCATCAAACTACTGGTAGGCGCAGAGGCCTTGGCTGTACAGCTGGATGGGATCCCCTCAATTACCACCTCCACCTTGGTTATTTTGGGATTGTAGAAAGCCTCGGAGTTCCGCCGGAATGCCCGCCTTGGGCCCTCGTACAGCATCAAGATGCCTTGATGACTCATGCTTATTACGGGCGGATAGGCTGAGGTAGATGTTCCACAGGGTAACTCTCTTGTTGTGTCTGAATTGGCTCTGCCGATGCACGCGGTCGTACAGTGTTGCCAGGCGGCCGGCGTACTGGTTACGGATCAACCGGGCGGGCTCGGGCTCGGTGACCATGTGGTGCTCCAGGCTGATGTTATCGATGGTGTATTTGGTTGCTGCCAGGTCAGCAGCGTCCCCTGTGACCCGGATAACGCGACTGTGGTCGATAAAATTTAGCTCGTATTCGAGGATGTCCCTCAGGGCCGACTGGTAGAATGAAACATCAGTCTCCAGCAGCTCAGATTGGAGGGGAACGTAGTAGCGGTTGCGATAGGCGTCTGCCACGGATTCGTCTTCCTCTACAGTCTTGTCTTTATTCTCTGCCCCGACCCGGATGCAGGTGACATCCTTGTTGCGACTTGTGTCGATGCCCTGGTACTGGGCATTTTGTCTCTTCTGGAATGTCTTCCAAAGGTTCATATAGCAGTGGAAGACTATCATCGATTGACAGCACAACATGACCGCTGATCGTTATTATGGTCGTCTTTACTACACCATGGCCGAGGTTCTGGACCACTGTTCGGTTGACATCGGTGGAATCCAGGTAGATTGTGAAAGCAAGTCTCGCGGGCCCTGGAGCAATGACGCCGTGGGCGCCGAGATTGATGAACCCAACCATGTTGGTAGTATTGGTCTATCCTATTCAGGTTATTTGTGGTGACGACCGACTGCCGCACACCCTTAAACGCATAGGGTTTTTTCAGGCGATGGTAAGGATTAGCCATTTGTTCGTACTGACTCATGCTTATTAAACACCTGCAGAGTATTATGAATCAATGGGCGGCTATATCATATCTAATATAAGATGGCAGATTTGAGGTTGGACCCTCTAGATGATCTTGATATTGATGAACGAGATGATGAGAGGACGCAAGAGACCTCGTTTTCTTAAAGAGACACACAATCACTTGCGCGTGAGGTCGCAAGAACAGCCGTAGTTGACTAATTTAAGGCCATTGAGGAACAATATGGGATGATCCCCGCTGCGAGGAGATATTATTTTGATTTCGAGCTGATCGATAATCGACTTCGCCTTGTGGCTTATCCCAACTTTGATATTATCAACAAAAGCACAGGCAAGCCATTCGCGCTATCAACACAAGAGAAGCCTTTTGGGGAGGGTTTCATCCGGGATGAACTTGAGTTTGTTGACTGGAGGCGGGGCAAGCTGCGATCAAAAATTGTGACAGTCTTTAGAAAGCTAAGGATGACCAAGGTGAAGCTGCGGCTATAGAGAATGTGGAACAAACGGTACAAGAAATATCAGAAGCGGTCGTGTCAATCGCAACCACGTTGACTGAATCTGAGATAGAGGTTGCTCTCAGCACATATTGTGATCACCGACTGTCCCTCCGTGAGCTGCTGGGGCTTGATTAGGCACTGGAGACCGTCAGAGAGGAGAACACAAACAACCTTTCTAGACTGACTGCACTGGTCGAGCGCATTACTTTGAAAGAAAAAGAACTTGATGAGGTTACCGATGAGTTCTCCAGGCGCCGTATTGGAGAAGAATTGCGAGGCGTTTGGGAAGAAAGAGCAGTTCGCCTCGAGGCGGGTTCTGCGATCCATGCAGCTCTGCGCACATGAATCAATGGGATCAGGGAAACGATCAGCCGTGTTCTTCTTGAGGACACAACTCTTGAAGAACGGGTCCGGACTTTGTTCCGCGAAGAGGGGATCACCATAGCCAGGATCCTAATTGCGTTGGGTTTTATGGCGTCGACCCTGTGCTTGGGCTTACTGTTAGCGCGGCACCAGCTCCACCAGTCCCACAAACCTCACCAACCCAGCCAACGTGTGGCGTTAAGGAGTGGGTAAAAAAGGAACTATGGGCCCTGGGCAGGCTTCTTGCTAAGTTCGCCGGTAAAGCCGCCGCGGCTCTCCCAGGTATTAAAGGGAACATCGTCTCTTGAGTCCTCTGCACACTAGGCAAGGCCGTGAGCTGGATGTTTGAAAATACTTGGGCTCTGGTTGTCGCCATAGTTGGAATCATTTACGTGGCCGTTCGGCCAAATGTAGCGTAACCAGATCAGTGGAAGCCAGAGGACGGCGCTAAGTATTACCAACGCCACTTTTTCTTCACTGTACAGCAGCTGCCTGTGGCTTAACGATGGTTGTCTCCCCATTCAAAGGCGTGTGAACGATTGAGTTTACGTCTTCACTAGCCCCGAGTTTTTGGTCTACTGTGGCTATGATGATCTCTTTGTTATAGCCACTTATTTTTCCGATTCGTAGATCCATATTGCTTGGCGCCATGTACAGACCCATACCAAACGCATAATCCACCTTGGAGCGGGCGTGTCTGAGTACGTTCTGGTACCGCTCTATGGCCGAGGGCAGATGAACAGGTCTTGCTACGGCGTCTTCGACATTAGCTACGAACTGTTTCTGAGCGTCAAATGCCGTGCAGCCCGTACCTAGGATAGTGCTGCAGGTCTGTGGCTGTGCTCCGAGGATCGCTCAAACATAGGTCCGAATGGTGTCGTTCACGCGTTCCACGCCTGCCTGCCATGCTTGATTGGCCTCGCTGCCTTGTGAGATGAAATTGATGTGGAACCTTTCTAGTGTTCCCTGAAATGACGTGCGGCTAGGATCATAGTGATAATGCGATTTCATGTATCCTGCCCTTGTGATATAATAATAAGCGCGCCTAGCCCGTGGTTTCCACTTCTTTTTTTGCCGCCAATCTGTTTCTGGTGGGACCCGAAACTCGGCGCAAATTCCCTCGTATGCCCTCCGGTAGTAGTGGTTGTCGGTCGGACTCCATGCATCGTCTTGTGGGAGTGGCGCGTTAATCTCTTCCAGAATACGGCGCACTTGATAGTACACGTTGAAGTGGAATATGGAATTGCTAAGTGTAGTGCTTGCTACAAGGTGAATTTCCTTTGACACCCTACAACCGGTCGTAGCGCACCATAGGGCGAAATTGAGTAGGTTATGCCACCAGCCCATCGGTTGCGTGTACTATTTCTCTACCAATGCGTCGCTGTTGATTTTTGGTATATTGTAGCCCTTATGCACCTTTTTTAAGGTTACGTCGAAAGCAACCTGGGAGTAGATCAGGCCGGGATGTATGTCCACGATTTTACTTGGCTCCTCAATCCCTTTTACACGAATATACTCCACCGACATGGTAATGGGTTACTTTCCTATTGAATGATAACGCTTTATCAAACACATTGCTGAATATGTTTGTTAGCAAGGGGACACTGTCATCCTCCAATCATATCTGGACAATCGAGAAGGCCAATACTTGGTCGCACTACTCGACATGACCATGTATCGACAGGCGAATATTGGCGTCGACGTACGTTCCAGGTTGAACGAGAAGTCGACTATTACACCGTCCCGACCCTCAACAAAGAAGTGTTCCAACCGTTGGGTGCTAAACTGTAACTGAATGAAGCTACTGGTCGTGTGCGGCTGGGACTCAAAAAGAATGATGTTTTCAGTCTGTTAGATCCGGCTGATATCCTGGAATTCTCAAAAGCAGAAGAACCCTTAAATGGAATAAATGAAGGGGACAAAATACCCAAACTGACGCCTCACAAAGAAGTATTTGTCCACTTAAACGAGGTGAGCTCATTCGAACATTTCGTCGCGGTGTCTACTAGTATGACAAGTGGCTCTGCTCTTCTGAGAGTGGTCGCGGTATACCACGAATGCATAAACTCCGGAAGGACAGTGGCATTTCCCAATCCACAGTACAAAAGAATGTCGGCTGGCCCCATGTCCGGGCTTACTGTAAAGATGTTAAACAAACGCTGCCAACTTATAAATACATCATACTTAAGCGTAACTTTACACATTCGCCGGCGTGATGGACTCAGTGGGCTCTAATTGAACTGACATAGCCTTATAGGGTCTTGCAGATGTTTATGGTTTTGAGCGACAAGGGGGGATGGACGGATTTACGCCTTCGAACTCCAGCAAGTTGTTTATTCACGAAAGAAGGTGCCGTTGGGGGGATCCTAAGAACCACCGAAGTTGAATGAGCTCGCCGATGTGGATGGTTTTGAGAGACAAGGGGTGGATGGACGGATTTACGTCTTCCAATTCCAGCATGGTGTTTATTCACGGAAGCAGGTACCGTTTGGGGGATCCGGAGAACCGCCAAAGTTACATGAGCTCGCCGATGTGGATCTCGAAGCCCAGAATCTTCACCAAAAACTCAGTCTGGGTTCTATCTCCTCAGGGGAGGTGGGGTCCCGTTCAATCGGATGATCCCAAATGGGACATTCATCTGGCTGTGACCCAGGTCCTGGTGCAAAAAGGAAAGGGTGGTGTTGTTCAAAAGGTTTGTAACACACGTACACGGCCCAGGGAAACGCAGTTCATGTGTTGAAATCGCCTGAAGAGGGCTATGTTATCGGAGGTGGTCCAGAAGCGGCATCTCACCTCGACATCAACACACCATTCCCATTGAGATGTTACCCCTATATTCCGTAATTATTCTGGATATTGTATTGAGTCCTAATCCAGTTCCCGATCCCTTCCACATCCTTCCTGGCTTGAGGATCAAATGGCCGAAAGAGCATGTCGGTAAAAACGTCACGATCGTTGTCAAAATGCTTCCGAGATCTAATGAGATCGAGACGACGTTAGACAATGTCCAGGCCGCTGCGGAACAAACGGTGCGTGTGGAACCCATAAATCTAGAGCATGGCATTCAATTGAAACGGCTAAGAATAAAGGCTAAACTTATATCGCATTTGGAATGAAACATTCTAACGGCGCTTACATAAAACTGGCGCAACTGCATTCAGCATTAGATCCATCTGTCCCCCGAATGAAGATCAGCACGAATATAGATTACAACATATTAGCACTCTGAAAAAAGATTTGGTATATGAGAGAGATGCCAGAGTTGCTCTATACAAAAAAATACCACACGGCAGTTGATGGTATTGATACCTCGCTACTCACGGCAAGAATGGGTCTTGGAGTCGCAGGTGTCGGAGTGTTGTCCATGATAATTGCGGCGCCTATAGCTATAGGCATGGAAGGCGCGGCCTTCTCAGTGGGGCGGGTAAGTTTGTAAGCCGGCGCCTGTCCGTGAAATGTCCAAAACACAATGAAACTCGCTTACTGGCTGAGAGTGATTGAGGGAAAGCTTTTCGGATACCGAGTTTCGGTGAAGGCAAAAATTACCGAGAAATGAATTCGAGTGGGTACAGCACATAACTCGTTTTCATTAGATAAGAAAACGAAAAACGAGTTGGTCCAGCAGGACGGAACGAGGCTTGCGCAGCTTTAATGAAAGAACTGTCCCGACAGAGAAGGGGAATATCGGAGTTCGATATATTTGTCGTTTTAACCTCAAGTCGGCTATGAGATGTGTCCATCACGCTTATCCAATATACTGACTCTGACCGCAGTTGGGTTCAAGTGGGGGTTAGCTGTATATATTATACATAAACTTTACAATGCTGTACAAGAGCAGACAGATGAAATCACCAGACTCAGTGATAAATTAGACGACTTAATTTGCTCTGGGTTGCCAAGACTCAATGGTAGAATAGATGAGGCCGGGCCGCCAGACTCCAACTGACGGATTAGTTGGAGTCCTCTATAATACTAATTTGTTGAAGTAAAGAAAGCAGAGCCCTTACGCACGTCTCTCGCCGGAGTGCCGTAGGGTTTTAATTTTTTTTCCCATTTATGCGCTTTGGGACTCAAGAGGTCTTTTTCCACTGGGAAGTACTTCCCATAGGCGTGTGGGAACTGTTCGCCCATGTTAGGAGTGCAAATCTTCTGCAATACCACACCCATCCTCGGGGGGAACCAGCCTTGGGGTTTGAGCTCATGTGAGAGAGACTTGTCTGGCGTGTACCGTATCAGTCTTTGGGAGATCCCACTGCTCTACACGCCGTTCGAGTATCTTAGCTGCGAATTTATATATTTATACCTCCAAAACCCTGTTTCACACATTGGTCGCAAAAAGGTACCTTTGATGTAGAAAGAGGCGCTGATAAAGAAATTAGTTTTTGTCCAAAGCGCTTATCTTTGCTGGAATCCGCAGATAGAAATATACTAGTCATCCATCCCACAATGCCATGCGGTAGACATGGCGTCAAAAACTGAGAGCTCTCAGTTCACATTGAAAAATCAGTAATATAGCCTCCAGATGCTTGTATATTTACATCAGCTAGTTGTAGATTGTATTTTATTAACCATAGGAATTGATTTATACACAATAGGGCAGCGAATATTCAGTTAATATGCTTTACACTGCCCTAGTACACCCATAAATAGTTCAAGAGACTCATGTACTATTATCGACGTATGTTATATAGAGTGATGGAAGTATGTGAATATCTGGGCTAAGTCGTACACATAATACACGTAGGTAATACCTGCTGGTCTTTAATCTGAGACCGATCGATATAGACGGTTTACATTACCTAACACACAGCCTGAACACACTTGCTGTTTTGGCTAGGTGGACTTTGCAGTTCAATCACCACAGGTATAAGCTCAGAAACATTTATCTCTAAGTGGTGAGCCGTCCCTTATTGCTCTCCATTATGTTGTGTTTTTTCTGAATGTGAACGGGTGTCTGTCTACATAGATAACTGGCAACAGTTTATGTACGCCAACATCATATGGCTTGGTGTGCAGCAGAAATTTGTCGGAACAGGAACTGGGGGTATTTATCTCTGGGCGTGAAGGCCCTTTTGTCTATATAGATAATTGGCAAAAGTTTATGTACGCGAACACCATATGGCTTGACGTGCAGCAGAAATTAGCTGGAACAGGGGTCGGGGGGCTCCCAGGGGGGTGGGGAGGCCCCCCAGTAAAGAGGCCGATTCCCCCGACCCCCGCTGCTTGCGTGTGGTCATATAAATAGAGGCCAAGGTATGAGAGACAAAAATAAACAAAAGGCAAAATTATTTAAGACAAACAAACAGAAGACAAAGTCATGGTAAACGATTCTGATGAGAATGCATATAATACAGTGGCTTTTGTAAGCTTACACAGATGTACACGGACAGATCAATATCGACAAAGGTATAAAAATGATAGCGATTAGCACATATGCATAAAATATCTCTTTTTGTGAACAGATACTTGATGATTTATGGATAATGGGAAGGCAGGGATTCAGTAACTGTCACCAGCAGTTCTGCTTCATCTGATAATGTCTTACATCAGTGATATCTCATTGTCACCACCAATGCACATTGGTAACACTAATAAAGTGGTATCCTGACATGCTATTTAATCAAGCCAACATGTACCACATGTAGGCCGGCGTCTATTTAGAAAAAGAAAGTCTTTACCGGCATTTGCAGAAACGATAAATGAGTAAACTGTCACCGTCGCTTGGATACCGGGCAAAAATTTATCTGCCGTTGTTGGAGCCCGTGAATACGAAGGTCCATTTTTACACATACTACGTTTATGAAAGGCCTACATGTGTAACGCTCTGCTTAATTATTTATAGCCACACACATTAATGTGTATAGTCTTTCATGTTAGCTCGATAAGAACAAACAAATCCAAAATGAATGCATGTAACCATGTGCATATGATATCACTTGTGGTTTTTATATGCGGTTTATGATTTCAATCCGGATCGCCATTCAGGCTTAATGTCCAAGTTAACCAAAAGCCAACCTGTGCACAAATTCTCAGCCATATTAACTGAATTATTCATGCATATGGGGTTTAACGGAAATGTATAAAAATCCCAGCATAGCCCTTTGTGGAGTGGCTGACAGACAGACAGACAGGCAGACACAAAGACGGTTTCTTGCCGGAGGTAATACAATAAAGGCAAACGCCTTAGTACTGATTTGACACAATAGCCTACATTATAATACAAAACCCATATGCGTTAGTTTTACAAATATAATACAATATCGGTGTTTGGGATCAAAAGATTTAAAATCAAAATCGTTACTCCAACCGAAAGATCGAATTACAGGAACTGGTATACACCCATCGCCACTGATAATTTCGCTGGTTTTCAGTTCAGGAGCTCTTCATTTTGTAATGGCGAATGTGTCTGTGCATTGACTTTGTTTGATGAAAGACACCAAAGCCAAGGGGCTTATAAATATCCTTTACACAACGGTTGATCCAGGTTCCTGAAGTTTTCAGATCATGAGTTCCACTGACAAGTTAAAACTGAGGAACAAATTGCTGAAGTCGAGGACTTCATTATCTAGCTGACCTCACTAAGAGCACTTCAGAGAAGTTAAAAGGTGCCCATTTTCAACGCAGACACGAAACTCTGGGTGCTTCAGGCATGTCATAATAATTTATAACTTTAAAAGGTCCCATACTGACACAGATAGACGACAACGCTTAGGTTGCGCTTATAGCATTGTGTACATAGTCTTACACCGGATTATGGCCTTGTAGACATAACAGTTTTGGTAGTAAAGGGAACTGTTTACATCATCTGGCACCCAGCTACCAAAGCGAGCTAGGCGTTTTCCCTCCTTGTGATGTAAAGTATGGGGCACAGACCTTTCTTATAATAGAGCTCTGGATGTATGTGGCATTAAAGTTAACAATGACAGAAAAAAGTTATAGCTACACTGAATGAGACACTCATATTTTTCAATCTGATCGTACTTAGTTGCCACTCTCAGGACACCTTCTAGGAGACATGCGCTTGCATCAGCCTCATCGGTACTGTATTTGTTTATTTACATGATTTGGGTTTTACGCCGTAATAAGAAAATTTCACTTAGACAACGGCGACCAGTATTATTTTGGGAGGAGATCCTGTAGAGCCCTGGGGAAGCCCTCGACCATCCGCACGCAGATCTTCCGACATGACCTGGATTTGAACTCACAACGCATCGGTACTCTATAGTACAAAAACACAGAGACCAGCAATGGAATGAGAGGAAGCAAATAGAATCAGGGAGTGGGGTTCTTTCTAATCGCAGCCCTTTGTAGCTTTGGGCTGAAATTTACAAATGCGTCA
Source organism: Acanthopleura granulata (assembly GCA_016165875.1). Lineage (NCBI taxonomy): Eukaryota > Metazoa > Mollusca > Polyplacophora > Chitonida > Chitonidae > Acanthopleura > Acanthopleura granulata. The sequence continues at coordinate 37,994,668 of JABBOT010000001.1, read as the reverse complement.
TTTTTGTAATAAAAAAATGGTTCATCCATTCGCTACTCGGCGATTTAGCGCACATTTGTTATAAATCTTAGTGAATACCAATACAGAAAGATACCACAGTAACTAAGCATTAGATGGTTTCAGGCATGGGTCTGAGGTTACACCATACTGTAATACGCATGTCTTGAATCCGAAAGATGTCAAAGCGCCAAAAGGGTTGTTACACCTGTATAAATGCTAGATTTACGTTAACCGGGCGTAAGCTTCTTGGAGAGCAGGGTACCTTCATCTAGGAGATAAAATTTAGGAAAATACCCCCGCAAGAGGGTTAATTAATGAGAAATCGCCAGATTATAAATGTGTAAGTGTACCGGTATAAGTAACTCTGAAATTGCTGGAACAGCACAGTCGTTTCGGTTCTACGAAAGGGGTAGAGGAGTTACCCCCCCCTGTTGAACAAGGTGTTTATTTATGTTTTAGAAGGGTGTGTTTTGGGGTCTTAAATGGTAGTCTCTCTCTACATGGAAGCGGTTCTTTAAATATTCATCACAAACTTCACATTTACCCTTTTTTAACAATCGCTTAAATAAGCTTTCCCAAATTTTTCAGATAGAAATATCCAAGGAGGAAAGCATACATAATCTTGATTGATTGGTTGAGGGTAATGGGATGGGGAATTCACTGTTTATGGCTGATATGTGTACTGGATCAAACATGAATCTACACGAAGCGTTTGGGGACATTTAGGTTGTTTGCCGCACATTGTAGTTTTACGAAGTCAGTTTATTTTTAAATGTCCGTGTTGTTTGTTGCTGTCTTGTTGTTGGTTTTAATCACATGGGACGGTATTAATAGATGTCAAACGAATGTAAAATTCAGTCTTTTCTTCAAAAGTGAAAAAATTACCAATTATAGTTTAATGCTGTGTTCCATGGGGTCATTCTCTTTCAGCTCGTGTGCTTGTCATATATTCAAGACTGCTATGGCTTTATTGTTCATTTTTGAACGCTATTGTATTGTATGCACCATATATGCATCTACTGTTGAATAATCAAAGTGCAAATCTAATAATACGTGACATATTATCAAAGATTTTTATGGTGCAAAGACATTGTAGAGGCTTTTTTGTCGTACTGGGCGAGAAGTGGGTTGTGCCATGGATCTTCCCTCTCTCTCCTCTCACCCCTCCCACCCCCAAAAATGTTGTAATACATACATTTTTTTTCCTATAGTTACAAAAATTTGGACCAACGTTTTTGAATATTGACTTGAAACCTGTATAGGTCCTTAGATAATGATTTGTGCCAAAAGCAAGCATAAAAATGACTAGAAGAGCTCATTAAACCTTGGTCACATATTTGAATGCCTTTGAAATTGCCTTCCTGGTTAATTCCTGTTAAAGTTTCTCGTGAAATAACCTTAAATAGGGCTTACCTAGCATCGTATAATTTGGGAATCAGAATTTTTGTTATTGTTTGGGTAAAAGCCGGAAGCTTGTGGTCGTTACAATCCACTCGTATAAGCCAATGACTTGAATATTCATAACTCACTTTAGAACAAATCATAAAATGTATGACAAACTGTGTTTCTGGACTGCCTTTGATGGTCGTTTTAGTAGGTCAGCTTCAGTTTGGCGTACGGACTATTCTTTTATTTATATCTTTTCATTATCTTTTCCTGCTTGTAATGATATTACCAAACCTAACTAATACGATGTTGTATTGCTTTGACCTCACATTCATATGGCCTTATACTGATATGACATCGTACTGATACGATCTTATAATGACATAACTTTGTATTGATATGACCTTGAATAGATGTGACCTTGTTCTGACATGACCTATTAAAAAAGACAGATCTTAAGGCCGATGTCATGTGTTCATCAGCAGGTAACCAAGTTAGTACACGGTTCCGTCAGGTAGTTATAGCCGTAGAGTTTGATAGACGACACAGGAAGACAAATGCTCTACCAGTCTCTCAAAAGGATGATTGATTGACTGATTGCTGCTTAATGCCATACTCAAGAATTTTCCCACTTACACGACGGTACTCAGTGTTATGTATGGTTGGATAAAACTCGGAATACTCTAGGGGTAAACCATCGAGCTTTGACACATCACTGAGGAACCTTCTTCCGCGTGTACATAAGGCTGATTTATTCATTCCATTGTTGTACTACGCCATACTCAAGAAGTTTTCCCTCAAAAGTTTTTTAGTTTTATGTTTGCAAGAACGACGATTTACCCCTGGTAAACCCCCGACCGTCAGCAAGTTGCTGAAGCACTCAAAGTAGTATGTAGGCCTATCTTTCAATGTTGCTTCCTTCCCAATATTCTCAAACCAAGGGCAATAACTCTATAAACAGCACATGTGAAACTTGGAAGTGTGGGTGCCTGCCCTTTGAGACATGCCCTTGTGGTTAATACCTGGAATACAACAGCCATGCAATTCGGGAGTATTAGAAACTTCATCGTACAGAAAGCACTGGATGTATATTGGAGGGGCTATTTTCCTTATTTTGTAGATTCTTTAGCTCCTAATACATATATATGTAGCATTAGCCAAACAGTCTTAATGATAACTACGGGTATATTGCATTGGTAAAATAGTCTTGATAGTTATCACTGTGTACTAAACGTGATGACTTCCGTGTACTTCATTCTTAAAAATAACTTGATAACTGCGCTACTGCCATTGTGAAGCCATTCCGATTACTTTTACAAACAAAATATTTCTTTGTTTAAGATTGTTCAACATTATTTTGTGTCAAATCGCGCTTTTTTACTTTAAAATAGTCTTGATAACTAATGGTTCTGTACAAACTTGATAAGTCTTGTGCCCGCCGTAATTTTCAGCCGTACGGTACAAAACATTGATATATAAATAAATAAATAAATAATAAATAAGGAAGTAAGGAAATGAATATCAGCCGTGTACTACTTTAGTAAAACAGGTTTGATGACTACCGCTACTGTCTTAATATATATATATATATATATATATTTATCTCTCTCTCTCTATATATATATTTATTTATATATATATATGTGTGTGTGTGTGTGAACCTATGTAATACCTGGAAAACTTATTAATTATCTGTAAGGCGTTTTACTGATGTCAATATACATATCACTCTTGATAACTTCGTTATTTTATTGGTTAAACCAGCTGATGAATATTTCTCGCTCCTGCCAAAGGACATTTCTCATCTCACATTCCCTGACATTCTCCCACGTTCTCACATATGTTCCCTTGCAGACATACTTTAAGCTCCTGCAGATGTCTTTCGCATGTTCAATCATGTTCTCGTGCCGAGCTGATTAGCTGTTAACAATCTGGTTGCAAATTTAACATTTCTTTAAATTCAAGCAAAAATCCTGCAGTCCCGGACCAACTGCTTCAAACCATGTAAATTCCTTATATTTTTGTAGCGATGTTGCATTGCAGCTTCTGTTTTTAAACCTTTTATCTATAATTGGATTTGCTTCTTTCGCAGGGCTGAAGATAAAAACAATATGTGATTTGTGTTTTTGTGTCAATCTAGAATGAATTAAGTGGATAAAAGTAGAAGTCACGAAAGCTATTATTACGTTCAATCTGTCAAATAAATTGTGGATTGAAAATTAGTGAAAATTTGGTATAAAATTAAGTATAAAATTAATCTTTCCGGCCTAGAGACCTAACCATCCATTTATTTTCGACATCTTGCCTGATATCTAATCCGATCCAGTTTGTTAACTTCAGAGTACGAGTGACGATGTTATGCTGATATCCGTCCCAACCTTCGAGTCATGGTTACTAATATTGGCTCCATGGGCCGATTTCACACAACAATTTTGTACTTAAGATTAAAACTTAACGAAAATTAAACATCATTAAAATTTTAAAATAAAGGCATGGATGGTACATGTATACCACGTCGAAATACAAGTGACACAAATTTCAAAATGATTAATAAGATGTAAAACTGAGGTTAAAGGTATTTACTTAAGTCAAATATTGCTGTGTGGAATCGGGTCCCGGGCTATTTTTGTCTGCTACAATCATTTCTCTACCAAAGGACAGGGTTTTTGTTCTTTTTCTGTGTTGTTGGAGATTGTGTACTTAATGGTGGACGCAGCTTTGAAATGCTCATGAAACAATGAAGTCATATTGTGTATGTAAAGCGATTCTGTCTGTTTCTTACAAGTATCATCAATATATCAACATGAGCTTCAGGTTTATACGATTATGTCATTTTATTAATGCAGCACAGCATGCCACTGAATCATAACCGATCATTTTCTTCTTTTTCGGAAAGTACAGCCTGTGTGCAAATATTTTAAATCTCGTGAACACATCAGAATCGAGGACACTCGACTGAACTACAGTGCAAGCACATTTTCAGATCTATGTTATATGCTGACCCGATTGGTGTAACAAGGAAAATAACGCAGTGTATTAAAGATGGGGTCACAACGATATTACTGACATCCTCCCAGCGTGCGAGTCATGGTTTTACTGATATACTCCCAGCATGCGAGTCGTGGTGTTGTTGATATCTCCCCAGTCATGATGCAAATGATATCCTCCCAGCGTGCGAGTCATGGTGTCACCGATATCCTCCCAGCGTGCGAGTCATGGTGTTATTGATATCCTTCCAGCGTACGAGTAGTGATGTTACTGATATCTACTCCAGAATTCCAGTTATGGTGTTACTGATGTTTGCCACAGCATACAAATCATGATATTATCTTCCCAGTGTAAGAGTTTTACTATCTGCTTTATCTAACAGACTTGGTGCTCTGATGCTCATATTAGCCGAGCTCACATATGGGGATGCTGATATCTGCTTTGGCCCACCATATGCTTGATAATGGTGCTGATGCTAGACCAGATCACATGATATTGGCGGGGCCTCCGTGGCCTCCGTGGTTAACGGGCTAGCGCAGCGCAATGGCACACAAGTCTGTCACCAATGCGGTCGTTGTGAGATCAAGCCCAGCTCATGCTGGCTTTCTTTCCTGCCGTAGGCCCACGTGGGAAGGTCTGAAAACAACCTGCGGCTGGTCGTGCGTTTCACGGGTTTCCCCCGTTTCCTCCCACCGTAATGTCGTATGATTGCAATATTCTTGAGTGCGGCGTGAAATCCAAATTAAATACTTAAATACATAATCGTAGTCCTGATATTAGACCAGCTCACATATGATGATGCTGACATACGCCTTTGCTTACATGTGATAATGGTGCAGATACTGAACCAGCTCACATATGATGATGCTGACAACCTATTTCGCCCACATATGATAATTGTGCTAACACTAAATGAGTTCACATGTGGTGATGTTGACATCCACTTTGCCTGATAATTGTGCTGATACGAAACCAGCTCAAATATGATGAAGCTGACATCATCACTTTTTCTCACATATGATAATGGCGCTGATACTAAGCCAGCTCACATATGGTGATGCTGATATCCTTGCTTTTTCTCACACATAATAATGATGCTGATACTAGACCAGCTTACATATGGTGATGTTGACATCCGCATTCGCTCACATATGACAATGGTACTGACAGCCGCATATATCGCTGCGTCTTTCACACATGATGTAAATTTTTCGACTGGGAGGGAGTCTCAAGTGGAAATTGCGTTCATTAAAGACCACTTTCATCAAGCTGTTTATTTTACCATTTTTTGTTAGGGGGGTGGGTTGTTTTGGGCAAATCAATGTGTCAACGGTAAAAGGCCATGGCTCGATCTGAGTTATGGGCAAATCAATGTGTCAACGGTAAAAGGCCATGGCTCGATCTGAGTTATGGGCAAATCAATGTGTCAACGGTAAAAGGCCATGGCTCGATCTGAGTTATGAAAGCTTTATGAAGCGTCACTTGATTTATACTGGCTGTTTAACGTCTGAAGCCTATTCACGGATCTTCAATATTGTTCTTACAAAGAGTGTATACAACCAGTTGTCTTCAACTCTAGCCACTTGGTCAGATTTTTTGGTTTCATATCGGGTTTTTCCATTGGGGTAAAACTGGTCAGTTTTTTTTGGACTATACATACTGAGTAATTTAAAACAAAACCAGCGCAAATTCTTGGCCGACAGAAGGACAGAAATGCATTTTAAATCCTGTCGTCTGACAATCAGTCAGGTGTAGATTCTTTATTACGACATACACTAGACACATTAAGTAGCCAGTCTCACTGGCCATTTATACAAGGGAGAACGGAATAAGTTGCAATATGGCAACAGCTGGGCAATATTTTATGACATACTTCCAGACAGTTCCTGTTATATTCTCCAACAACCAGCCGTGGAACTAAACAATACTTCGAACGGAAATGGTGCAGGTGTTAAACTATATGTTATTAACATTTTCCTCTCACTCTTTATTAACAATAATTTCCCGAAGTATAAATTATACTTAGACCATTACCCAGAACATGACGCTGTTTACTGCTACGCTTGAGCTGATCATGTGTAAATTTTGGCCCTGGTTCTGAACTGAATATTAGTATACATGTGTTTGATAGCGAGCACTGAGTTAGTCTGTCTGCAAACATTGGATTAAATACATTTGTAGTCCATTTGTCTGCTATACCCCTCCGCGCGGCTGAACTTAGCTAACCTCGATGACAAATTTATCAGTAACTGTATTTGCCAAGGAGCATCTGTTTTGGTGGGTATTTCTATGTCTGTTGTTAGCAACTTTAAGCATTAAGGAACCTCTCTGGGCGCTATTTTCGAATCAACACGGCTACAGTAAAAGACAAACCCGTGGAGCGTGTGGATTAAAACCAAAGAGATGTACATCATTCAACCTGATTGCTTATTCTAACATGAATTGTTCTTTTGATAATGAACGGAAGTAACGATTGCCACTTATGTGAAAAAAAGTGTTCGCCTAATAGGCTCGAACAGTTGATGCCTGAGCGATTCCATCGGTACATTTGTGATAATTGCGATGTCAGGATGTTTCGCATTCATGCATACTGATATAATATAAATTCAGAAGTACTCCAGAGTCAAGGGAAACCTGGTTCTGAAGTGCACCGCTTTGGTACCTTAAGGACAGTGCGGGCAGCAAAACCGATTTACAGTTTAGTGAATGCAACAATTCAGGGCGGGTTAATATAGATTGAGCTGGCCACGCGATCTCAGCGGTACAGTGTTTACTGCCTATTGTGTGATATCTGGAATGACTTCTGAATGCACTATCAAACACACGCGTATTTCATTGAAACGGCACTTTTCAATTTATTATGTGCATGTACACTGAGTTATTACTTCTTTACACCATTAATTGCATACAAATGTACTAATAGGTGTTTACATGGCTCAAGCGTTGTTTTGGCATGAATCGCACAGTCTTTGATGTTTCCTACCAACTTTAGTTTTGTACTTTGCTCGTTTCAGTCTCCTGTCACCGTAATAGTGATATCTTGATACAAACACCTTACTATTTGCACCTTGTTAATGAGAAGAACGCATCATCCTACTGATATAGCTCACGTAAAGCCTTCGCGTCAGCCGTGATACTTTAACGATCATACTTGCACATTTTTAATGAAAGGCCAGCTTGATATCACTAATACAATTGATATAAAATCTCATTGCGGCTTAATGCGAACATCGTGATAATATAAAGCCAGATTTGAACACTCACTATAGCCCTACTGCTGAGTCACTGACCTTGCAGCTTCATTCTTACAGCTTAATATTGGCACATTGATCATTTAAACAAGTTTTGTTTCTACGAAACAGTTGTCTTCAAGTTTATTCGCACCTTGATACACGGCCCTTTTAATTAATGTGAAAACAGTTGTATCCTACTGACACAGCCCACGTAAGGGCTTCTTGAGTCGTTATATTAACGACTCTGAGTAATGGTTTCCTTGCTTATTTCTAAGTTTAGTCACAGCTCACTTAAAACCCTTCCCACCGTGATACTTGCACCGTGGTACCCCACTTTGACAACGTGATGCCAGATATACGGGTTACACTGACTCCCCACTAATACGATTCGGCGCACTTTGTATGTATTTATTTATTTCATTGGCATTTAACGTTGTACTCAAGACTGTTTCACTTATTCGACGGCGGACGTGTTTACAGGTGGAATAAACTGAGATGAGCATGGAGAAGACCAGTGGATAAGTCTGTATCTAATAGGTAGATAAACTTTATACACCTGCTGTGGCCATGTGTTTAGCGTCTCTGTTACACACGTGTATACATCTCTTAAACGCATTTGTATAAACAAGAGAAGAAAATCTGACACTGTATATATAATGAAGGCAAAATAGTCAGGGCTATAGCGTTGAAATAAACAGGCCACATACTTGTTTCACTACCTACATGTCTCCCAGTGTAGAACCGTCTAAATTCCAGTGAGTGAGTTAATTTCAAAATACAATACTATATATGTATAACACATACTATAGCTATACTATATTTAGACCAAATAGACCATAGGCGTCAGGGAAATCCTTCCCAGATTCATGCATATCCATTTCGCAGGCTACTTTCGCTTTAAATATGCAAGGTTACATTTTTTGACTTACTTCCGACGTGCGCGATTAGATAAAACTTCAGTAGTGCTCACTGCTGCAATATTAAAGTCAGCGTCTGTAGCTTCATGTTATAACAAAGGGGTAGCCTAGTGATATTACATTTTCTATTGTAACGACAACACAATTGGTCACCATCATACTATCTTTGATGATGTATTCCACTTGATGCACTGTTTTTAAATAAAACTTTTTTTGCATAAGGACATATAATAATTATTCCCGTGTACCGGACAACAACTCATTACTGATTTACATTATTATTTGAAAGACAGACAAAAAAGTGAGAAACTTGGTACAATGATATAAGCTGAATGTCAGTTGTCTACTCTGGAATATTAATTTGTTTGCCTATCATAAGTTAGAAATCATTAAAAATCTTGAGGAATAAGGCTATGGTACGTCGGACACACCGACATTACCGACTCACCATGCGCCCTATGTTTTGATTGAATAATGGTGGCAAGGCCTCATGCAATGTCTGCTTCAAAACGGAACGCGTACTTTCTGTACAACTCAAAAATTTAAGCGTTGTTTTTTCCAGAAACATACACGACAGAAAAAATATGGGTTTTGTATCATTAAAAAGCACAAGACTTGGGCAATTGGGCACTGCACATTACTTATTTGCACTCTTTTTCTTTTAATACCGGGTGTCTTACCATCCGGGATCACATACAGAACAGTAGGTGCCCTGATATAAACTCTAATTTCGCATTGAAGTGGTAAATTGATCACCATGGCACGAAATTCGGCGTGAGCTTTACTCGACAAACTTCGCTATTGCTGAAGACTTCAATTTGTAACGCCACCGTTTCAATCACTCAGCAAAGACAACGTGTCTTACGGGTTGCCATTGGTGATATACGCGGCCCCACCCAACTCTATTCCACGAGAACAGGTGTTCAATCAATTCCTGTAACGGTCATACTTAAAAGCCTCTTGATTTAATGAAAGCAGCTGCTTTAAGTGTACTCCTAGGCACCAGATCACGGAAACCTACAGGCAAAAAGGAAATGTTGGCATGAAATCGACGCCTTGAAACAAATTTTAATGTATGTTTAATTATTAAGACACAGTTTTGTTTTCAGCAACCGTGTACACGTTTGGCTGAAAGTTTAGGCATACTAACTTAAAAAGAACTTGTTTCACACATAATTAAGTCTCCAGTATGGTTTTATATTTAGCATAGAGCTTATATTACACAACTCTCCAACGTTACATGCAATGGCAGTATACTTTTATAAATGCCAAAAAATAACAAATAATAATGTATACTTGTTTCACTACCTTTCGTTGTCAGTGTGGTTAAAATGATGTTTGGTGTATGTGCTCTGGATATTGGATTATTAGGGCCCTGAAGGAGACAAAAGTTACTTAAACCTTTTTGCAGAAGTGACAAAGTTGCATACATTTATAGAAGCATGTCCTTTTGGTAAAAACATGGACATTGAAATCACATTTCATGTAATGTACCGACTGCCCTTGTAAGTAAGAAAGTGAATGCCGAAGCTATTCAGAAACATGTGTGTTCCACGACTGATCGACCGATTCCGATCCGACATGGGGCGCCAGTTTGGTTCGAGAAGCGTTTTATTAAGCAGCAGTCCGTGAGAGACCCGTTAAATACGGCTAATCGATGAGCATTAAAACACGGTTATATTGATATCTCTCCGATCGATTCAATGCTCAGGATTAATTATTGGTTGTAATCACAGCCGATTCCATGTTTGGTTTGTACTCGACCGAAATCGGAGAGATATGGCAATGTTTGATATGAAAGAAACTGGCTAATGGAGAGGGCTTGTTTATGGCCTGGTGGCTGACATCCCTCAAACGGCAACTTACAAACTAAAGCCGCAAAGGAGTGAAGTGTGTCATTGGCTGATTTATGGTCCAACTTTACAAATTGCCCCTTAAGGAGTGGACCAGAGGAGAGGGCGAAGAAATGAAACCCGCTACAATGAGTTCTGCGAAAGATCAAATTTTAGACAGCCAATATGATGCCGGTGTAAATAGTAGGTCGCAACTCACACAAAGCTTACAGCTATTATTGGAAATCCATGAATTAGTCCGCTGTTTTTCATCGTGAAAAACATGGAGAATTACTTCACAAAGTAAATATATCAAGCACAATCGAAGTCATGCGCGGAAGGTCCACCCTGAGGCGTCGACCATTATCCCATTCAAACTACCTTGTCGACACTGGTTTTCCCGACTGCTCAGGACGAATTTCATTACCTCCCGCTTGGCAGGTAGCATTTGCTACAAAGAACCATCTCTGGGGCTTGGTGCACATAACTCATTATAATTGAGCCCGCCATCAAAAGAATTCATCATCACCCTCTCCTGGGAGCAGGCCATGATTGTATTACACCTTGAGTTAATAGGTATTATAGTGCAATCAAAACACAAAACTTTCGGCTCCGACTCAGCATTGGCCACGGACTTTCTCCCATGCTCAATCTTTAATTCTGGGGCCTTGCATGACTTAATGGAGAAGACAGGTGAAGTGTAACGTAAATTGTAGAGAGAACAGTAAGGTATAAAGATTTAAATCAAAAGGCTTAAAGTGAAAGACAGCGGAGGGTAAAAGTTAAGTTTGCCAAAAAGGCTGGACAATGTTATGTTTATTTCCATAAAGCATTTCTTCTAACAGCTACTAGGACAGTTGAATTGACATTTAACCGTGCTTCGTCGGCTATCATGAAACGCTGCCATTCTGTCTGGGCTGTGACGCAATTGTTCCAAGCACGGAACACTCTTGTCACTTGACACCGTAGTAAGCTGCTGGGGTTGTGGTTCAAGTTTAAGTATACCTGTAAATTTATAGCATGAAATGATCGAGAAACTTACTCCCGGCAGAACACAATGGTCAGGAAATACTTTGCAGTGTTGTTCACTCATTAAATGTATAACATAAAAACAACGTCCTGTCCCTATGTTATTACATGTTCTATTGACAGTCAAATCAGAACACTTACGTCGCAGCAGATAAACAGCTGATATCTAACACAGTCTCCCATAAGCTTACAAAGCATGAGCGCCTTCAGATCACCAGTCGGCAGCTAAATTCTCCACACTTCAAACGAAGATAATTCAGCAATGAGTTCATTCAAATTCAAACAGGTTTTTTGCATTCAAAAGACAGTTTTGTAATCTAATTTTGTAAGTCATGAGCTGTCTTCTATTTTAAGAAGAGAGAAAGAAATGCCCAAAAGTGACCATGAAGTGAGGGGAATGGTGCATTGAGGCAGAATAAAAAATCTGGTAGATACTATATCTTAAAGCACTTGAGGAAAAATCATTTCAGTGGTATGATGCGAATATGTTATTGTTATTATTACGTAGATTCTGACACTTATATCTAAGCCTGTGTCTCACCTGGGAAACTTTGTCAATTACTTGCGTCCACTACGGATGCCTCTGTTGCTCAGTCCATACGAAGCATTCCTTAGTTTGGCGATAAATACCGATCAGTCAATCAATCAATCATTGTATAGGTAGATTCTCTATCAACCATGATGAGCAATCTTGCTCGGGGAACAGCGTTCAAGCGTTTTTCATGCCAATCTTTGTATGAATGAATGAAAAATAATTATGGCTTAACGCCACTTTGGCAGTACTGAAGTCATTTTAGCGACAACATGTTTAAGCCTGGGGACAGTAAATGGTTGTCGACTGGATAAAGAGAACATCCAAGCTAAAACAAGTACACGGACATGTTTAAGACTAGGTAAAATAACACACATTCGAAAACAAACCTATATTTTTTACAATATGTGATCTAGAAAAGTGTGTATACATGTAGAAATGTATTAGAATTATGTTTTATGGTCTAGGCTAAAAGCCTTCAAATAATGAATAACAGAATCGCCTGAAGCTGTCAAACAATCCAATTTTAGAGTGGACGCTACGCTGATCTACGCTGTCAAATAGGATGTGCTTCATGCCACTAAGGAGCGTCCAAGAATGTAAGAATTTCACACATGCGGTTTGTTTTGCGTGCAAAAGAATATTGGGTCTAAAATTCGAATACGGAATCTTTATCAGAGAGTTAGATTTATTAAGGGCAGTCTTTGGCTGTCTGTCTAAGGCTGTGTTACCGTTCATACCTCTTTGAAGTACCTTATTCATACCTAGGTTCATACCTATAAAGATTTTACTTCTTTTAATTAGCTTCCTATATACACGTAAGGATAAAACTACAAGAATTAAGGGGATTCTTATATTTATTTCTAATTATTGTCCAAAGCAACTCCATTGAAAAGAATGAAGATGGAAGGCGAGGAGAAGAGACTCGTTGTCCTAAGACAGCAGCAGACGCATTTGTCTCCATCCTTCCACCAATCAGTATATAAGGTTATAGTCGAGATAATTAGCCTTGATTCCATCAAAACTTTGCTGAATTATAATGGATATTTCCATCTGGCCTTTTTGACTTTATGGGTCAAATATTAGCTTAGGTTGTGGAAATTGCCAGAGAGGAGCCCCGTGAAAAGACACAGGTGCTTTCTCCTCTAGCCTGACATCAGCTTCCACATACCTTAGCTTATCTAGATATGATTTGCCTGGTTCGCAGACAGTGTAATATTAAGTGGTAACCTTTCACGAAGGATATGCACAAATCATCTTGTCGTCCTGTTGACAGAAACTGATGGAACACCAAGAAGTATGTCATGAAAACGAGCCGGTTCCGAGGTAATTATAGGGTGTTATGAGATAAGATTTCATGGACATGTCAGTTGCTCTGTAAGGGGCTTGTGATTATATCGGACTTCATCTACATGTATCTTAGTACAGGATTTTGGCATTTTTCTTCTCCTCTGGAGTACCATTTTGTTCGACAGATTGTCTTGTTTATTCGCTAGGACTCACCTACGTCCCCTATCAATCGTACATGTATAATACGTCTGGTCTAACGTCCATGGCAACATGTAGACAACAGATACGTGAGGATGGTATATATACCCTTGACTTTTTGAATTATGCTATCGTAATCAAGATAATGCAAAGCGCATAGGTGCTATTTTTTCTTTTTTTTTTAACAAAAATGCAGTTTATTGTTTCAGTGTTGCAATGGTATAGGCACTAGAGTGTGTGGACAAGTGCTAACTTGTTTTCTGTTCAGCGTAATCTGTACCAAAGGTCACCAATCCGAGCGATGTTTATTCACGAACGTTAAGTGCTTTGTCAAACAAAAACAGTGTTATTTCCATTCAAAGTGGTCAGCTCGTATGCCTCGACGACATCAATACCACATTGGGAGGTGCTAACTGCACGACTTAAAAAATTCTTCTCCAGAGATCAGATGTGTTTTTCCCATCCCTCTCCCAGAGGCCAAGACTTTCAGTAGATGTCACGGACAGGGGTGTCAAATCCTTCACGCTGCACTTATCTTAGTGTTGTTCTATAATCCACGAGCACGTCTGGACACCGTAATGTTACAGTGATCAAAGTGAGATGAGCGGTGCAAAAAGAATCTTGAGAATGGGCATCGCCAGATCATACGACATGTCAGCCAGCGCTGGGCAACTTTACAGCACACACAATGCAGCTGTTAGTCGATCAAGATTGAACGCTCACTTCTTCGGAGTTATCCGCAGAGTTTAGAGCTTACATAATGTGAGTGTTAGCAGGATGGGGTTGTACACACACCGGAAATAGCCGATGTATCAATATACGACACGCACTACACGATTTACTAGCGGCACCACACAAGCATATTGCCGGATTTGGAGTGCCACTCTTCAGGTATGTAAAGATACGAGCCATGCACATGTATCGGACACTGCCTGTGTCTCAAACAAGGCTGGGTTGTTTACTATCCGTGGTGGAGCTGGTTCTCCGGGTCGTTCTCTGTAGTGTACATTGTTAACTTTACTAATACCATGATACAGTTTAAAGGACTACACGAAACAAAAGGGTGTACTCAGCACCTATCAAGATACATGGACACTGTCAAACTTAAGCATGTAACTGTCGATGAAAGTTTTGCTCATGAAAGCTTGTTACAATGGAATACATAGTGGTACTGAAACACTGAAAAACATTTTTGAGGACACGTATGGTTATAGGAGGAGCTAATAAAAACAAGTTTGTTTATTTATTTATTTGACTGGATTCAAGAATATGTGACACATTTGACGGCCAGCAGTATTATGGTTGGAGAAAACCAGACATAACCGAGGGAAGATTACGGCCATCAATATTCTGCAGAAACTTACAGAAGCCTGCTTCTATGTCTTACAGCTTTTACACATTTCGAGAGGGACCTCCATGGCCGACGACATTAGCGCGCTAGCGCAGAGCAATGACCCAGGAGCTTCTCATCACTCATGCTGTGACCTCAAGACCAGCTCATGATGGCTTCCTCTCCTGTCGTACGGGGAAAGGTGATCTGCCGATGGACGAGGGTTTCTCCCATGCTCTGCCCACTTTCCTCCCACCATAATACTGGCAGCCGTCATAGAAGTGAAATATTCTTCATTACAACGCAAAACACCAATCAAAAATTACACACTGAGGACAAAAGGGGCAAAACAGATGAGTTTCAAATCAGTAAATGTAAAGTCAGAGTGTTTTACGTGGAAATAAAGCTGTGGACATAGCCGATTGCTTTTATACGTATTGCAGAAAACAGCACCACTTAGAACTGGAGAACGAGTGGTTGGTTACGGGCATTGATAATTTGTCATTTCCGAACTAATGCTCTCGCTCATGCTTATCCTTAGTTATTTCATAAATTTTATTAACTCTTTGAAAGACATAAAGATTTTCCCTTTTTTTGATATTACATCATAAACCTGTTGTAATCAAGTGGCTCTGTATCATGTCATGTTGATAATTCAGGCGAACTCCTGGATTTTTCAGATATTAAACAGAGTAACTGCAGGTGTTTTCTTGTGTAAGGTTATTTACCAGAGCTTTGCTAACAGATGTCATTTGTCAGCGTTAACTGTTCGTGTATGACATGTACACTTGTTTCTTGAAGTTATATAATGGGATCAGAAACCTTCATGATCATTTATTCTGCATTTTCGTAGAAATTGATCTGGAGAAATTTTACCTGCAAAAGCAGAACACATTCCTCTTATTTTTTATACTGAAGTAGTTCTTGATTTCCAGACAATCACCGACACTTGGGCCTTATGAATTGGATGAGAGACGGCCATAGACTGTGAACACTGACAAGAAAGCATTTTCTGAACTAATATATGAATTTTATTCCTATTGAGCCCTTGCCACTGCTGTCCACGTTACATGAAGAGAGTACAGAGGTACTGGTCTGCGAAGGTTTTACAAAGTTAATGCAAATGTGCAAGTTCCTAAAAAATTACTCTCGTCACTCAACACATATAAATAAGAGACTCGCAAACTGTACACGTTAATTTTTTTTTAATAAAATACTTTATTTTTACGACTCGGGGGGGGGGGGCGATTCCACAAAACATTGCTTAGCCAATAAAACTGACTTAACACACCGAAACTGGCTAAGCCACATCAAAACTGACTTAAGTCGATTCCACAATACTAAGCCGTTTACGTTTTTGCTGTGTGAAATTGATGTAAACAGTTAGATAAAACTCGCTCAGCTAAGCCATTTAATTAACTTAAGTCGTTTTGCTTAAGTCGAGTGTCGTTGAATCGGCCCCTGATCTTTGTCGACTACAATGTACCTGAAGTACAAAAGAAAACAAAGAAGTTTGGTGGGGAAAAATGAATGCAGAAATAAGCATTTTCATGTGAAACTTTCGTGTGTACGATACTTAAAACGAGTTGAACAAAATTAAAAACAACGAAATTCATGGATGGTTTGATTTTACATCCTTCTCTGGAGTTCTTCTTGCACAAAATAAATAGGATGGAATGTTTTGGGTTGCCACTGTCCAAACCTCGTTTGCTGACTAAAAAGGGTATTTGCGGACAACCCTAGAAGAATGGCATGGTGAGTTGTCTGGGGGATTTAGGAGCTGCTGAAATATATTTGCGACCCTTTTACCAGGAAACAGAATCCTTTAATTACTGTCAGCGTGATTCAAGTGCAACCGTCTTCTCCGTCACTCAGTATCCGACCGTACCTACACAGCTCCATCACTCAGCGTCCATTTTTTCGAGATGCAAATCCCCTCCCCCATTCCCAACCCCTCCCACTTCTCTCGGTATCTCCAGCACTGCCCGAGACCAGGGGCACTCCCATCTATCTGGATTATTCATTGACAAGCATTAGCCAAGTTTGGGGAAAACGCCTATTAATTTAGTTTTAAGGCCTATTGATTTAAACGTCTCAGCGACCCCCAGTTGCGGTTTGAGCCTCGCAGGAACACATCAAACTATTGCGAGAATACCTTCTTTTTCTTTCGGATGTATTGGCTAAATTATTGGTGGTCGCCACTTAGGCGCAAGGTACTAGATCGGGGATAGTGCCAACCTGTGTGCTCGTTCGGGACACGCAAACTTTCAACAAGCTATTAACTTTACGCATCTGAAGAGTAAGAGAACCATAACATGAAAATTTTAAGGGTTATAAATGATTTAAAATGTAATACATTGGCACTTTAATTCACACGGAATCGCACCTATGATAAAAGTATGTCCACCGTATAGCTGTAACCATTATAGAGCTGTTCCTGTAAGTTTATCCAGTATAACTACCTGCGCAGGCATTTCCCTTTTTTGTTGCTGTTAATTCAGGCAGATTTGTGGATTTAGGTCGACTAGTGGCAGCTGTCAGAAAAGGTCATCATAATCTACAGTCTTTACAGTAATTAATGAACAATAAAGAAGACCAGGTCATATATGGATGTTTCCGCTGCCGGACTAAGCTGAACAATGAGATTTTTTCACAGATCCATCAAAGCATCCAGTCGAGGACAGCTTGCAAGTCTGATAATGATGTTCCTTGAAATTTCACGGCTTTATCTTTGATAAAAAAGGCTGCATTGATACAATATATTCAAAAGTGCTTTTACCTTGTAACGGATGGAAAAAAATAATGACAGCTTCTCCCAATCTTTCGTACTTGTCTTTGTACGACATGCTCTGTGACGTTTTGATGAAGCTATGTCTGCGCACCTCTGACGTTCAGTGCTGGTGGTTAAGGGATTTATATGAAAATGCTGAGAGAGGAGTAAAGGAATGGTGGTCTTTGCGATTTATTTATTAAGCTTAAAATATTTCCTCACTGGCCACCATGCTGGCACACAGAAGGTAATTTATATTACAACCAATTAGAACCCTTGGAAAATGCCAGGAAAAGGCTATTGAAAACAATATAAATTACGACACACAGTTTACTTGCGAAGGCACTCTATAAGATGTATTGCGACCAGCTGAACATGTTTTCATATTTTCACACGAGGAACGTATGGCCTCTCGACGTGATCTCTAAGAAGCTCTCCTGCTGTAGGATTCTGTAACGCTGTTGACAGGCGAAGGAACCGCATGTTGACTCAGTTCCTGGGAAATCTCTAAAAATGGCCATGTTTGATATAGCTCATCAAACCGGCAAACCCGATGAGAGACTTGAGGCAGCATCGCACCTTGTTGGGCTTAAAAAGGAAGATGTAATGAACTATCCAAACTGTAAAATTTACCACGGCCAAGTCAACTATACATTCCAAGGACTGGTTCCGAGAAGACAAAGGAAACAGAAAACCTCGGAACAGAGTTTGCGTATCACTGTGTCAGGGACGACTTGTGAACAGTAGTTCGCACAGTTTGGAAATATTCTGAAGTATGTCTCAGGTGTTACTTATAGCATATGGAGTGATATCTTCAAGCTCCTTCAGGTTTTGACAGTAGAGGAGTATTAGTATGATTTGAACGTGTAATATATTTGTTGCTTGGTTACTCCCGACAATTATTCACTGTGGAGACATATAACCAACCCATGCAAAGTAATATACGGTTTTGGACATGAAAACGTTTAGAACGGTCAACCTTGTACAAATGACTAATTCCTTGTCCCTTTGCATTGTTTTCATGCTATTGTATAACTATATTCAATGTGATGACAAAAAAGCAGTTTGAGTAATTCTAAACCGGTGACGTCTAGTCATTTGACATCACCGCAGTTTTATTAACTAATTCTGCTTGTGGCATGGTGCTAGGCAGGTGTAAGTTACTACTTGTTACAGCTAGAATAAAACCCTAACTGAGGAAAATTAACAACAGACTGGATTTCACCGGCAATGTGTGACCATTTGCCAACTATGACACTGTCGCCTCTGTTCTGGTTTTACACTCTATCCTGTAGTCTTTAATATTCTATAACTTCGTTGTACTTTTAGACATAATATAATATAAAGAGTTATCTTATTGGGGTTTGTTTTGATATGAAACTTTTAAGGACAGGTTTATAGAATGATACGAATGGATTCATAAACAGCCTACTAGGGCAGGCAGCACTTACATTCATTTATTCTGCTTGTAAGGTTTTATCAATGAAAGTGAGCTGTTTGAAAAGTTCGTGTATTATCAGCGTAACTCTCTTTACACACACTTTGCTCAGTATGATATATCCGCGCTATTGCCTGTAATAATTATGAGTAACAATATAACTTACACTAACACTGGTGGGAGATAAACGAAGGGCTTTGCGTAGGGTCACAACAGCGTCGTCGATCATCGAACGACGCATGAACAGCGATATCGGAGGAATAGAAAAAATGGTTATAGTGTAGGAAAATGCGTTTTTTTCATGTTCTTACTTTCTCTGTCAAGTTTTAACCATACCCAAGGTCAGCAATCATAATATTAAATCAAAAACACGATTTAATTAAGAAGCTCTGTATAATGTCCTCTCCATAAGTCAGGCGTACTCGAGGATTTTTCCAAATATTAAAAACTAATTGATATCCAGCCCCTGGTGCTTTCTTTCATAAGGTTATATACATGAACCAAAAGTTTCTGAACAGAAGTCGTTTGTCAAGCTTAACTGTTTGTCTTTGGCATTTGTCAATGTCACGTCTAAACCTAATCAGTTCCTCTATGTTAGAACGCCTGTTGTTTTTCAAGATAACCTCACCAGAATCCTTCCTTGTTATTTATTCTGCCTTCTGAGTGTAATAAAATATGATCTGCGGAAATCATAGTCTGAAAACATACAAACCGTTCGAGCGCTTTTCTTATACTGATGTAATGTTTAATTTCCAGTAAAACTCCTACACTCGGGTCTTATGGACTGAATAAAAGACACTAAAATGCTGTAAAGATGGACTAGGAAGCATTTTTTCAACTGACTGAATATAGACCTATCGTTGCGCAATACCTGTCGCTAAGGCCACCGTTGTATACAATATATGTATACCGTAAGAACTTGTCTACCTATGTTTAAAGCAGTTACCGAACAAGAACAGTTCCTTAAAAGCTGACCTGACGCATGTAAGCTCATGTGAAACAAGTAAAATCTCAGATTCACGTTAGTTAATTATTGCTTGTATTTCTAAAGATCTTAAGTTTAAATGCAGATCTAATTTAAATCTCTGTTTAAAAGGACACGTGACTGTTGGATCGTCGTAACACTTGTATGCAAGTAACGTTTACCCTCATCGACACTGTAGCGATGTGTCATCAACACTACGGCTGCACGCATTATACAGCTGCACCATTCGTACAGCTGCAAATCATCATGCCGTTGGAGGTTTACTGTTGTAGTTTTTGTTGATTGCAGCGCTTTTGGGGATCAGTTTATACATCGGGATAACGGCTGTTAGAGAGGTCAGCTAATGCATCTCCTTTACCGTCAAGTAAGCCTGACTAGGTCCCTGTTGTTGTTTCCGCTAGAGGGCAAAGCATAACGGCGGGTGTTCTAATTAGGCCCGCTCAATGCAATACGGCGTGCAAGTCCGACGGTGGAGTTCTATGGCACTGTACGACTATACCTCAGGAAAGGGGAAAAAAGTTCCAGTGATAACAAATATTCAAGAAAAAGGTGTCCTTGCCTGGCAAAACAATGAGAGCTTTTCTGATTTCTGTCGTCGTTTTACAGATATGCCTTGTAATGTTTTGGTGAATCAAACTCTGTGCAGGCCTGGTGTTCATTGTATGAGGTTATGAGCTTTTATACTTCAGATGTTGAACTATTGCAGGACAGTTTCCTTGGGATTCATTAAGCAGAGTTTGTCTCCTCTCTGATTGCCGAAGAACAACAGGGAAGATAACATATCTCACAACAATTACGGCCTTTTGCAAAATGGTGTCGGGAAAAACTATCGACAAAGACCATATATTATGCAACATAGATCACTTGCCAAATTATTGTTTACGACAACCTGAAGAGAAAATTTCATACGAGGAACGAGTGGATTCTTGTTTGTCATGATTTCCCAGGTAGTCTCTGGCTAGAAAGCTCTCTAACGGTTGGTTTAAACGATATTTTGTTGTACATGTAATACTTTGTGAATGTTAGTTAAATGATATCCAATGCGTTTCTTTGTATTTCTTTTATGTATACGTTGGACTTAAGCGGGACCTTGTTGTAAGATTGGTTTTCGGTTCTGTATACATGTCAAGTTTTATCAACGTTCTTAATGCTCGCAACTAATTGCATATAGAACAAAATGCTGGCATATACCATCAGATTCAGTTTTTGGAATAACTTAGTTATTGCCTCCATTGCTACAGGTCATATATTTGTCATAAATGTCTGCGCTAATTTAAAACGTCTGCTCAAAAATAGAAATACGCTAGACGTTTGGAGGCTCGCGAGAGCGTCGTTGATCTCACTACTAACCCATGAACCATGAAAACTGAACAATCAAAACTTCACAGTATTGTAGGAACAAGCCTTTTTCATGTTTTTACTTGTGTCTTGTCAAATTCTAACCATACTCAAGATCATCAGTCGTAAGGGACATTATTCAGGAGGGTTAAGCACGTTGATAGGCCAGGAGAGCGTCCAGCTCAGACGTGATCGGCGTCAAAAAGCACCATATTGAGATGTGTTAAGAGTCTGACTTCCAAGGTTTTCCTCGGAGATCAGATGTGTTTTTCCCATCCCTCTACCACGGGACAAGGCTTTCATCAGAAGGTATCATGGACAGTGGATGAAAACTCAAAAGGTGCCCGTATCCTAGTGTTGACTTGGCACCCACGAGAATGTCTGGACACCGCGATGTGTCCGTGATCAGCGTGAGATCAGCAGTGTAAAAACAATGTTGAGGATCATGTGTTATGTCAGCCAGTCAACATGACTATGACAACATTGGGTAGCTTTGCAGCACACCCAATACAACCGTTAGCCGGTTCAAGGTTCAATTCATCAGAGTTGACTGGAAATTGTAGGGATTACATAGTGTGAGTGTTAACAGGATAGGGTTATACACACACACAAGACAGCACGGTGGACGCTGGAGGTAGCCCATGTATCAGTATATGGGCTTGTTGCACTACGCGTCCGGTCTTTAGGTATATAAAGACACGAGCTATGCACATGTACCGGATACTGCCCTTGGATCAAACGACGGTGTGTTGTTTTCGGACCATGGCGGGGCTTGTCTTCTTTTTGTTAACTCTACTACTACAGCCACCGTAATATATTATAGTTTCGCGAAATAAAAGGCTGTCTTCCGCGCCTGTCAAGCTACATTTACACTGTCTGACTTAAGCACGGAACTGTCGACAAAGGTTTTGTTCATGAAAGATGATTGCAATGGAGTACATGGTGTTACTGAAAAACTGCTTCATAGCTTTACGTCACACGAACATGAAGTTTATGAGGACACGCGTTGCTACCGGATGAGCTTACAAAAGCAAGTTTGTTTATTATTTGATTGGAGGTTTACGCCGTACTCAAGAATATCTCACACAATTGATGACGGACAACATTATGATAGAAGGAAAAAGGGCAGAGCCTGGGAGAAACCCAGAACCATCACCAAGTTGCTGCCGAAACAACTATACTGCCGAAACGCCCTCCAAATCACAGTTCAATTTTTTAAACGGTGAAATGTTTACAATGAATTTTAAATTATCACAGAAAAATCATAACCACGTAGAACTGGAGAACGAATTGTTGATCATGGGCATTGATAATTTATATCATTCCCGAAGTAAGGCTCTCACTCACTTTTATTCTTATTTCTTATATAAAATATTCTATTAACCCTCTGAAAGACATGAAGGTTTCAAGTGTTGTTGATGTTGCATTAAAAACTTCCATTAATCAAGTAGCTCTGTATTATGTCATGTCGATAATTTCGGCGTACTCATGGATTTTCCAAATATTCAACAGACTAACTGCTGGTGTTTTCTTGTGTAAGTTTATTTACCAGAACTATTTCCTTGTGTATCTTCGTCATTTATTCTGCACTTTGGTAATAATAAAATTGATATGGAGTGATTGTATCTTCACAAACACAAAACATTTCAGCCCTTTTATTATACTTGATTTCAAGGAAACCATTGACACTCAGGTCTTATGGATGAAATGAGGGACGGTCATAGGTCGAAAACGCTGACAGGAAAGCATTTTCTGAATTAACTGATGGAGTTTAATTCTCCGTGCAGTAATAACTGTAGCCAGTGCCACTGTTCTCTGCTCTACATGAATACCATAGGTACTAGTCTGCGAAGGTTTATGATAGTTAATTAATATAGGTAAGTTCTTGAAAATATAAAATACTCTCGTAAATAAACACAAGTAAAATATGAGTCTCGCAAATCATACCCAATTAAGGTTTTTGAATGAGTTAAATATTGTATTTTACAGAGATCAGGTTGATAGACAAAAATGGACTTAACTTTAAATCTCTGTCAACAAGCAGAGGTACTGGTTGTACTGGTAGAACGTTTGCATTCACTGACATCACTGGCAGTCAAGGTTGATGTCACCAGGCTTGGTAGACCAACAGGCGGAAACATTGACTGGAAAGTAACTCCTGAACGATTCGTTTAGGTATTGTCACTGTGAAATATTTACCGTACGTTAAAAAGAAATAGTTAATCTAGGTTTACGATGTTAAGTAGAAGATGTCATAATGGACTGATGTGGGAGAAAAGTCAGACAAGTTAAAAAAAAGACTAAGGTCATTTATTATCCACAGTTCAACAGTGCCTGGATGAGTGAGCGAATGGGGTAAAAATATAATGTGAAATCTTGAGAACAATGTTAAAGATAGGGCAAATGAGATGGTTCCTAGCAGGAGAAGTAAAGGTTACGGAGGAAAGATGCTGACTCCGGACCCCTAACAAAAACAGGGCCCCAAGTGCCGTGTTGAGGGACTTTTGGCGAGTACGACTCAATTTTAACAAATTTGTTATCTGCAAACGGGTTACTGTAGTAGACTTTCTCACATACTTGATACGTGTCATTTGATTGACGTACACGTTATACCCTACAAAGAAATCACTTAACATGTGACCGGTAATAATCAGGTTTCAAAAACCGATGGTGGAAACCAGACTGCAAGCAGACTAATAGATGACTCCTTACCCGGTGCTTAAAAAAGACATGCTTAAAGCCATAGCTAAAACTTTCAGAATTGCATTAGCAGACACGACCGACCTCGTTGATCAAGATCTTGTTTCTGACCAGACGACCGGGTTGTGTAGGAAAGATGTCATCACATGAAAGAGACATTGTCCCAACCCGACATTGCACGTCTAAAATTCAGATATGGATTTGTGGTACACTGCTGTTGTAGAGAACATTCTACACCGTTAGAAAGATCCGGGTTTATACTACGCGGACTCCGGTATTTCTACGAGGGTTTTACCACTATAGGCACTTCAGTGGTAAAGCGTCCGTATTAGGAGATACTACTTAATCTCTGTGGGATTTATATATTATTTCATACGACGATGTTACCCTCATTATGACCTTTATTTTACAGTCAAAACAGCTTGTTGCTAAAATGAATTATGTAACACAGTTCATTGCCAAATTATTGCTTACGACGAGTTACAATCTAAAAGGAATATTTAACACGATCGACTGAGGAACGGGTCGCTACCTGCATGTTGTGATCGCCAGGCGTTCGCTGGCTGTAGTGTTCCCTGACTCTTTGGGTAGGAGAGGGATTCTCATGTGGACTTAATTCCTGGGAATTCGCTAAAAATCGGCCGTGTTTGATGTATCTCATCAAGTTGCCTGGGTTACGCAAAGGTGGCGACGGGCTTCAGACAGCATTCTGTCTTATTGGTGTGAAGGAAGGAGTGGTTGTGAAGTGTCTAGGTTGTAACTGCCACATCCAAGTCTAATGAATAGTCCAAGAATGGCTCGCAAGCAAACAAAAAAAGTCCCGGAATAGATTTTACATGGTCATGGTTTATTGCTACTTCTAAACAGAGAGGAAACGTTCTTGTCTGGAATATGTTTGTTTCTCCTCTGTCTGCAGGTTTTGGAGGAAAGAGAGTTCAACGATTTTGAACTATAAAGTAGCTGTTGCTCGGTAATTATACGGAATTAATTAGAAATAACCATGTAGGTATAACCACACCATATGAGGTAATTTGAGTGTTTTTGGTGTGATAGTGGATAGATTTTAAAATGGCCAATACAAGTGCCTTGTATTTTTGGCATATAACAGTAGAATGAATTTTTCATCCGTATTGTTGACACGTTAAAATGGCATTACATATGGGTGTTGTGTAGTTTGAACTACACCTCAAGTCATTAACCCTAAGGCATTTTATTTGCCAAAATTAAGTGCTTTATCAAGCAAGAAGAGTACCATTACATTCAAAGTGGTCAGCCCGCATGTTTCGACGTCATCCGATACCACAATGGGACGTGCTATTCGCACAACCCCCAGGCCATTTCTGTAGAGATAATGTGAGTTTTTTCTCATCCTTCGTACACATGCACTGGACAAGGGATCAAATTATACATGCTGCACTTATCCTAATGTTTACCAGACACCCACGTGTGGACATGATGAAGACGAGCAATGTACAGCACAATGCTGAGAATGGACCTCACCGGATCATACGTCATTTCATCCGGCCAGACAACGTTTGACAGCTTTACTGCACACCTAATACAGCTGTTAGTCGAGTCGAGCCTGAACGCTCACCTCACTGGAGTTCTCTGGAGAGTGCAGAGATTAGATAGTGTAAGTGTCAGCAGGATGGAGTCATACACACACAGCATAGCGGAGGCTGGTGTGTATCAACACAGAGCACATACTACACGATACTCGATGGCACCACACAAGTGTATTGCCGCTCTTGGCTACCCGCTCTTTATGTATGTAAAGACACGAGCTATGTACAGGTACCGGATACTGCCCGTGGATCAAAAGTCCACTGGTTGCAGGCGGTCGATAGTGGGGCTGGTTCTCCAAATTGTTCTCCATAATGTACTTCACTAACTTGATTAATACAGACACCGTGATCAGACAACACACATAATACTTGGTTGCGATGCAACAGTTGGTTATTACTGAAAAGCGGCTTCGTCTTTTATTGTAAGACAAATATTCATTTTCCGAAGTCACGCAGACTGACCAGACAGACTCTGCATGAAACAATAGACTGTTCTTGTTACGTATCAAGATACATGCCGATTTATTCACAAAAACTGGTTCCAATGTAACATATTGCTGTACTGAAAAGCTGCCCCTGTTTTATGTCGAACAATTATTCATTTATTCAGAATTCACATGGTTACAGGATGAGCATAGAAATCCCATTGTGTTCATAGTAAAATGTTGGGTGAGATTTCCAAATCTTGCCCAACATTTGCAAGCAACAGAGAACGACCTTTTTCTGAAACAAATGTCACCTGAAAAGTAGACCAGATATTATTCACTATTCATAGCTCAACCTGATTTGAGGTAGCGGTCTGCTCTGTTTAATATAGCACCTTGCGGGAAGAAAAAAGAAAGAAAAACACAAAACAACAGCAACAACAACAACAAAAAATAAAACAAACAAAAGAAAAACAAAACAAGCAAACAAAGAAACAAAGCAAGAAAAAAAAACAACAGAAGAAAAGCCAAAAAAAAATAAATAAATAAATTAAAAAGTTACAATTCGTCACAAAATCCCAGCTACACAGGCCTAGAGAACAAAGTGTTGATTTTTACAGGCCCACGCATATCTTCATGCTTATTTACAATTTTACAAATTCTGTTAACTCTTGAAAAGATATCAAGGCTTTTTTGTGACTGATATTGGATCAAAAACATGCTCTAACCAGGCAGGCAGAGCTCTGTATTCTGTCATCGCGATAATTCAGTCGTGTATTACTGAATAGCTTGAATATTTTCCAAGCATAAAACAAATCAATATTCGCCCACTGGTGCTTTCTCGTATAGGTTATTTGCCAGAGCTGTGTTAAAAAATTCCATTTGTCATCCTTAACTGCTCGAGTATGACAGGTGTCATTGCTTGCTATGTCATCAACTTGCTAGGTTAGAATGGTTTGTTTTTTACCGTTAATATCACCGGGATCTATCCTTTTCATTCTGTCCTGCTCTTCTTTCTAATTAAAGTTTATGTGAGAAAACGTTACATTCAGAAATACAAAGAAGTTTGGCTCTTTTCCTTGTACCCACGTAACACCCATTTTCCAGGAAATCAGGGATACTCAGACCTTTAATAAGTGAACATTTTTCTGAACTACTGGTAGAGGTTTTGGCCTGTCGTACCGAAAAAATGAACCCAATGCCGCTGTTCTTTGCAATATATGGATAGAAAAATAACTGGTCTGTTTAGGTTTCGTACAGTTAACGAACATAAGTAAGATTCTTAAGATAAGTTCTTAAATCTCTTAACTGATTTATTTATTTATTTATCTGATTGGTGTTTCCCGTAACTGAGCATACCCATATGTAACAACAGACTCGTACATTGTATCATATTAAGGTTATCAAGTAAGTTAATTACATGTATTGCACTTCCTTAATGTAATGTTATCATTAGGAAAAAATGCAGGACTCTTACTAAATTGCTATGTTACGAACACCGTCCTTAAAAAATTGTATTATTTTTTTTTGGTTTTTTTGGGTTTTTTTGCCTTTGGGTATTGTAATCAGATCTGAGTTGGGTTTTGCCCTCGGTATAGCCTGCAATGTAATTCAGTCGTGTGTTCTCGAGACTTCAGTGTGTATCAGTTTCGTGTCATTATACATAAAGCGTGCATTCTGGAAAGATGTACTGGTGTTGTACGCATGTTTACGATCAAACCATCCAGAATTTTCTTCACGTTAGTCTATAAATATGAGCTACGAAGTTGTAAAGGCGCAGTCATATTTACTAACGTCCACGGGATTTATTTTATTTATTGAATGGCTTTCACGCCATTCGACATTCGTTATTCTGTACTCCATTTTTCTGTACATAGCACTTTGTGAGCTTGTGTTTCATCACTAGCTATTTTTCTGAGACTTTTTTCTTTTTTTTAGCTTGTATCGCTCATTGCCTCTTTGTGTGATTATGTACTTACATCCCAACTTTTCACTGGCTTTAAGTCGGAGGATTGAAACATACATACCGCATTACCGAATTGGGAAGTGAACCTATACTGGCTGCGGGATATAAACCATCGTCGGCGTACAGTGCCCACTACCATTCGTCACTTGAAGCCCAGTGTCATGCTTCGATTCCATAGTTCCCACCAACTGTGGATTTCAATTTACGTGGACTGACTCTCTCTTGGAAACTTGATATTCCATCAGCATTTGGATGGTAATCCTCTTAGAAACTGAATATTTTGTAACTATATATTTTATGCTTGTAAAATATTATAAGTTGCACTCTTTGTTTATTTTGGTTCTATTATAGGTATGAGGTAGGTAACTTATTCAAACGTCTTCTTGTTTCTTCGTTTGAAAAACAAACAAGTCATTTGTTTATCATTTTCTTCTGAGATAAGTGGTACCCTTACATGCTAATCTGCGAGACATATGTTGCCGTTTTCACAACAGAGTTAATATGTTTCTCGATGTAAGAGGCACAATGTGCGTGTAGGCACATTGTGATAAAGAACATTCTTTGATTGTCAGTCCACATGTATAACTCCTTTATGCTATTTTTGATTTGTGCCTGCATGAAGTAATAAGCTCGGAGTACCTTTAATATCAACATGATTTCTCTACTAAAAGTAGATCGTATTAGCAATAAAGAACAGCTGGTGGCCATGTAAACTTGATTTGAGGCGCACTGTAAGGACAGTATATAAATCCCAGGCTACATAATAGTGACCTATGAAACAGTATAGCGTACCACTAACGTCTATACAATGGTGTGTATCTATATAAATTCAACAAATATAATTGCGTGTATCGAGAACATATCTTCAGTATTAACATCTCTAATCTCGATGGACACACCCTTTAAAGAAAGAGGCAGCAAATCAATAATATGAAGTATTAAAAGAAAGTCCAAGATTTATATCAGCTATATAGAAAACACACTTCACGTTTCGAAGCACCCATTGCTTGATGACGTGCCTCCATAAACCAATCACAACGCTTCTTACACAGGTCCCTCGACAAGTCGGTGACGTACCCCACCAACCATAGCCTTATTTCTCAATGCGAACGAATGACACAATGAAATTTTAATGATATTTGAACTAATGCTAGGCACATAAATTAATATTCAAGTGAACACATTTGGCATTCAGCTTATTTTATTTTACTAATGGAAATTTTTTAAGCCTTTCACAACGTTTCATTGTGACACTTAGAAGCGCTCTAAACGTCGAACAGATACAGTTGTCGAACGTATCGCCTGTGTATCAAATTAAAAACCAAACAAAGCCGTGAGAATGGATTCCATCATTTGACAAGTCGTCAACTTTAATGCCAAGGTTCACAAAATAGCCAATATTACGTTACCGCATGGGTCGAGGAATCACGGGGATAATTATCACATCTCCCTATACAAAAACGTCTATCATTATTTATTAAACTGTTAGGCCTACCTGTTATTGTTTGGGTTTGCCTGTCAATTGTCAGTATCAGTGTTATTTAGTATAGCAAGGCATTTCTTAGTACAGCTGCATTCTGAAACTGCAGAACAAATTTAGGATGTTTAAACGCATTTGAAAAGAGTAGTGGTTCCCTGTGTACGTCATCCTCATTGACCACATTGCTGCTTTCGGATACACGTACAAATTATTGAATGTTTTCCACAAAACAGCAATGATACCAAAGTTTTGAACTTGGACAACGAAAACAGCAGCAGTAACAATCATGGTCACTAATTGCTTTCCCTTTCTTTAATAGGAACCATTTAGCCATGGATCAATAATCGCAAAAATCTACAACGGGTACGCTTTTTGTAAACAATGAATGAATTTCCGTTAAGCGTGTGTCGTCCCTTAAAGATACCAGATATATCGCAACACGCCATTTGCGGGCTGTTCCTAGTAACAGAAAGAAGTTATCCTCTACGTTCCCTTCATGGCCATTATTTCAGACAGGAAACGATGCCATTTGCAATTAGTGCATCTTTACGACCGCTCTCAAAATTTTACTTTATGTTTTTAATAAACTTCAGTCATTATAACCCATGCACTTTTGATCTGTGGGTTGTAAATAACTGTAATCGAGTTTTAGTTGAGAGCCTTTTCTCCCACAGCACTCCATTATCAAACATTTTATAAACTTTCATGCCGTTGTCAGCAGCCCAATTCTAAAATAAGCAATTCCGTTTGACCACTAAATATTGCTTAGAGTAAATAACTCACGCACACTAGGTATAAAATTCTTTGAAATGTATTGTTCACAATTTTTTTTTATTTTCGGCCTGCTGGTGTCTCGTGACCGCTCACATAAAGCTGAAGTGCCAGTGATTTCCGGTAAAGCCAGCAATACTTCAGGACAGGGGAAACACTTAATATATTTCTCTTTTTTAACAGAACTGTTAAATTAGGCCTGATCTTTATTCTCTGAGACCTATAGCAATGCAGGCAATGATTTAGTTTTTCCAAAACGGATTCCACTGAAACTTGCGGACACATTGTTCGATATGTAGTTACGAGAATTAAGAATTTTCACCGATCTTACCCTACTGATGTTCCTTTCAAAACCTACACATACGAGTTCCTGTGCTGTTCATGCATAGCTGCGACTCTGACCACAGTTATTATGCCACAAGAGGTCTCAAATTCACCAATCATTTCAGAAAATGTTTCCTTCTCACCATAATGGTGACCGCCGTAGTATAAGTGAAATATTCTTGAGTACGGCGTAAGACACCAATCCAATAAATAAATAAACGAAATAAGTGCAGAATAAATAACGAGGAAAGATGCTGGTGTTGTTAACTGGAAACCAGCATGCATTCAATCATACACGAAAAAATCCATTTAACATGCAACACGGATGCATACCATACACAAAGAGATAACGTTGAAGAATGACATACGTTAACAGATCTCTGGAAAATAAACTTATAGATGAAAACACCACCGAGCGGTTCGTGATTTATTCATTTAATATTTGAAAAATCCACGCGATATTGACTAAAATACGGCTGTATTAACGAGATGGCAATGCGACTTAGCTGCTTGATTGGAAGAGCTTTTTTCTCCTATGTCGACGAGAGTGGGTGCCCGTGGATGTTTCAGGGAGTTAATACAATTTCTGCAAATACAAATCAAGCTGAAAATGATTGTGAGTCCTAATTTGAAAAGAAACATAAATTTGTCGCCGTTTACAATCAACAATTTCTTTTTTGACTATGGAAAGCATTGCTTTGTTGAATAACATTTAATATTTATTTATTTGACTGGTGTTTTACCCTGTACTGAAGAATATTTCACTTATACGACGGCGGCCAGCGTTATGGTGGGAGGAAATGGGGCAGAGCCCGGGGGAAACCCACGACCGTCCGCATGTTGCTGGCAGGCCTTCCCACATACAGCCGGAGAGGAAGCGAGCATGAGTTGGACGTGAACTCACTGCGGCTGCACTGATGAGAGGAACCCGGGTCATGGCGCTGTACTAGCGGAGGCCCCATGGTGACATGAAGTCAGTGTTACTTCAGAATTAAGATACATGCAGGTCATTACTTGGGTTTCTTCCCAATGGGGAAGAGAGCAGACAAAGAGTATCCCGGGATAATAAACCGTATCTGTTCTAGGGATGACATAGCGATTAAACTAATTTTGTAAGACAGCACTCTCACCCTATACACACCCTATGTGCGGAAATGTCATGTAGACAGAACTCGTATCTTCAAGTCCATGCAAATGTTTGCCAAGGCTTGAAAAATCACAGCAGACTGTTTAATATGTACATACAAAATCCTTTGCATTGCTGTGGAAAGAATGCATGTGCTCGAAAAACCAATATTTGTCTTGCATAAAACGATGAAGCAGCTTGTCAGTATTACCATCTGTTGCATTGTGACCAGGTTTTAGGAACAAAACCGACATCGACCATCCAGTGGTTATGTAGTTTGATGGGTGGCAAGAACAGTTTATTGTTTCATGTACAGTCTTTGTGTATTATCCGATCACGGTGCCTGTATTAGTATAGTTTACAATGAACACTACAGAGAATGATGAGGATACCCAAACAACCCAGCGTTGTTTGCTTGACGGGGAGTGTTTGGTACATGTGCATATACAGTTCGTGTCTTTACATACACAAAAAGCGAGGCGCCAAGCGCAGCAATAAACTTGTGTGGTGTCGCTGGTAAATCGTGTAGTGTGTGTTGTATATTGATACATCGGCTATTTCCGGTCCCCGCCGTGCTGTGCTGGTGTATAACCCCATCCTGGTAACACTCACACTGTCTAATTTCTACACTCTCCAAACAAGTCCGATGAGGTGAGGGCTCAGTCTCTCTGGACTAACAGCTGTAAAAGGTGAGCTGTAAAGCTGCCTAACTTCCATAGGCTGGCTGACATGACGTATTAGCTCACGCTGGCTTCCTCTCAGGCCGTACGTCAGCCAGCAACCTGCCAATGGTCGTGGGTTTCCCCTGGCTCTGTCCGCTTTTCTCCCAGCATAATGCTGGCCGGGTGTAGCATAAGTGAAATATTCTTGAGTACGGCGTAAAACACCAATCAAATAAATAAGTAAATACAAATGGACTTCAAAATTATTGAAATACTATACACTTAATAGTCATTTATTGCCAAAAAAAAAAGGGGGTTGGGGAAACGCAGAAATCATGTGATTGGATGAGCTACATTAAACACGAACACGCTTAGCGAATTCCCAGAAACAGAGTACACATTCCATTTCTTCTCAACAGCGTCACAGCAATTTCCAGTCAGGGACAATCTTAAACGTCAAGACAGATTAGAGGCTACTCGTTTCTCATGTTGAATGCTCTGTTCATAAGACATTATTCGTTAGAAGCTCTGTTTTTCTTTTCAAGGGACCTGCGCTACAAAATTAATCGTATAAGTGAAATATTCTTGAGTACGGGGTAAAACACCAATTAAATAAATAAATAAATCAGCACGTGTAAAAGGGATAATATGGGTGCAACTGCACGAGGTTTAAAGGTTTTGTTCGCATTGTTACTGTTATTACATTATTGGTAGCACTTGCATTTTGTTCCATATGTACACAAGCCTTAAATACCTTCACCGGTTATTTCACAAATGCCTTCTTCTCGCCATTTGTGGACTATTAGTGTCCTTTAGTCAACGACGTTCAAGGTGAGTGTCAGTGATTTCCCCGAAAAAAAGCATTACGTCGGTAAAGGAAAAACGGACAAGCGTTTCACATTTTTGAATATAGGGTTTTTCCAGATAAAATTTCGTGTCAAGGTATAAATTGTAGAATGAATGAGGAAGAAAGATTCTGGTGACGTTGCTTGTAAAACAACAGTCCTTCTAACATACAGAAATTGATCCATTTAGGATGCGACACTGATACATGTCATACACGAACAGTTAACCTTGACAAATGACATCTGTTAAAGCAACTTTCGTGTATAAAGTTACACACCAGAAAATATCACGGATTCATGTTTTTCAAATTCACCAAGTTTTCTCTAAATAAATATTACCGAGATGACATGCAACAAAGCAGCTTAATTGTAAGAAGTTTTTGATGCAATATCGGCTACACAGGATGCCTGTATGTCTTTAGGGGGTTAATAAAATTTCTAAGATTACCAAGATGTTCGTGAGTCTTAGCCTGAAAAATAATAAAATGTTTCTCCGTTTGCAATCAAACGTTCTTTCGTTCTGGGTATGGCGCTAATATGGGGTGGTCACTCCCAGCTTCGTTTCCACATTATCTGATCTCATTCACAGTAATTTCTGAAATAAAATTGACTTGTTTTGTCAGGAGGTGTTGTTTTCAACGAGCAAAAAGATCTGTAAGCCTCAAAAGAAAGTATGTCTAATTTCTTATTACTTTGTGGTAAATGAATAATAAACAGATATTAAAGGGTTATATGGCAGTTAATAGGTGTGACGTGCTTCTGTTTATAATTGACAAACAAGAACGTGATTTCAAGTAAGAACTATTTGTGGATTACAAAAGTTCCTTTGTTGCGTTGTTTTTCGCATGGTGACGGATACAGATCTTAAAAGAACACAGATTTAAATGAGAAAGCTCAGTAGGGAATAACAGATCAGATCTGTTGTAGAGAGAGCTGTACTATTGCTCTTCGTCACGCCAATGCCAGCCGTTTTAACACGGATGTAGTAATATCAAGTAAAAAGGTCTTTTATCGTTAAATACGATTTGAACATCACAACATTCCCTTCACTACGTACACGACAAGGTATAAAAACGTCGTTTTTTCATGCACATTTTGTAGCAATGAGTGTTGTCAAAAATGAACATTTGCCTCGCAAAAAACAACAAAGCACCACGTAAATATTGTCACCTGCTGCATTGCAACCAACTCATTATAGGCTGTCCCATGACAAAGTGAAACAGTGTTCATGTGTTTTGATAGATGCGGGGAGAAAAAGCTAGGACTTGCAAGAGAACTTTTCTATCCAAGCGCAAGCATCGCCAACTTCAAATTTCTTTGCTGTAAATGAAAAATAAACAACTTAAGGTTATGTGGAGGTTAATCTATGATGTGTTTATGCGGATATTTAAACGGCGAATGCAACTTCTGATAAAAGATCGAGTCTCATGTACACAATAAGGCTTAAAAGTCTGTCTTTGATATTTTGTTGTAAATATGCGTATCATGGGAAAGTGAGTATTTGTCATGGATAAAACGATGAAACAGCTTTGCGGTATTCGAGACGTCGGACATCCGGGCACTTCACCCGCAACGGCAAGCAGACGACGCGGTGAAAGATAACATGGGAAGGGATAGGAAAATGAACAACAATGGACAATATTCTCAGAACTACGGCTGATAATAACCAGAAACTACAGTATGTTTTACTACAGAACAACCTGCACAGCATATGTAAATTTGCGAAACCTAGTTTTGGAGTTATGAGGCCGTGAAGCAGAGTTCCCTATTAACTTCCATATTATTTTGACAATGTTTTCACTGCTGTGTCCCAGCGAGCGAAGGGTGTTGGTGCCAGTAAAACCCCTAATGCCCGGATATCAGTGGTCTGGAATTACTATCTGTTGCTTTGTAACCAGGTTCTGCGTATAAAACCTTCATCGACAGTCTCGTTGTTCATACACAACGAGAAGTGCCAAGGACAGTCTACTGTTTAATGCACAGTCTTTTTGTGTTGTCTGATCACTATGGCTGTATTAGTACAGTTAACAATGTACGCTATAGAGAACGTTCTGGAGAACCAGTACCGCCACGGACCGCAAGCAACCCAGCCTTGTTTGACACACGGGCAGTGTCCGATACATGTTCATGGCTTGTGTCTTTACATACCTGAAGAGTGGCGCGCCAAGTCCGGCAATACACTTGTGTGGTGCCGCTAGTAAATCGTGTAGTGTGTGTTGTATATTGATACATCGGATATTTCCGGTATCCGCAACACTGTGTGTGTATAACCCCATCCTGTTAACATTCACACTGCCTAATCTGTACACTCTCCAGATAACTCCCATGAGGTGAGCGTTTAATCTTGATCGACCAACAGCTATATAAGATGTGCTGTAAAGCTGACTAACGCTAGCTAGCTAGCTGAATGACATGTCATATGACCCGATGGTGTCCATTCTCAACATTGTTTTTTATACTGTTCGTCGCAGTTTAATCACTGACACATTACTGTGGCCAGACGTAATCGTGGATGTCACTAGGATAAGTTCAACTTACAGGTTCTGATCCTCTCTCCATGATACCTTCGTCTGAAATTCCTGGCCTGTGGGAGAGGGATGGGTAAAGCACATCTGATCTCTGGAGAGAAACCTTGGAGGGTGGTGCCATTAGCACATCTTAGTGTGATATCTGTTGACACGGACACGTGAGCTGACCACTCTTCAAAGTACTTAACTTTCCTGGATGATATCCCTCACTAGTGATGTTATTGGGTAAAATAAAAAGCTTGACAGCATAAAAGTAGGCAGATGAAAAAACGCTTGTTCCTACACTTTTGCCAATTTTCGATGCCTCCGATTCCATGGTGCATGACGTACTGGTGATGATCAACGACGTTCTTGTGGCCTTTTACCGAGAAGCGATACGTGATAGACTATGGAGTGAATGTTTGGTCAAATGTAACTGTCATGACAATACAAACTGTAGAGATGCGTCGCCACGATAGTTAC
The DNA here is from genome assembly GCA_016165875.1 of Acanthopleura granulata. Classification (NCBI taxonomy): domain Eukaryota; kingdom Metazoa; phylum Mollusca; class Polyplacophora; order Chitonida; family Chitonidae; genus Acanthopleura; species Acanthopleura granulata. Next base: position 37,958,548 of record JABBOT010000001.1, on the reverse strand, counting down.
TTTGAAGTAGCATTACACGCTCTTCGTAAAACGGGCCTTAGGGCGCTTACCCAGCATAGTTAGGCATATGACATTGACAAGAGAAATATACCAGTGCTTGAACTGTTATGTGCCAGACGTCTGTTGGCGTTTTTGAAACGTTCAGCTATTGGTGCGGTACAATAAATCTACTGGAACATTTTCCTCAGGGAGATTTCTGATGCTCATTTAAAGGAGAAGACCGGGAAAGTACAACGTAAATTGTTGTGAAAAGAGTAAGGTTTGAAGATTTGAAAAAACACCATCCGATAATTGTTTAGATGTTCTCTACGAAACATGTGCTTTCAAAGCTGTAAGTGCATATAGCTGTCAGAAGACACCGACATTTTACCGACCTGCTGTCTGATTGAACTGAATCGAGTCGAAATGTCAATCCAAGCACCGTCATGTCTGTATTCGAGGTAAGTGCAGCCAAAGTCTGCACACTATGTTACCTTGCCATCTCTTCGTTCTTGTTTGTGTACTGACAAACAAGGGGTAGCAGCCAACCGTCCGTAATCGAGATGAATTCGCATCTGTATATGAACAACATTATGTACATTCAAAAAATACAAAATTAAAAAAAATGGTAATGATTTAAGGACCAGATTCATGTCATTTCCGATATTTTTGTCAAAACATTGGACCATACTGCATTGCTTTGGAAAGATTCAAATATTTTGTCTTTCCACTGCACAAATATCTCCCAAACCTTTCTCTTCTTGCATAACATTTGTTAACATCGTTATAAAATTCCTGTTAGATTCAAATTCTATGTTAATTCTGTATCAAACTGTTCACAGTAACTCAACTCTAGCTGCCACTTATCACTTGTATAACCCAATTTATCAAACAGCATCTTCGTTCAACTCCAATTTTGTATCTCAAGCCACTATCTTGTTATTGTTAATATTTGATGTGAATATTATATTTCTTGTACTTTTTTCACCCGCCATGTTTTTCAGTACTATGTTTTGGGGGATGGAACAAGCCCCATGGGGTTTTAATACCGCTGATGCTACGTCATTTCTCTCATGTGTATTTGTACTTTTTTTGTTTAATCCGTGAATAAATGCAATCTGAATCATAATTGGGCTTTACATAATGCTGCGTTCTGACTGATCAGAATTATTTTCACAGGTATGTCCTCTTTTACATGGGGGTATTTCTTATTCGCTATTGAGTGTGTGTTAGGGCCTACGTTAAAATGTGTTGCCTCTGAGGAAATATTTGATAGCCGTTTTTAAATCTTGAAACCATATCCTTTTACCATAAATGCCCCTATACATCCCCAGTCTTCTCCTTTAACAAATATAATTCCTTTATTCAGTTGATTAACGCCTATTTCAAGCAATAATAACCGGAAGTTTGCAATAATATCTTTAAGGGTACTAGATCCACTCAGGGGTGGTTTGGTCAGACTTTTTCTTCATTCTCCTATCTTGCCTTTCACGTAAAGATGAAAAAAAATTCGAATTGTAAATACCTACAATATGACAAAAAGTATAAGATGTTGTAAACTAAGGTGGTTGTGTTTGCTTAGTCTCCCCTAATTAGCTCACTGAGGAGTGTTTCTTACTGTTAACAGACATGCCTCTGGTAAATGTATATTGCCTCCTGCTATAAACTCTGCCTGGCTGCTTGTGCAGACTACCCACACAGACCTATTAACTAAAACAACAGCCTTAATCAGCCCACCAGGGTGCCACGAGAGGGAGGGGTTTGTAAACACAGTCTAGCAGATTTTAGTCAGAAATGTCAAGATAAAACACCAATTTACGTTTTTATGGAAAATGATGGCAAAATTTAAAGGAAGTAGGTTGACATCTTTACATTTTAGCTAGAGGCAGGACAATTCTTGATTAAAATTAATTGGTAAACGAATTGATGACGAATTTTGAGACACGTAATGCTCCTTCAGATATTTTGGTCTTTTTCTCCCTTTCAATTTTTGAGACGGTCATGTTGTGAAATACTTTTATTTCTCGCTTATAAATAAAAAGCAAAAAACTGTCCCACAAATGTTTGATATCTTTTCTAGTTTTAAAGATATTAGAAAAAGAACATCAAAGTACATTTTTGAAAGCTTTAAGTGATCCCTAATAACAATATAAGATGCATATTAAAAACCCATTGAAGCCTTTTTTAGTTTAAATAGTAAATTATTCATTTGGGCCTAAAAATTGAAAAATTTTGAAAATTCACCAAAAAATACCATTTGGAAAAAGAGCTATGATTTTTTTTCAAACTTTCTCTATTTTTAAAGTTAGGTAAATTTTAAAAGCTTTTTTGAGATCAGCAGTCGTTTAGCTTTCAGAGTATATATACATATGGCCATAGTTGATCAATATTTTGGGCTAAAGAAGGCAAAATGTGAAATTTTGCTTACGAGGGCTTCTATAGTATCCTTAACACCAGTGTTATTTATCAACTGAATACCCGGCGATGAGCATGTAAGTTAAGGACACCGCAAGTGATAAACAATGTGTTCTAAAACAACAATGTACCACTCACGTTTGTATACTGGTATGAAGCATTCACCTTTATCATGTACAAATATTTTATCAACCTTTATCTTCTCATTAGCTCATCAATCCTAAACATTGATCATTTCCTTTTGAGCGCTAAACCTAAACCAAAATTATGGAAGACGGATCCGATCACGAGAACGCCAGAATGCGAGGTTAGACAAACCTTGCGTTCTGGTGCCTCGTTGTTTTTTAAGGCGCCGCTTGAGAACGGGAGTGGCCGCATCCGTCAGCCATAGAAAATAGACACAGTGAATATCATGCGAGAATTAAGAATTTCTAAAGAACTTATTTATGTTTGTTTTAAAGATTAGCTCCTATGTTATTCTTGCATTGTGGCTTTAGGGGATCGTCACTAGGGAAAGATTGACTTAAAATTCACAAATTAGTTCAGAAAATGCTAACTATTCACCGTTTACGGCCTATTAGTGTGTTTTATTCAGCCACATAAGATCTGAGTGTCCTTGACTTCTTGGAAATCAGTCACTACGTCAGTATATAAGAAAAATGCTTTAATGTTTTGTGGTTTTGAACTTTTAAGATTTCCAAGATAAAATTTTATTACAGGCAAAGTGTAGAATAAATAACAAAGGAATACTATCGCGACGTTAAGAACATAAACAAGATAGGTTCTAACATACAGAAATTCATCACACAAAGATGCGACTGATACATGCAATACCTGAATAGTTCACGCTGACGAATAACATCTTTTAATAAACTTTAATCATCGTGATCAACAGATAACGTCTAAATTAGTTGTGCTGTAAAGCTGCCTAACGTGGGCTGTCTGCTTGGCATAACATATGATCTGGTAATGTCCATTCTTAGTATTGTTTTTACACTGCTCATGTCACGCTGATCACGGACGCATCGTGGTATGCAGGCGTTCTCATGCACACACTAGGGTAAGTGCATCGTGGAAGATTTGACATCTTCTTCTGAAACTCTTCGTCTATGGAAGAGGCTAATGGGAAAAATCTCTCTTAAGTGTGAAGAAAAAATCTTGAGGGTCGTGCCGTTAGAACATGGCATTGTGGTAGCCTGTATCTGTTGACGCCGAAACGCGAGCAGATCGCCGGAAGGACTTAACCTTCCGGAAATAACATGCCTTACAATTGATGATCTTGCGCATGATAAAATCTCATCAGTCAGCACTTGCAAAATCTGAGTAAACATAAAATTCCTTCCCCTCTCCACCGACGTTAGAGAGTCTTTCCAGCCAGAGACAATCTGGGAAATCACGACCAAGAGGAAGCCACTCGTTCCTCGTGTGGAATACTCTGTCCAGGGTGTCGCAAAGAATTATTTGTTAGGTGAGCTGTGCTGCATAATATATACAGTACTCTTTTCCAATGGCCTTCCCCAGACATTTTGCAATAGACCTAATGGCTGTGATATATATTATTTTCTTTGTGGTTAACCGGTGATCACAGAGCAGACACACTCTGTTGAATAAATCCCCAGAATCTTGTTCCATCGCTCATCATCTCTGTATAAACGCCCATGACGACATCCACTGAACATCAGGCCTGTGGAGTTAGATTCCTCAAAACATTACAAGGCATGTCTGTGCAGTGAAGACTGAAAGGGATGTCATGTTTTCATTAGAAACGGAATATTTGTTATCAATGAAACCTTTTTCCGTTTTCTGAACTATAGTTGTAGAGTGTTATAAAGCTCCACTGTTAGACTTGACGGAACAGTTCTGATTGGAACACTCCATCGTTAAGCTTTGTCCTCTGGCGGAAACATCAACAATAACCTAGCCACATTTATTGCCCATTAATAACGGTAAAGGAGATGGATTAGCTGACCTCTCTGACAGCCATTATCCTAATGTATGATCTGATCCCCAAAACTGCTGCAATCAACAAAAACTACGACAAACCATCCACTGCATAGTGGTTGCAGCTGTACTAAGGATGCAGCTGTGTAATGCCTGCAGTGTTTGTCACACACAGCCAGAGTGTCAGTGAATGTAAACGTTACGCCAGAACAACCGTTCCATCTACTTTTAAACAGAGATTTGAAATTAAATCTGAACTTTACTCTCCACAAACATAACATCTGTAGAAATGCGTGCAACAATTAACTTAATCGTGAACCTCGGCCTGGTATTGTTTTCAAGGCTCTTAATTGTTGCAGATGTTCTTAGATGTGAAATCTTTAACTATAACTATTTAAACCTTTAACTATTTAAAACCAGTCCCTATGGTATGCATTTAATGCACACATCAGTGGCAGTATCGACAAGCATTACGTAACGATAGGCGTTCGTCAATAAATGGAGAAAATGTTTCCTAGTCAACATTTACAGCCTAGCGTCCTTTATTCAGTCTATAAGGCCCGAATGTAGGCCATGCACCGGAAATCAAACATTAATTACATCAGTTTAAGAAAAATGTTCGAATGTGTTTTTGTGTTTTCAGTTAATGATTTCCCAGGTCAGGTTTTATTACAGCCAAAGGGCAGAATAAATGACAAGAAGGATTCTGATGAGGTTATCTAAAAGGCAACAGGCGTTCTCACATGTTGGAACTGATCCGGTTTACACGTGACATTGAGACACGCCATACACAAACAGTTAACCTTGACAAATGACTGTTTACAAACTTGTGGTATAGAACCATACAGAAGAAAACACCAGCGGCTGGATATCAGTCTGTGTGTGATATTTGGAAAATCCTAAAATTATGGAGGACATGATGCAGAGCTTCTGGATTAGAGCAGGTTTTCGATGTAGTATCAATGACACGGGAGGCCTTTATGTTTTTGAAAGGGTTAATAGAATTTATAACATTAAAAGTAAGGGTGAATGTATGCGTGATCTTATATTTTGCAATGATAAAATGATAAAAAGAACAAGATGAGGACAAGACTTAGGAAATGTGGCGCAAATTAATTAATTTGGTATGTTCGAGGGATGAGCTAGTGTTATACCACAGTATTGTCACCCGGCTGGCAGCTGTTTTAAACGCCAGCTGAACGTGTGATGATCTAGTATAGAGAGAAATATTCTGCGCAGATGCCTGCTAATGTGCTGCAAGTCGACACATGACAATAATGGAAAACATTCCAGTATGTACACGATAATGCATAAAAACACTTGCTTTGGTAAACGCGGCTTGTAACAATGCGTTTCCTCAAAAATGCATTTGTCTTGCACTGAATGAAAATACAGCTTCACAGTATTACCATCCCTTGCGATGTAACCGGATTTCATGAATAAAATCCTCCACGACCGTGTGGTGAAAAAGCCAGTTAAGGTGTTACTGTATCTCGATAGGTGCTGAGGACAGCCTTCTGTTTTGTGTGTAGCCTTTGTGTTGTCTTGTCGTGGTATATGTATTATTAAAGTTAACAATGTACGCTGTAGTGAACAATCTGGAGAACCTGCCTCACAACGGATCGTAAATAAACCAGCATTTTTTGACCCACGGACAGTGTCTGGTACATGTATATAGCCCGTGTCTTTACATACCTTTCTTGAGGGCGCGAAGTCTGGCAGTAAACTTATGTGGTGCCGCTAGCAAATCGGGTAAGGTGTGTTGTATATTGATACATCGACTATTTTAGCTCTCACCATCCTCTACACTCTCCAGAGATCACAAATGAAGTGAGCGTTCACTCTTGATCGACTGACAGCTGTATTAGGTGTGCTGTAAACCTGCCTAATGTTGCCTGTCTGCCTGGCATAACATATGATCCGGTAATGTCCATTCTAAGTATTGTTTAAACACTGCTCATGTTACGCTGATGAGGGACACATCGCCGTGTGCAGGCCTTCTCGTGGGTGTCAAGTCAACACTAGGGTAAGTGCACCGTGCAGGATTTGATCCACTGTCCATGACATCTTCTTTAAGTTTTGATCCACTGTCCGTGAAAGCTTTTGCAGAAAGTCTTGGCTTCTGGGAGATGGATAGCAAAAACACATCTGATCCCGGAGGAAAAACCTTAAGGGTCCTGCTATTAGCACATCTCAATGTGGCATGTGTTGATGTTGACACGCGTGAGCTGGCCACTCTTCTGGCCTGTCAAAGCGCTTAATCCCACTGACTAATATCCCTTACAGCTGACGATCTTGGTTATGATTAGAACTTAACATGACACAAGTAAGCATCTGAAAAACGCTTGCATCGACACTATATTGCCATTTTTTATTCCTCCGCCATCAAAACTTAAGGGTTATTAGTGATTGTTTGATCGTAGTGATGATTGCCTACGATCTTGTGGCCGTAGGCGAAGCCGTAAGTTTATCTTCCACCATTGTGGCGTACTATAAGTTATATTGTATCTTTCATAATTAATGTCGGAAAAGGGCGGATGTATCATGCTCAGCAAAAGTGGGCGTATTGTACGCTGAAAATACACGAGCTTATCAAACAGCTTAATTTCATTTATAAAGACGTTGAAAATAGGATAAATCAGGGTATGTGCTGATTAACCTAATAGACTATTTACAAATTAATTCTCCTCATCAAATGGGCATGTTCTTGAAAGTCTTATATCACCGGAGATAATTGACAACAAACCCCAACAGACTCACTCTTTATAGTATATTATGTCTAGAATGAATTTGGTCATTTTTAAATGCTGACCCTTTAAAAAACAATAATGTCAAAAATCTTATATGGTTTTACATGGGTTGGTTATATGTCTGCATCGTGAATAATTTTCGGGAGTAACCAAGCAACAGAGTATTTTACACTTCGAAATCATAGCAGTACTCAGCCACTGCGATAACCTGACGATGTAGATCACGTGCAGCCGTCTTAGAAGCTTTGAAGATATCACTTCATTTGCTAAAAGCAACACTTGAGATATACTTCAAAATGTTTCCAATCTGTTCAAATTATTCAGGAACTATTCAGGAGTCATCGTGCATGACCCAGGGAAGTATAAAATCTATTGCGATGCTTTTGTGTTTGTTTTGTCTCTTCGGAACCAGGTGTAGGACTATTCATTACACTTGAGGCTGTGGTAAACTTTCAATCTGTGCACTTCATTACATCTTCGCCTTTAAGCCCAACAAGGTACGATGCTGCCTGAAACATCTCGTCAGATTTGCGTAACTCAATTGGTTTGATGAGCTACACCAAACATGGTAGTTTTTAGAGATTGCCCAGGAATTGAGTCAACATGAGGTTCCTTCGCCTGTCAACAGCGTTACAGAATACTTCAGCTGGAGGCCGTCTGAGATAACAAGACTGGAAGCCATACATTCCTCGTGTGAAATACTATGTTCAGGTGGCTACAATGCATCTTAAAGAGTGCCTTGGCTAGCGAACTGTGCGTCGTAATTTATGTTCTTTTGCAATGGCCTTTTCCTGGTATTTCTGAAAGGCTCTAATTGGTTTTGATATAGATACCTTCTGTGTGGTGGTCCGGTGGCCACTGGGGACATTTTTTAAGCTTAAAAAGTGACAAAAGCCATCATTCCTTTACTTCTTGTTCAGCATCACTCTATAAAAGTCCTTAAACACGTGTAGCGAACGTCCGAGGTGCTCAGACATAGCTTCACTAAAACTTCACAGATCATGCCTGTACAAAGATCATTACGGCAGATGGAAATGGACTGTCATTTTATTTTTTCGTCAGTTACAAGAAAGCAGTTTTCAATAATCAGTATCAATGGAGCCTTTTTCTCAAAGATAAAGTCGTGAAATTCCACAGAACATCATTATAAGAATTGGAAGCTTTCTTAGACTAGATGTTTAAAGGATGTCTGGAAAAACGGAAACATCGTCAAGTGGCCTTATTTCATTAACTGTTCATTAATTACTGTAAAGACGGTAGTTAACCCTTCTTACTGTTGTTGTCTTTACATTTCCGCTTAGGCCGACATAAATCCACAATTCTGCCTAAATTAATAGCAACAACAACAACAAAAAAATGAGTCCGTGTGCACATAGGTTAAAGTGGAAAAAACGTACTACCTAACTCCACATATCTGCTTAGATTAACAGCAACAAAGAAGGCGAATGCCTGGATTATAGTGGATAAATTTACTAGTACACCTCTGTAATGGCTACAGCTGTATGGTGGACACAGTTTTATAATGGATATAGCAGTGCAATAGTACAACTGTTTAATAAACAAAGGAGTGTCACGGGCTTTAGGAAAACATATTTGTGATTTTAGGGTATAAATGTATTTAATGTTAAATGATTTATGACCATTTAAATTTTCATGTTATGATTCCCCATGTCCTCAGAGGCGTTGATTTAATATTTATTTGATTTGTGTTTTACGCCGTACTCGAGAATATTTCACTCATACACGGCGGTCAACATTATGGTGGGAGGAAACAGGGCAGAGCCCGGGGGAAAGCCACGACCATCCACAGGTTGCTGGCAGACGTACGGCCGGAGAGGAAGCCAGCATGACCTGATCTTGAACTCACAGCGACCGCATTGGTGGGAAGCTACGGGTCATTGTGCTGCGATAGCGCGCCAACCGACTGAGCCACAGTGGTCCCAAAGAGGCGTTGAGTTAACAGCGTATTGACGATTAACGTCTCCTGAACGAGCACCATATAACAGCCGCTGCCACTGACCCCCGGTCTAAGCTCTTGTGTCTAACTGCAGGCCACCAAAGCTTTCCCTAATATATCCGGAAGAAGATCGTGCTGGTTAATTGAATCGTAGCAAACGGTCATAACGTCAAGCATGAATCGGTCATAGATGACAGGGTTAGAGAAAGGCGGGTACACAACAGAGGTCCGTCTTACAAAGCTGGAGTAAGGCTGCGACTGGGTGTAAGCCTGTCGGGCATGTGTGGCAGGAAAGCTGGAGTAGCTGCGACTTCATGTAAAGTTTTGGTACAAGTCTACCCTCGGGCAGACGTAAATTCCGTAAGTATACTAAAAATGGCGGCGCTTGTGGTGTTTCGTAGATACACTTTAAGCATTGCGACAACTTTAATAAAACGCTACTAGGAGCTGACGGAAGCCGCTACTAAAGCTGGCGTAAAAGTTTACGTCTGGCGTAAGGTACTCCAGCTTTGTAAGACGGGCCCCAGTAGAGATAAAGCATTTTGCACCAGGCTTCCCAACAGGCCCTGTTTAACACTGATGCTCTATTGTAGACACTGTGGACAAAGCTCTCGATCTGTTCTCGTGTACAGGAATAGGATGAGCTTCAGAAACTCATCTCGCACCACTTTGATGTGTTCCTGCGAGGCGCAAACCGCAGCTGGGGTAGCCGGGACGTTCAAATCAATAGGACTTGAAACTAGGTTAATAGTCGTTTTGGCAAACTTGGCTAATGTTTGTCAAGGAGTTATCCTAGTGGATGGGTGTGCCCTGGTCTCGGGCAGTGCTGGATATACCACCGAGAGAGACGGGATGAGAAAGTGGGGGGAAAGGATCTGCTACGCGCAAAAATGGACGCTGGGTTATGGAACTGAGCAGATATTGCCAGATACCGGGCGGCTGAGAGGATGGTTGCATTTGAATCTCACCGACAGTAATTAAACGATTCTTTCCGTGGTAAAATGGGCGTGGATATATTTCGACAGCTCTTAAATTTTGCCGACTGCTCCAGATGACTGACCATTCCATTTCTTCTACGGTTGTCCGCAAATAACCGTTTTAGTCAGCCAGTGGCATTTGGACATTAGCAACTGAAACATTCCATCCCATTTGTTACCATACACTCCCTTCGGCCGATAGACCAGTCAGATATTTAAGAACCCCAAAGAAGGATAAAGTGGAAAGCTTACAAAATCAAATCTGTTGCAAAGTATTTGTCTCGTCAATTTCTTTGATTGTTTTTTTATTCAAGGGGTTTTAAAGTATCTTGCATACAAAAGCTTCACATGGAAAAATGTCTATTTCTATACAGATTTGTCCCTGCCAAACTTCTTTCTGGTGTCATTTGTTAAAGAAACTTGATTTCTATCAGAGGTTTAATGGACGTTGGGCCATTTTGAAATATCCTTCTCCTTACCACGTATAATAAAGTTTTATAAGATGCGGAAACTACATGTTGGTAAAAGACAGAGCTTGAGAGAAGTTTTACCTGTATGTCTTTCTACATACTGGATACCCTTCCTCCAGCTACAAGGGCCTCAGTCTGACAGTGTTTATGGCCCTCTTTGTACAAGAAGACAGCGTTAAGAGGCTAACTGTCAGGAGCGGGTAAACAAAACATTTGGTTGACACAAAAACTACTTCAGCAATTCTGAACTTCATGTACGTAGTTTGACGTTAAAGAAAAAACTAACAGAACATTGTCGCTTTTGCATCGGCGTAAAAATTCTCGTGCCCTCTTGTGTATGACACTGGATATACAAAAGCTTAAACGCTATGTAACACAGACTGGAATAAAAGGCTTTTCAGCATTCCAAGATCAAAAAGGCAAATAAAGTGAGAGCCATACCAGAGCGTCCGTTGTTTGTCATTTAAGTTCGCCAGTCTTGTTACGAGGTTCGTGGGTTGGCGGGATATGGGAGCCAAGTCACTATTAACACAGTTTATGACATGGTTTAGCACGAGCATATAAACTGTGGAGGTTTACCTCGTCTGATCTTTGACAGTATCTCCTGCACTGAACTTGAAGTACAAGTACTACCTGAACATCAATACAGCCAAGGCCAAAATAGTAACTTTGATCTCTATAACAATGCAGGAGTGCAAATTACAGTCGTTCCAATTAGCCATACAGTCATCAGTGGAGATACAATGTGTAGAAGTCAATACATGTATATACACCCAGTTAGCCGTCGTAGCGGCTAACTTAGTTATTTACTTATTTTCTGTTCACTTTACTTAGTATCTTTAATTGATGTAATTAATTGATGCGTTTCACCGAACTAAAGGCATTTTGATGGTGTAAACGATTCTTGAGAGAAATGGCGTCATCGTGAGATATTCTCAGTTCAGGAACAAAATGATATGGTTGCTTTCAAGCAACGAGTTAATGTCTAAAAATGTTCTTTTATGGGAACTGGGTTGTCCAAGGAGTCACATTGTGTGTTATAGTAGTTCAATACCTCTGATGGTGTTCGTCTTTCTACAAACCATTTACACCCTTAAATGAGGCGTTCTTTAAATCCTTTGGACAAAGAGTGCGTTGACAAAGAGTTTGTGTTAGTGATCCAAAAAGACCATATTTTAAATTTACACGAGAATTTATTATCTCCGTCAAAGAGATTATGTTTATTGCCGGAGCTTATTTGTCTGTCCTTCTGTCTGTACAACTATGTGTGAACAACTTTGTAAATGTAAAAAAATGTAAATTATTGTATATTTGTATCCAGCCGTCTGGAGCGGAGGCTTGCACCTACCGATATTGTGTTTAATTAAAAATCCGCTATCCCCCCTCCCCCCCCAAAAACCAAAATATACTTGCAAATCGTAGAACTGTGCATATATCATAGGAATGTTCAGTTGTTCCTTTCTGAACTGGTTGTCAGTTTCCTGCAATATGTGTGTGTTCAAATGTACACATGATTTTAATGTCCAAGTTATATCTGAAATATGGATTTTTGATAAAATGAAACAAATGCTTTGCAAGTTCTTTTACTAATAGATAGCCTATGTACAGCCTTTGTTTACTACAAGTTTTCGAAACTACTCTAGGCTCAACTTATTTCCCTTGCTATGGTTGCGTAGTAAAATTGTTCAATGTCCACTTTAAAACTTTTAAATGTCATGACGTCGATTTTATATTATCTGATTAGTGTAAAGTGTGAATTTGAAGCTGTTTAATAGGCGCAGTAGATTTGCCACGTTGTAGTGTATATAACATTTTAATTCAAAGACAAAGGTTCTGTGCCGTTCAAAACAATTTTATAAAAACCGAATCAAATCCCAGTTTCATTCTGCTTCAACCAGTTTCAGGGTTTTGGAAAAAAAAGTGTAATGATATCAGACCGAAACATGCCATCATTTATTAAACACTGTGAACATATGGGGTAAAGAATAACACATCTGTATCTGTGGCGGTACAAAAGTTATCTACCTTAAAGCCTTAAATCAGTATCTAAGGAAAGGCAGGCCCGTTAAAAAAATCAAAAGCTGAAAGGAGGCAAAATGCCCTGGTTGCCATAAAACAAACAATCTGAGAATTTTTCAGTGACTCAGTGACATTGTAAGGGTACCACTGTCATTGAGGAAAATTGATAAAGAAATGGCTTGCTCAACTCTCAGACAGCGATAGGCCTTCGGCCTACACAAGATCGAACAAAGAAACACTAAGACGCTAGACTAAGTTCAATACATATATTTGAACAAAATAGGCAAATAGTTCAACGGACAATAATATACAAAAACAATACAGATAATTAAAAAAAATCTCTTGTTACTGGTGTCAGGGTCCAAATTCGAATGAACTGTTTCGGCTTCCAAACGCAAGTCAGTCCACGTAAATATAGAATCCACAGTCCTTGGGAATTTTCGAATAGACGGATAACAATTCTGTAATGACGAGCAGCAGAGAGCACGGTACGCCGGCAGGGTGCAACTTTTTGGGGCGGAGCGGTCGACAACAGCGTTCGTGATGCCCAGCAGGCGATGTATGTTTCACTCCTCAGGTAAACTGTGATGAAATGTACGTAATCGCAGAGAGAGACAATGAGTGATACTAGCTCCATAACAACGTCTCAAACAAAATAGAAAGTGGCGTAACACAAGTTCACAAAGTGTTATGTAGAGAAAAATGGAATATAAAATCACAGATGTCGAATGGCGTGAAAGCCGATATCTCCAAATACCTCCAAATTCTTCTAAGTGGAGTAAAAAGAGTAAGACTCCGCCGTCGCTCATATTTATAGACTAACGTAGAGAAACTCCTGGATGGTTTGATCGTCAACATGTTTACGATATAAGTACATCGTTCCAGAATGTACACTTTATGTACAATGACACGAAACTTATAATCACAGAAACCTCGAGGAAGAGCGACTGAATTCCAAAGCAGGCTACAACGTACACGGAGGGAAAATGTAGGTCAGACGCTGGCCCGGTTACCGAAAAAAAAATATCTTGCAATATTTGAAAGACGGGATTCGTAACAATATTCCACCATTCAAAGAAGTTGAACAACTGTGTACCCTAAGAATACCCACTCCATGTTAACCTTAATGGAACGAGATATATAACTACACATAAGTATGTGAATGTGCGGAATACGCCTATAACCTGAGTTTATCTCTATGTAGCTGTATGTACAAGGAAATGTATACCGAGCTGAGCAAGTTATATTCACGGCTGTAAAATGTACGTAAACTTACAAATGAAAGGCCTGACAAAAAGATTACACGTGTTTCCGCTGTGAAATAACGATCTTAAAGATCGTAATATCATCGTGTGAAACAATACGTGAACCCATACATATCACGTGTTTCTTCAATTATGAGTGTTTTACCACTGAAGAGAGTGTAGTGGAAAATCCTTCGTAGAAATACCCGTGTCAGTGTAATAAAAACACGGGTTTTTCAATAGTATAGTGGGTTCTCGCAATAGACCTTTGATATCGGCTGAAGTACGAAAACAACCCCTGATGTCTGAGCTGTGATTAGGTCATGGCGTTTGTCAGGTGACGAAGTGGGACGATTTGCTGAGAGATCTGCCAATTTTCTCCATTTACATGAGGGATTGCCTTCTTAATATTTTCATAATTGTTATAATCTTTTCGAGTAATTTTATGTGCCGTTAGTACTTTTCTGTTTACAGGTTTAACGTAACGTAACAGTGCCTGGAGGCTTGGACACATTTGCTAGTTCAGGAGCTAAAATAAATCGTGTGTATTTTTATTTGATATCCAATCACCTTTAAGAGATTATCCATGTAGCTAACATATTGGTGTGAGAATGCTCTTATTACGTTTTCACGCTAAAAGCATATTTTGTTGTTCCAACAGCATTTTAAATATTAACACCTCCATTAGGCTTTTTGTCTGACACGGATAAAAGAAATCTTCACAGACCTTCATAAAAAAGCCTCATCCCACGCCCAGGCTATAGACTTTACACATCGCTTTTGTGAATGAAACTGTATAATCTATAACCTGTTTATGATCTGTGATCTTTTGTGTGTCTTATCCAGATTTGCCACACCGGTGTTTATTGTGGGGTTTCACAGATCAAGTCTTGTTTTACGCACTGTTTACAGATTCACGAGGTTTCGGCCTTGTTTTTGTTATCGATCTCTTACAGCCATATCCTTTTATCAAAGTGTGCAACTCCAGTGATTTTTAAAGTACACTTTCCGTTGAAGAAAACAGCAATTTTACTGTGTTTGTTTTATCCGCTTGTCATTTTAATATCATGATACTCTTGTCTCTGTGTGGGTGATTTTGTCATATCTATGTGCATTGTCTATTTAAATGTGTAATACCCATGCTTTGTATGGCCATACTGTGAACGGGGCTAACTATACATAGCAGGTCTTGTTATTAAATATGTCAAAAATGCTATAGTTACATTTTAAGGAGGGTGTTCTTCTTTCTCTTCTTTGACTGGGGTGGTTCAGTTCATGTCTCTGAACTCTGAGTGGACTTTTGAGGTACGCTCATACCTTGCAGCTTCTCGACTTGCATCGATTAGTTTATTGTTAATCAAATCTTGTGCTATCCGATGATAACCATCACCCTTTGATATGCAGTCAACATCCTGAGTCTGTTATACCATACACTCCAGCAAATAGCTGAACACAAATGCATTTGGTTCCGTGTACCTCAGTACCTAGGGAATTTGGAACCAGATGGAGGTACTAAAGAAATGTATTTATTTATACGAGTCAAGCACGTTATTGTGTTGCTGTCAGCAAAGGCATCGTGAAGAGTAAACCCGTTGCGTTTAAGCTAGACCGGGAGAGGGTTCTCGATGGCAGTTTCTCAGAGATCTTGGCTCCATGTCGGCAACAATGATGACGAATATCAAACAGTAAAATGTATGCTGTATACACTTAGGCTGTACGTAGATTGCAATGGGCCTGAGACAAGAAGAAACGTGTACAACAAACGTTTCAGTGTGGACGTCGACAGAAGATAAGAACTGACCATGTATGTGTTTATTTATTTATTTGTTCATTGAATTCTTTATGAAATTTGATGTTTCACACAATAGCCAAGAACTTTTCACTTACACAACAGCAGTCGGCCTTATGGGTGGAGGAAAGCAGGGCGCTCAGCGAAAACAACGGTTGTGGGCTGAGCAAGCGAACATGCTAGCACCGTAGACTGCTTACTGTCACCATGGTCCAAGAAAAATAATAAAGGGGGAGTAAATTAAGTACGAAGTCATTAAAGTGTATAGAATATTGTATATGTATTAGATCTCGAACGATCACTTAATTCATCTAGTCAGAGATTCTGCAAAATATACCTAAGTGAAGTGGAACATTTGACCATGCTGGCAATATTTATTGCGCACATAATGCAGAAGTTGAATCCAGCTAACGATTAAAGGGTTCTTTGAGATTTTGTTTTTAAAAAATATTTGCCATGGAGTTAACCATATCAACCATGAGCTAGGTAATTATATACAATTATGTGTACAGAGTTTTTTTTCCTATCTGACATTTTGTCTCATTTTCGTAATTGTTGGACTACTTCTATACTGTCTTGAGCAAGCAAAAGTTCGCGAAGAGGAAACTTAACACGAGATTCTAAACACGTATACGCATATAAAGACGCTTCCTCATTTTTAACAGCCGGGGCTGCACTCACTATGGCTGGACGAATACAAAAACTTGAAACATACTTAAACGTTATAACATAGCCTGTATTGTTCTCTACGGCGCTCTGCTAGAACTGTCATGTAAATGGTTCCCTGATTAAACATGAGAACACTCATTCGCCGTTTACTGGGACCAAATCCAATATAGTGGCAATCTCGTCGACGATGAGCCTATACGTAAGGCTTTATTAACAGTGTTAGCCTGACAAACTAAATAAGTCATAAGTCAGTGGGCAGTGTTCACTTGGCTAAGCGTGAAGTGTACACCCCTCCCCCCCCTGCACACACACACCTCCTCCACTCCCCCCTCACAAACACACTTACCGCTGCACAACTCTGGGTCCAGACCCTCCGTGTCTTGACTGGGAACGAGGACGGGCACCCAATATCACAGAGCAACGCGCCGAAATCTGGTTAGGTATTATTAGATTGGCAGGTAAGCAGACATAAACTGCCAAGGGTCTAACGAGCTGGGTTGATGTCTGCAAGACTGGCGAAGGCAACTAAGACTTGTGCGGAAGTGCAATTGGACATCGGGTTGATGGCCAGTGTGGTTACACCGCCAGAAAGTCTGCGTGCTCCCGGTATGAAGACAGCATGTAATGATGAAACACCCGAATGTATGGTTGGGAGATCCGCTGAGCAAAAAAAAAAAAAAAAGCGCAACTTGCAACCAGATAATAGTGAAGCATACAAATCTAGGACAATGTAGCAGTTACTGCTTAAAGTACAGATTCTGTCGTGTTCATGTATGTTTTTTTTTTCTCAATTCAGAAAACAGGCAGGTCAGAGTGTAAACTGGAGAGAGATGTCGAGAATAACCAATGCGGTCGCATGATCGATTCCAGCTCTCGCTGTAGAGAGGTCAAAAACCTGTCGATGGGGGTTTCTACCCTCACCTTCCTAACCCGTTTACCAATATACAACGAGAAAACATTAGTTTCAAACAACAACAGCAATTTTAACATCTTAACTGTATAACAAAATTACCTGCCCAATCAGTGCACAGAGGAAAGTGGATCACACCTGTACGGAGAAGGCAAATATCCTGGTCATCTCCATCAAAAACCATCTGTTATTCCACGGAGCGTCTTTAAATAATCAAGTAATGAACGAATCTATACGATGGCTATGTCGTTTACCGTCAAGTGGTAACATAGTACCCGGTAAAAGGTATATGGCAAACCCTGGATAGTAGCCCTACAGTCAGCATGTCTACTCGCTGTACGCGTTCATCCGAAAACCCTGACATCCACACCCTCTCCGGTTTACTCGAGCGATCCCCCACATTCTATATCAATTTGTCACGTAGTCGGGAAGATCGGACATCAGGGAAGAACAACTCATCTCCGGCTCCGTGCATTCGTCAGTTTTAACCCGTCGCCGTAGCCACGAATCTTATATCAATAATCCGTCAGGTAGGACATACCCTGGCAGATCGGTCACACGCTATGAGCCCTTCTGCGATAAGTTAAGTGGGACCGTAGTCCCCAAGATGCTTCAGTAAGCTGATCAAGTTGAAGATAACGTTTAACCGTGTGCACGATAACCCTATCTTCATGGATGTGGCCTTTGGTAAGCCTTTTTAAAATATATCAAATTATAAAGGTTGCAAGGTGTTCCGATATCGACATTATTATAATCCAAGGAAACTTTCACGAGCTGTCCTCGGGCAACAGGGAGAATAAGACAGCAACAAAAATTACCGATACAACCAACGAGACTTGGGTACCTAGTATTCATAAAAATTAAAAGCAAAATAAAACCCCGTTATAAGTGGTAAAGTTATAGCGTTAGTTGGCTGCGAATGCCAGACCATTGACCATTTGAGATCCAGCGATTTTCAGATACCTTTGTCAGGGCATAGGACCGTCATATACGTGAAAAATTCTTGAGCATGGCGTTAAACTAATCAAATAAGTAAAGTTCTATGCGGCTTAGGTGATTGGGAATGTGAAAAGAAGAAATTGCCAAAGCGAACGAAAATCTGGTATGTCTTGCGTTCAAGAAAAAAAGCGAAACAAAAACATGGTCAGAACACGGAGATAAACGTGACAAATACGATCGGCGATGAGCCTTGGCATTGGTGCCCAAAGACGGTGAGAGTGGGCGCAATGTTTTAGCAATTCGTGACAGGTGTACAAGTAATGGACAGAAGGACTGGGCACACGGGGGCACAATTACACGCTGAGTTCAGCGTTCAGCCCCATTAGAACGTATTTGGACCTTGTGTCTGATTGTGTCGCCAAATTAGCCTGTGTCTAACCCGGTCATAACAGTACAGAGCTGTCTGATTTAGAGGCCATCCCATTACTCCGTCAGTTTAACCCTGATTTGGAATCTCACAGAATTTCCTATCTGTATTCAGACCAAAGGCACGCCATCACTTTGTAATTTAATCATCTAAGGAAGAACAGCATATCTGCCAGTCAGCATAGTAGCGACTGTATAGACATCAGCCATTTACGTGTTAAATTGAGGAGACTCAGTAAAGCCGTTCGGCTGACACCACTCACCCAAGCCACGTGGCCGCACTGGATGAAATCCTTCCAGGACAAAAGGCCGCGGACATTTCACGTCGCCGTGGGTTAATCCAATCGAGAAGGTTAAATCAGGACAAATATTGTCTGTATATAGCATATCATAAACAAGGGAAGAGAGGGGTGGAATACGTTGCCACAAATGGCTGTTCCTTAAACTGACTATAACTGGTTAACAGCCCATATACCTGGTGCTAAGCGGATAATTCAGAAACAAAACATGTGAACCTTCATAGAGTATCTGATTGATTTTTCTGTGCAATTATCGGGTGTATCATGTGTTACAATGAACGAAGGTAATGAATACATGAAGAGCTGGCATCTAGATGATATACACTTTCCAGTTATGAATAGCTCTAAATAATTCTCTCGTCTGTTGAGAGTAGTAGGCCAACACTCCATGGAGACAATGGACGTGATCAAGTTCCTAACAGTGGCACTCAGTAAGTAGGATACACGTGAGAACTTTTCTTAGTATGTGTTGCCCTCAAGTTGAAAAGGGTTGTAATTCACAAACACAGTTTTCTGTAAAAGCGGAAGCATACATAACTTCATATTCATCTGTAGTAAATAAAACAGTTTAGACCTATGTGCCAGTTACGAGTGATATGCTTGTCCTTATGATTCACGAACGACAAGGTGATATGAAATCACAATTACTTAAGGCGTACGGTACATTAAAGTCATCTGCTGTGTTTGTGAGGACAACACAGAAAAAGTATCGAGGCCCAGGGTAATGGACCATATATATTGTAGGGATGATATAGTGATTAAACTAACGTTGTAGAAGAGAATTGTGCATCTGGATACTAAAACTATTAAAAGCAATGTCACTTAGGTATTCCCATATCCATACAAATGTTCGCCAAGGTTTGATATTAACAGCAGACTTTTTATTTGGATAAAGCAATGCAAAACAAAAACCTGCTTTGAACTGTTGTCGTAAAAATACGTGTCTTCGCATAATGAATGTGTGTCTTGTACAAAACGATGAAGCAGCATGTCAGTACCATCATCTGCTACATTGTAACTAGGTTTTGTGAATAAACTTGTCATTGTCTCGTGGTTATGTATCTTGATGGGTAACAAGGACAGTCTTTTGTTTCACATGTAGTCTCTGTGTTGTTCGATCACGATGTGTTTATTAATAAAGTTAATAATGTTCACCATATTGAACGATTTGCAACCAACAACACCACGGATCGGAAACAACCCAGCGGTGTTTGACCCACGGGCAGTGTACGGTACGTACATAGCTCGTGTCCTTACATACCTAAAGAGCGGGGCGTCAAGTGCGGCGATAAACTTGTGTGGTGCCGCTAGTAAATCGAGTCGTACGTGTTGTACATTGATACATGGGCTAATCTCTACACTCTCAACACAACTCCGATGAAGTGAGGTCCAATCTTGATCGACTTACAGCAGTGAAGCTGCATTGAGTGGCTGCCTGACACAACATATGATCTAATAATGTCCATCCTCATCATTGTTTTTACGCAGCTCCTGTTAGCTGAATAACTGATTTTTTTTTTGTAGCAAGATGTGTTTGTGTCTGCGAGGTCAACTGTAGGATAACTGCCGAGTGCAGGATTTGATTAACCCTCCTTTAACCTTCTGCTAAAATTCTTGTACTCTGGGAGAGGGATGGGAAAACACAGGTGCTTTCTGGAGAAAAGTCTTAGGGGTCATGCTATAAGCGCATCTCAATGTGGTATTTATTGACACTGACACTGTGAGCTGACTGTAGTTCTTGCTTGTCAAAACACTTAGCCCTGCTGAATACTATTTCCTATGACTGAATATTTTGGTTTGGGCTAGAACTTGACAGGACACAAATAATGGCGTAAAAAGCTACACCATTCCTACTCTGCTGCAATTTTTTGTCCATCCCACCGATATCACGGTCTATGGGTAAGTAGTGATGATCGATGTACCAGAAGTTATATTATAACTTTCATAATTAATGTCGAAAGAACCCGGATGTATCATACTTATCACCCCCTTTGCTACCAGCAACACCCCAGGCATACTCCAAAAAATTTCCAATCTCTTCGAGCCACCATTCAGAAGTCAACCTGACAAACGGATGTACATACTCTATTCTTAGGTTTTACTGTTTCTTGGCCTTGCCGGAACCAATTCTTGTACTGTTCATCAGACTTGTTGTTTCAGAGTTAAAACCTAGGCGCTTCACTACACCTTCCTTTTTAAACCCAACAAGGTAGGATGCTGCCTCAAGACTCTCATCAGGTTTGCGTAATTCAGTCGGTTTGATGAGCTACATCAAACATGGCCATTTTTAGCGATTTCCCAGGAACTGCGTCAACATGCGGTTCCTTCGCCTGTCAATAGCGTTACAGAATACTTCAACTGGAGACCGTCTGAGAAATCACGACGGGAGGGCATATGTTAGATACTGTGTTCAGATGGTTACAATGCATTTTAAAGAGAGTCTTGGCAAGTTAACTGTATGTCGTAATTTATGTTCTTTCACAATGACCTTTTTATGGAATTTTCCAAGGATTCTAATTGGTTGTGATATAAATTACCTTCTGTGTGGAAGTCCGATGGCCAGTAAGGACATTTTTAAGCTTAATAAATCACACAGACCACCATTCCTTTACTCCTCGTTCAACATCACTCTATAAAAGCCCTTAAACAAATGCCGTAAACGTCGGAGGTGCCGAGACATAGCTTCACCAAAGCATCACAGAGCATGCCTGTACAAAGACCATTACCGGAAGATGGAGAAGGGCTGTCATTTTATTTTTTCGTCAGTTACAAAAAAGCATTCTGCAGGATTTAATATCAATGCAGCCTTTTTCCTCAAAGATAAAGTCATAAAAATTCACAGAACATCATTATAAGACTTGCAAGCTGGATGCTTTAAAGGTCTGTGGAAATAAAACAACGTCCTTCTGTTCAGCTTACTCTGGCAGCGGAAACATCACCGAAGACCTGGTCTCATTTACTGTTCATTAATTACAGTGAAGACGGTAGATTAACTGACATTTCTGACAGCTGCTGTCACGACTTTTCCACTAGTTGACCGAAATCCACAGATGTGCCCAAATAAACAGCAAGGAAAAAGCGTTGTGCCTCTGCAGGTAGATTATATAATGGATAATCTTACGGGCACAGCTCTATAATGGTTACAGCTGTTTGGTGGACAGTTTTATTTTGAGCACGTCAGCATAATAATACAGTAATAATAATATATAACAATGCAGCTGTTGATCAGACCTCGGGGCAACTTATTTGTGATTTTTAAGTGTGTTGTAATCATTCATCATTATTATTATCATTCTACATTAAAACTTTTTTGTTATGACTCTCCCTGTCTTCATACGCGTTAAGCTAACGGGTTAGCGTGTCCCAACAAACGCCAAACCCGTTGGCACTGTCCCCGTTCTTTCCCCAATAAATCCGGTATGAGAGCGTCTTAGTTAATTGAATCGCAGCAATGGGTCAAAACGTCAAGCATGAATCGGCCACAGATGATAGGGTTAGGGAATTGAGGGTACACCACAGAGATAGAGATAAAGCGTTTTGCACCAGGCTTCTAACAGGACTATTGGTTAACACCGCTGCTCTTGTTGTAGGTATTGTGGATGAGGAACTGGACCTGTCCTCGTGTAACGGAATCAGAGGAGCTACAGAAACTCATCTCGCACCACTTCGGTGTGCCTCTGCGAGGTGCAAGCCGCAGCTGGGGGTCGCCGGGACGTTCAAATCAATAGGCCTTAAAACTAAATTAATCGTCGGTTTGCCAAGCTCGGCTAATGTTTGTCAAGGTGTTATCCTGATAGATGGGAGTGCCCTGTTCCTGGCAGTGTTGAAGGTACCACCAAGAGAGACGGGATGATAGAGGGGGAAACGGGTTCCCTACTGCGAAAATGGACACTTGGTGATATGACAATATAGGTACGGTCGGATAACAGGCGATTGTGAGAACAGTTGCACTTGAATCTCGCTGACAGTAATTAAGCGATTCTTTTTCCTCGTCAAAGGGTCGTGGATATATTTCGAGAGCTCTTAGATGCTGGAGATAACTGACCATTCCATTCTTCCACGGTTGCCCGCAAGTAGCCTTTTTAGTCAGTCAATTGCATTTGGACACTGGCAAGTAAAACATTTCATCCCATTTGTTACCATGCAATGCTTATAGCCGATAGCCCTGCCGGAGATTTATTTTGCCCAAGAAGAAGACCAGAGAAGGATAAAGTGGAAAGCTTACAAAACCTAATCTATTGCCAAGTAATCGTCTCGTCAATTTCTTTGATTGTAATTTTACTCAGCGTGCTTTTAAGTATCTTGCATATAAAAGCTTCACATGGAAAATGTGCAATTTCGTATAAATCTGTCCCTGCCAAGCTTCTTTCTGATGTCATTTGTTTAGGAAACTTAATTAATATTACGGATTTTATGGACGTTGGGCCATTTTGGAACATCCTTTTCTTAACTACGTAAAGTTTTATAAGATGTTTACTATATGCTGGTAAAACACAGGCCTTGGCAGCAGTTCAAGAGCTTTATCTTGGTACATACTTTCATACCTTCCTCTGACTTCAGCAGCTTCAGCCTAACCCAGACATACTTCAAAAAATTTCCAATCTCTTCAAGCCTCTATTCAGAAGTCACCCTGACCCACAGACGTGCAGGCTCTATTCTTTGGATTTACTATTTGTTTTGTCTTGTCGGAACCAATGCTTGGGCCGTTCATTAGGCTGTGGCAAATTTACACCCTTGGCAGTACATTAGACCTTCCTTTTTAAACCCAACAAGGTGCGATGCTGCCTCCAATCTCTCATCTGATTTGTGTAATTCTGTCAGTTTGATGAGCTGCATCAAACATGGCCATTTTTAGAGATTTCCCAGGAACTGAGTCAACATGCGGTCCCTTCGCCTGTCAACAGCTTTACAGAATACTTCAACTGGTGACCCTCTGAGAGATCACGACGGGAGGCCATAAGTTTTTCGTGTTAACCACTGTGTTCAGATGGTTACAATGCATCTGAAAGAATGCCTTGGCAAGTGACTTGTGCATCGTAATTTATGTTCTTTCTCAATGGCCTTTTCCTGGCATTTTCCACGGGCTCTACTTGGTTATGACATAGAATACCTTCTCTGTGGTAGCCCGATGGCCAGTGGGGACATTTTTTAAGCTTAATAGATCTCAAAGACCATCACACCTATATTCCTCGTTCAACATGTGGGTATAAAAGCCCTTGACCATGTCCGCTGAAAGTGAGAGCTGCGCAGATGCAGCTCCACCAAAACATCACTGAGCCTGTCAGTACAAAGACCACTACGAAAGATGAAGAGCCATTGTTTTTCTTTTTCGTCAGTTACAAAAAAGCAGTCTTTAATATTTAGTATCAATGCAGCCTTTTTTCTCAAAGATAAAGTCGTGGAATTTCACAGAACATCTTTATAACATTTGCGATCTGTCTTCGACTGCATCTTTAAATGGCCTGTGGAAAGAAACATTCGTTTGTTAAAAATAGTCCCGCAGCGGAAACATCAGTATGTCATTGTCTTATTTACTGTTCATTAATTACTGTAAAGGCGGTGGATTACCTGACCCTTCTGACAGCTGTTGTTATGACAATTCCACTAGTCGATCTCAATCCACAAATCTGTCCAAATTAACAGCAACAAAAAAAGGGAATGCGTATGCCGGTAGATTATAATGGATAAACCTGCGACCACACGCCTATAATGACTACGACTTTATGGTGGACAGTTTAACTATAGGCAGGACAGTATAATATTATAGCTGTTTAATGGGCATAGCTGTGTCACAGGCTTTACAGGAAACTATTTATGATTTTTAGGGTAAAAATTTATTTCATTTCAAATCACTTATGGTCATTGACATTTTCATATTAGGATTCTCCAAGTCTTAAGAGGCGTTAAAGCTGACAGCGCATTGAAGGTTAACGTGTCTCGAAAGAGCAAAAAAGCCGCTGACACTGCCCGCGGTCTAGGCCCTTGTGTCTAACTGGCGGCCACCAATTCTTTCCCCAATACATACAAGAAGAAGTGGGTACTAGTTAATTGAATCGCAGCAATCGGTCATAACGTCAAGAATGAATCGGCCACAAATGATAGGGTTAGAGAATGGAGGAACAGGGAAAGAGAGAGATAAAGCGTTTTGCACCAGGCTCCCTAACAGGACTATTGTTTAACACTCCTGCTCTATTGTAGACATTGCCATACAAGAACTGAATTTCTCTTCGTGTACCGGAATCAGTGGAGCTACGGAAGCTCATCTCGCACCACTTTGATGTGTTTCTGCGAGGTGGAAACCGCAGCTGGGGCCGCCAGGACGTTCAAATTAATAGGCCTTAAAACTAAATTAATAGTCGTTTTGCCAAACTCGGCTAATGTTTGTCAAGGTGTTATCCTGATAGATGGGAGTGCCCTGTTCCCGGGCAGTGTTGAAGATACTACCAAGGAAGACGGGATGAAAGGGTGGGAATGAGGGAGAGGGGAGGGGAGATTCTGCTGCTGGGAAGAATGGACACTGGGTGATGGAACTATGTAGGTACCGTCGGATAACAGGCGATTGTGAGAATAGTTGTACTTGAACCTCGCTGACAATAATTAAGCGATTCCTTTTCCTCGTTAAAGGGTCGTGGATATATTTCGAGAGCTCTTAAATGCTGGGGATAACTGACCATTCCATTCTTCTACAGTTGTCCGCAAATAGTTTTTTTTAGTCAGCCAATGGCATTTGGACATTGGCAAGTGAAACATTCCAGCCCATTTGTTACCCCCTCCCCCCATACAATGCTTAAAGCCGATAGCCCTGCCGGAGATTTATTTCGCCCAAGAAGAAGACCAGAGAAGGATAAAGTGGAAAGCTTACAAATTCAAATGTATTGCCAAGTAATCGTCTCGTCAATTTCTTTGATTGTAATTTTACTCAGCCCGCTTTAAGTATCTTACATATAAAAGCTTCACATGGACAATGTGCATTTCTCTATAAATCTGTCCCTGCCAAGCTCCTTTCATAGTGTCATTTGTTTATTTATTATTTATTTGATTGGTGTTTTACGCCGTACTCAAGAATGTTTCACTTGTACCACGACGGCCAACAGTATGGTGGGAGGAAACGAGGCAAAGTCCGGGGTAAACCTACGACCATCCGCAGGTTGCTGGCAGACCTTCCCACTTACGGCAGGAGAGGAAACCAGCATGAGCTGGACTAGAGCTCACAGCGACCGCATTCAGGTGGAGGCTTCGGGTCATTGTGCTGCGATAGCGCGCTAATCGACTGAGTCACGGAGGCCTCCATCATTTGTTTAAGAAACTAGATTAATATCAGAGGTTTTATGGACTTTGGGCCATTTTGGAACATCCTTTTCCTTACTACGTAGAACAAAGTTTTATAAGATGTTTACTATACGTTGGTAAGAGACAGAGCTTGGCAGCAGTTCAACCAATATATCCTTGTACATACTTTCAGCGGAGTCAGTTCCCCTGGCTACACCAGTCTCAGCCTGACGGTGTTTATGGCGCTCTTTGTGGACGAAGACAGCGTTAAGAGGTTAATTCTCAAAGTCACTTATACATAACATCTGGTTGACATAAAATCTACTTCAGTATTCCTTCACTTCAAGTGTGTAGTTTGACGCTAAAATTAAATAAAGCATTGTCGGCTTTACACTGGTGTAAAATTCACCTGCCGTCTTAAGTATGACAGTGAGTATATAATAAATTTAACGCTATGTAAGACAGACTGGAATAATAGGACTTTGGAGGATTCCTCAATACAAAAGGCAAATCCGAGCCTACTAGCTTTCCAGTCAAACCGCGCTTTGTGTATGACTTTCATTATTGTGATCATAAAGTGAGAGCCAAACCGGAACGTACGGTGTTAAGCTCGCTAGTCTTGTTAGGAGGTTCTTGCTTTGGCGTGATATGGGAGCCAAGTCATTATTAACACAGTTTATGATACGGTTGAGCCCACAGTGTCTCCTGCAGTGAACTTGAAGTACAAGTAATGCCTGAACATCAATACAGCCAAGGTCAAAATAGTAACTTTGGTCTCCTTTTTCCTATAATATTGCGGGAGAGCACATTTCGGTAATTCACATTTGTTATGCAGGCAACAGTAGAGGCCAACTTTGTGTAAAAGTAATACCTTTATAGGGTCACAGTATGACGTAGTAGTGGTTTGGTTATTTTCTTATTTCTTGATGAATTTTGGTTTGTATCTTTTGATTAATTGATGTGTTTTATGGAACGGAAGACTTCTTACTTGTATGAAGCTACTATAACCAGTTTAATACAGTAAATAGAAGAAATTTTGTGTGAATTTGACTACACTGTAAGTTTCGATGTTTAAATTATAAGCAATTTTGTGCATCCGCAATTGAACACATGGAGATTATAGCATTGTAATATAGGCTTTCATACATGTTGTAGACACTTTTATTTTAATACTTAAATTTATGTGCATATTTATTAAATACGCTTATTTGAAGCGTTGGTCATTTGACAGCCTATCCAGTGAACCATATTGGTATCTGATAATCTTCATACGGTGTTTCTAGGGTGTTCATCCTTGGGCAAATCGTTGACACCCTTTGTACAAAGAGTGTGTGGATAAAGATCTTGTTTTTCTATTTATATGCACCTTTATTACCTCCACAGATGATTAGCTTTTGTCTGACTTTTTGTCTGAAACGTTATACTCAAGTTGGGATGAAAGTTTGGCCAACAGATCTTAGCTTAAGACCAGTGCGGTGAAGTTTAGTGTGTTGATCCGGATTCAGATTAAGGAATTTTGTAGACCATTGTTCACTACTGATTGAAAAGAAAGTAATGCAAGTGATGTATTTTTATGTGCAACCAGCTGGTTAGGAGGCTGGCACTGATCGACATTGTGTTTAATTTTAACATCCGCTTGAAACAACAAGCAACAAATCGTAGAACTGCCCATACATCATGAAAATTATGTTCTCTTTTTCTGAACTGGTAAAGTTAGTTTTTCCCGAAATATATGAGCGCTCAATCGTACGATTATTTAATTTTCAAATATTGTGAATTGCATGTTAAGCAAGATTTTCTGGTAAGAGAAAACAAATTTTTTGCATGTTCTTTTGCTAAACTCATTGCTAAACTCATTTGCCTTGCTATGGTCAAGGAATTGCTCAATGATCACTTTTAAACGTCTAAATATCATGGAGACGATTTCATCTTACCTGATTAATGTGAAATGTGAATTGGAAGGCATGTAATGGTACACAGTAGACTTGCTACATTGCAGTGCATACAGCATTCTGATTTATTCAAGGCCACAAGTTCAGTCTCGTAATGAAATCGTGCTGTTTCGTGCTGTTTCAACCAAAGAGACTGCAATTGGCTGGACGAACCAATTTTAGTGCTTTACAAAAAAGTATAATGTTATCAGACCCAAAGATGCACTTATTATTTAAACACCTTGAAAATATGTGAAAAAGAATAACACCTCTTATCTGTAACATTAGAAAAGTTATTTCCTTTGAAGCCTTAAATCATTATCTACGGAAATGCAGGCGTGTTAAAATAAATGAAAAACTGAAATGAGATAACTTTTTGTTAAAGTGTCTCGGTTGCCTAAAGCCCCAAAATCCATGGAAATATCTGACTGACTCACCACACCACATCTTACCACTCAACGAAGCTCCACAGCTGCCCAGACTAAGAAAGCTTTAGTTGAATGAGGTACATCTACTACTGATAAGAACGTGAGCGTATGGAATACGCCGATAACCTGAATTCATCCTTATGTAGCTGCATGTACATAAAAAGCACCTAACTGGCCATGTAATATTGACTGTTATTAAATTTTCGTAAAATTACGACACAAGCTGCCGAATCTTTTCATTGTAAAATAACGGTCACAATGACCACGTTATCATCGTGTGAAATAATATGTCAACCAAACACACAGATCACGTGTTTTCCAACTGTGGGTGTTTTGCAGCTAAATCGACTGTAGTGGGTAAAACACTGATAGAAGTGCCGTGGTTTCTGGCATATACAAGAGCAAAGAAAAAAAAAAGAAAAAAGAAAAAATTAAAAACATCCGCGCTCAGAATTAATTTTCTGAGGGATCTGTCAATTTTCTCCATCCACATGACCGATTGCCTTCTTAATATTTTCATAACTGTAATACTATTTTCTGGTCACTTTGTGTATCTTCTGAACTTTTCTATTTACACTCTACGCTCTTAACGTCTCTTTACAGTGCCTCGAGGCTTGAACAGATTGCTAGTTCAGGAGTTAAAATACATCGTGTATACTTCTCTTTGATATTCAATCATCTCTAAGAGATTATTTCTGTAGCTAACACACCGGTGTGAGAATGCTCTTATTGTGTTTTCACTTTGACGGCATATTGTGTTGTTCCAAATTTCAATATTAGTACCTCTGTGAGGTATTTTTTTCTGGCAGTGATAGAGGAAATCTTCACAGGATTTTACTCAAAAGGCCTCGTCCCACGCCCAGGTTATAGACGTTTTACATCGCTTTTGTGAATAAAACTGCACAATGTATAACCTGTTTATGACCTGTCATATTTTGTATGTTTCATTCAGATTTGTCAGACGTGTGTTACTTATTTGGTTTCACAGCCTAACTCTTGTATAAGGCACTGTGTACACCTTCGCAAAGTTTCGGTTTTGTTTTTATCGATCTGTCACAGCCATGTCCATCTATCAAAGTGTACCAATCCAGGAAATTTGTGAACAGCTCTTTCAGTTGAAGCAAATATATTTTACAATATTCAAATTATCAACCTCCAGATCTGTAAATTTACAATCATAATATACTTTTACCTGTGGGTGTAAGTTTGTGAAATTACTTGCATTGTCTAATACAATGCTTGATGTTGGTGTTTTGTATTGCCATATTGTAAATGGGGATATCTATATAGTAGATCTTGTTTTGGAATAAAGCCTTGTAAACCAAATATGTCAAGAACTGCTTTTGTTAATTTTTTTCCCACGACGAAGGTCTCCTCGTGAGCAGGAAGTTTTTCTTTCTCTTCTTCATCATGGCAATTGAGTTAATGTTCGTGATCTCGGAGTGTGCTTTTGAGATAGGCTTATACGTGGAAGTTTCTCATCCTACGTCGATTAGTTTATTATTAATCAAATCTTGTATAATTCGATGGTAACCATCGTCCTTTGGCATGCAATCAACGTTCTATGGATCTGTTATACTGTAAACTCCAGCAAGTAACCAAACATAGGACCCCTTGGTTCCGTATACCTCAATACCTCGGGAGCTTGGAACCAGATGGAGGTAGTAAGGAAAATGTATTTATTTATGCCCGTCAAGCACATGTTATTGTGTTTCTCTTAGCAAAGGCATCATGATGTAGAGTGCATCCTTTCCGGTTAAGCCAGAGAGCGAGAGCGAAGGAGCACCTGATGGCGAATTCTCAAAGCGATCATGGCATCATGTATAATAACAGTCATCATGAGTATCAAACAGTAGACTGTATGCAGCATACCTAGGTAGAATACAGGAGGCGTGGGGCATGGAGAAATGGGTACAACTTCGCGCCTTTTTCTGTGAACGTCGAGAAAAGAAACAAATTGGCCATTTATGTAGTTATTTCTTTATTTATTTTTTCATTTGTTTTTTTTATATATTTGGGGTTTAACTCCACACACAAGAAGTTTTCACTTATACAATAACAGTAAGTCTGATAGACAGCGCACACGGTCATGGTAGCACCGTTTACTGCTTGTTGTCACCAAAACCACAAAAACAGTAACAAAGGGAGAACAAATTAACTAGTATGTTATTAAATTATGTTCCATATATATTTTTACTTATTTCATTTTGGTTGTGTTTGTCCTATAACATAGTCTGACATATACGGTTACCATATATTATACTAAAATTTAATCAGGAGCGATTCCACCAAAACTGTAGATAAACTTTTTTTAAAAATACTATAACTGACAGCAGCTCTACTAAGCTTCCATAATTTTTAACGTTGTTATGTTGTTCAACCCAATGCGCTGGTTTTAGTACATTTTATACTCGACTTCATAATTTTGAAATATGTGGCAGGAAGAATTTCCGTAAGTCGTCTTCCAATAGGGCATTTTGAACAGTACGAAACTCTAATCAGTTCATGAAAAGCTTTAATATTTTATCATGACTTAATTGTTGAAGTCAGAGGATATGGAAAGTATACTCGGGTGAATTGGACCATCTGAAAAATCTAGCCATGTTAACTGGCAATATTTATTAAGCACAAAACACAGGAATCGAACCCGTTTACCGATTAAGTGGTCCTTTGTGATTTTACTTACATAAAAGTACATGCCATGGAGTTGGCCATATTAACTAGCCCAACGTTATTATACATAATTATGGGTTTAAATGTTTTCTTCCTGTGTGGAATTCCCAAATCTTGTATCAGGTGAGTGATCACTGGACTATCTTTAAACTTTGTGAGCAAGAGAAAACTGTCCATGAACACGTATAGGCATATCAAGATGTTTCCTCATTTTTAACAACTGGGACATCACTCAGTAGGGAAAGGCGAATACAAAGACTTGAAAAGCACTTAAACGTTGTAACATACTGTATAATTGTCGGTTAAATGCGTCCCCGATTAAACATGACAACACTCATTCGACATTTATGGGGGCCGAATTCAATAAAGTGGCAATCCATTCCACGGCGAGCCTTGTTAACAGTGTTAGCCCGGCAAACTAAATAAGTCCTAAGTCAGGAGGTAGTTCGCTTGGCTAAGTGTGAAGGTATATTCATTTTCCAGGTGTAATAATTCCCTCCCTCCCCCCCCACACACACTTACCGCAGCACCCCTCGGGGTCCCCAGCGCTGCGTCCCTCGGCCTAAAAAGAGGTCGGGCACCCAATATCACACAGCAGCCCGCCCAAATCTGGGTCTTATTAGATTGGCCAGCATCCAGACAGAAAATGCCACGGGACTAACGAGCTCAGTTGACGTCTGCAAGACTGGCGAAGGCAATTAAAACCTACCCGGAAGTGCGACTGGGCCCCGGGCTGAAGGCAAGCGTAGGTTGCACCGTCAGATAGTCTGCGTGGTCACGGCATGAAAGTAGCATCTAATAATGAAAGGCCGGTTATATACTTATACAGTGAAGAAATAGAAATATACGACAAAAGAGGAGCTGCATGACAAAATGCAGTCATAGCTTTATAAAACGGACTCCTGTTTGAGGTACAGATTCTGTCGTGTCCTTAGTGCATGTTCTTTTCAATCCAAACACCATGCAGACCAGAGACTAGGTACGTTGCGTGCGGATGAAGAATTATATCGATTGGGTAACTTGGACAAACATGTCAACATGGAGAAAGCTTAAAGGAACTGGCATTTCCTTACCTTCAGCTCTCAATAAGTTGCGGGAGAAAAAGTATAATCTGGAGAGATCTGCCGAGAATAACCAATGAGATTCGAGTCCTGCTCAGTCATAGAAAGAATGTTTAAAACCTTCATAAACCCGTCTACCCATGTAAAACGAAAAAGAAAAATAGTGTTAAACAGAAACTACAAAACTTAATATCATAAATTATAATGAAATTATCTGCCCGATCAGAGCGGAGAGGAAAATGGATCACAGCTGCTCAGATACGATAAATATGCTGGGGCTCTCAATGGAAAGCCATCTATTAATCCACGGAACGCCTTTAAATAGTCCAACCAAGTAATGAACGGATCTATCTGATTGTTATGTCGTTCACCGTCTTAAGTGGGAACCTAGTTCCCGATAAAAATGGATATGGCAAACCCCGGATAGTAGCCCTACAGTCAGCATGTCTACTCGCTGTCCACGTTCATCCGAACACCCGAACATCAGTATCCTCTCCGGTTTTCTCGAGCGATCCCCCACATTCAATATCAATTTGTCACGTAGCAGGGGGAATCAGACATCAGCGTATTACAACTCATCTCCGGCTCCGTGCCTACGTCAGTTTTAACCCGTCGCCATAGCCAAGGACACGAATCTTATATCAACAATTCGTCAGGTAGGACATACTCTGGCAGATCGGTCGTACGCTATGAGCCCTTCTGCGATAAGTTAATTTGGACCGTAGTCCCCAAGATGCTTCAGTAAGCTTATCAAGTGGAAGATAACGTTTAACCGTGTGCACAATCTTCATGGATGTGGCCTTTGGTGAGCTTTTCAAAATATAATGTGACATTGCAAAGATTTCAAGATCTTCCGATATCGACGCTGCCATAATGATTATAATACAACGAAACTTTCAAGAGCTGTTCTCGGGCGACATGAAGAATAAAAAGACAACAAAATATACCAATATAACCATCGAGACCTAGGGATCTAGTATTCATAAAAATTAAAACCAAAGTGAAAAAACAGTTAAAAGTGGTGACGTTATAGCGTTAGTTGACTGCGAATGCCAGACCATTGACCTTGATTTTTCAGATACCTTTGTCAGGGAATAGGGCCGTCATATACGTGGAAAACTCTTGAGCAAAGTCCTGTACGACATAGGTGATTGGGAATGTGGAAAGAAGAAATTACCAAGGCGAACGAAAATCTGGCATGCCTTGCGTTCAAGAAAAAAAAAGCGACACAAAACATATCCAGAGCATGGGGATAGACGAGACAAATACGATAGGCAATGAGCCTTGACGTTGGTGTCCAAAGACGGTGAGAGTGGGTGCAATGTTTTGGCAATTCGGGACAGGTATAAAAGTGATCGACAGAGGGACTGGGCACACGGGGGCACAATTACACGCTGAGTTCAGCATACAGCCTCATTAGAACGTGTTTGAACCTTGTTTCTGATTGTGTCCCCAATTTATTCCCGTATCTGCCCCGGTCGTGACAGTACAGTCCTGTCTGATTGAGAGGCCATCCCATTGCCCCATCAGTTTAACCCTGATTTGGAATCTCACAGAATTTCCTATCTGTATTCAGACCAAAGGCACGCCATCACTTTGTAATTTAATCATCTATGGAAGAGCAGCATATCTGCCAGACGGCATTGTAGCGACTGTACAGACATCAGCAAATTACGGGTTAAATTGGGAAGACTGAAGATGCGCTTAGTAAATCCTCCCGACTGACTCCAGCCACCCAAGCCACGTGGCCACACTGGTAGGAAAACTTCAACGACAAAAGGCCGCGAACATTCTTCCTCGCCGTGGGTTAATCCAATCGGCAGAGTTAAATCAGGACAAAAATTGTCCGTACATAGCATACTAGGAACAAGAGAAGAGAGGGGTGGAATACATTACCATAGAGTGCTATTCCTTACACTGACTATACTTGGTAAACGCCTATATATTGGTGGTAAGAGTATAATACAGAAGTAAAACACGTTAACCTTCACGCAGTATGTAACTGATTTGTCTGCGGAATTGTTGGTTTTGCAATGTGTTACAATGAACGAAGCTAACGAATATATCCACAAGTCTCAGTAAAGTCATACACACTTTCCAGTTATGAACGGCTGAGAATGTCAATGTTACTCTTGTCTGTAGCAGGGCAACAATCCATGGATTCGACGGATATGACACAGTGGCCAAAAGCGTCACTCAGGAAGAGGTACATTTATTTTTGTGGTGAGTATCATTCATCCTGGCGACTTGACTCCACGGCTATGTCGACTGAGTCGGCAATGCTTCAATCATAAAACGTTGGTCAACTGACAAGACGCCGGATTTCACCGATTAGATGTTTGGGTGGCCATTTGGCTACCGTATGTCTTTTCCCGTGCAATAGCGATTCGGTGCCAAGCTGATCTGACTATTCCTCTTTTGCACTGCACGAGTAATGTGTTCTTGGTCTGCTCACTGAACGTCATGGTAAGTGCAGGAATAAACAATAGACTGTGTAGTCTAGCCAAATTAGCGGAATTGGATCTCATTGCCACACTTTCGTCTCTGACTTCACTCTCCATGCTGTATTCTTATAACAGGCCATATGTAACACTGTATCTTTAACTGAATTCATTGATTTGGGCCTCATCCCGTTTCTTAGGAAGTTCAGTATGCCGACTGTCAGGTTTCTGACCGAAGGAAACCAGAGACACCGTATCTAACTCTGACCACCGACTTCTGCTTGACAATCCTGATGACTTAAAGCCGGAGCCGAACCATCGAGAA
Organism: Acanthopleura granulata; assembly: GCA_016165875.1. Taxonomy (NCBI): domain Eukaryota; kingdom Metazoa; phylum Mollusca; class Polyplacophora; order Chitonida; family Chitonidae; genus Acanthopleura; species Acanthopleura granulata. Next base: position 37,923,636 of record JABBOT010000001.1, on the reverse strand, counting down.
CTGGATTGGAAAACGCGAGCTCATTTTTGTCATTGGTGATAACCATCACTGAAATAACGCGTAATGTAAGTGCCATTCCTGTTCAATACGTCACATGATCTATGCGGGAAAGCTTCCGGTCGGATCATCCAATCATTGACAGGACCAGAGCCATTACCCCATCTTTGCTCAACCAGAAACTATAGCGCATCAAAAGCTGCAACATTTCTTCGGAATGATTATGTTGTGTATGCAACCGTCGTAACTAAGTCTGAGTCTTAGAATTAAGCCTAGGTTCAACTTTCAGATTTCCGATTTTTAATCTGATTACTGTGTCCTTCTGTAGTTATCAAAATCCCGCTTGTGAAGCGTTACTTACAGCTAAACCAAATGCTACACATATCCAACGGTTAGAGACGTGCATTAAGTTTATTCCAACACGACACACTTCATCAAACTTGTCACAATCTTTGATCATCCTTACGTTTAAGTCACACATGTTGCTGTTTATTACATGTGGCTGTACAAGCATGAAGGTATGTGCGTTCGGTAAGCCATGGAGTATGATTTTAAGCTGGCGCCATCAGCCTTAGAGATTGACGTAATTTATTCCAGTAACTTACGCTTGCTTAAATCGCTAACGCATGTATGTACGTTATATAATACACAAAAGCGCAAAACTATTTAAAGCGCATATATCATTATGGCTCAATCGTTCATAAACTTGTCGGTTACATTTGCCTCATTTTCTAGCCGAATAAAATCTTATCCTCTTTTTCTCTTCCTCTATTACTAACTGTAACAAATCTGCACCATCTGTACCGTCTTGTAATCTTATTTATTTATTTATTTGATTGGTGTTTTCAAGAATATTTCACTCATGCGACGACGGCCAACAGTATGGTGGGAGGAAACCGGGCAGTGTCCGGGGTATACCCACGACCATCCGCAGCTTGCTGGCAGACCTTCCCACTTACGGCCGGAGAGGAAGCCAGAATGAGCTGGTCTTGAACTCACAGCGACCGCATTGGTGGGAGGCTTTGGGTCATTGTGCTGCGATAGCGCGCTAACCGACTAAGCCACGGAGGCCACTCCTTCTTGTAATCTGTCTCTGTAAATGGCTTTTCATCTTTTCCATGTATTAAGTCATGCCTTTCTCCCTAGTCCGTAATCCGTTAATCAATTTTAGATACCAATCACGTTGTAATACCTGCATCCTTGTTTATCGTGATACAAACATATCTCCTGTCTACAGTCCCTATTCAGAATTTGCCCGATTTCTTAAACTGAACATAACGCCTTGCAGCTCCGCCGCACCATCGGTGATAGTAAAAGACTGTTTCAAAATTACAGGCAAATGTAGGCGCCCAGTTCAAAAAATTGAAAAATAGAAATTAAAACAAAAAAGCCAGACACGTAATTCAGGGGTTAAACCTTTGTTTTGTTTTCAGGCGGCCGAGTTCGGAAGATTGTCACTGCGAATTTAGTGGCCGTCACAGCGTTGTACGGCTTTCATTCCCAATTATCATGGCTCCGCCTTGATGCATGTGTGCCATCACGAGCTAACTGTAAACAACTGGAATATCCCCAACACAGCTGGGTATTTGGAACAGATTCTTTCTGCCAATAAGGTACAGCTTCTCTATAATCTGGCATCGCTATCGAGGAAGGAGAAATTGTGCCACGAAATCTTCCTATTCTCAGGCAATGGCTATCCCGAGGTGGTGTTCTTATCAACTCGCCCGGACAATTTACGGCATGCCTCCTGCCCAACACGTAAACATCATAACATATGCAGCCGTTGTAAATGCCATGTAAATCTATCACAGTACAGTTGGATCACAGTACTTCAATGTAACACTTAAAATAACCTCAAATTCCGATTTATTGAGCAGATATCTGCTCAATCACCATAAGAACCCCAACTAACAATCAAGAGCTGACCTGCCATGTCACGTAGCATCCAAAGTATCACGTGACGTTTTGAAGGCTGGTGATTAGTCAAGTCCTTCAGGGCTTCTACAACATGGCTACTCGGAGAGAAATGTCCCATAATGCCCTCTTCCCAGAGCTGAATTGCGTCTTCCCGGCTTTCAAAACGCCTCTGAATTTTTTTATATATATTTTTCTGAGACACCTGTGGCTTACTTTTTTTCTATGCATATATCGTGGCACACTTTATGTTCACTTTAACAAACATTTTCTGCCCATTTGTGAATGTTTCCTTTAATGATTTTCCCCATATTTATCGATTTTATGCGTGGCTGTGCCACCTATATCGCCCTCCAGTTTGCTTTCGCAACCTCTGAATGTCTTATTTGATCCCTCATGTTGTAGATATCCATGAATCCTTCACACTCTCCTGTAAAGTAAAACAGTTCATTACCCACCTTTGTAAAAGTTTCTCCTCTTTTACACCTGACTCTTTCGCTTCTTCGATTCCTGAAGATCGCTGACCGTTTCCCTTTATATGATGTTATAGTATATGCTTTCTTTGCATGTTCATCATGATGAAGATTTCCTTCCTTTCCTCAGTCCTCTTTGAACTACAGCATGGAGAGTGTAAACTTGCACACTGGGTATAGAAGTGATTAGCACTACCTGATGATAAGGACGTATGTTTATTTGGTGCAAATGTTATTTTAACTACTGTTTCGATGAAAATATTTGACGGCCGAGGGGGGGCTAGCCCGCCAGTGCAGCGTACTGACCCAGGTGCATGTCACCAGTGCATTCCCTGTGAGTTCAAGTCCGGCTCACTCTGGCTTCCTTTCCAGTCGTACGTGGGAAGGTCTGCCAGGAGCCTGCGGATGGTCGTGGTTTACTTCCGGGTTCTGCACCGTTTTCTCCCACCATAATACTGGCAGGCGTCGTATCAGTGAAATATTCTTGAGTACGGCATAAAACACCGATGAAATAAATAAATAAGATATTTGACAAAAAACTGACATAACATTAAATATGACAAGGGAATGTAGCGTGAACAATTAAGCCTAAAGGAAAGCAATACAGCAAGTAATTTTTGTTTTATTATCTTTCTAGAAGATGTTCCCTTCCCATTTCAGAAGAATGCTGGGCGTTCGCCAGCAGTTATGATTTGTACTGACATGTGGATCAGGCTTTATGGCGGATTCTGACTCCTTGGAGAAGAAATGTGGAAATTAGCAACTCGAAATGAGACGAAAGAGAAAAAATTCAATCAACTAGACTGTTAGATGGAAGTGAGTTATATGGCTGATTTGATAAAGATCCTCGCAGATTGATTCGAGGAACAAATCCGCCGTGTGTAGTGGAGCCCATCTGATTTCGCCGCATAAGCAGAACTGTATTATGTCACTCTGCGCAGTCGGTTAACCGGAAAGCTTTGTAAGTTTAATACAGAAATGTTAAGGCTTAAGCGATCGGCGACTAACTACAGTTATTGATACCTTCTCCGACTTTGGCAGATTAACGTGTCTGTTAAAGTTGAACATCCAAAAAGAAAAACGAAAATCATTGAATTATCAGTTATTGATACCTTCTCCGACTTTGGCAGATTAACGTGTCTGTTAAAGTTGAACATCCAAAAAGAAAAACGAAAATCATTGAATTTTTGGCCAAAAAATTGTCATCTCATACAGATGAGGTAATGCAGAGAAAATCGGCCTGGGTAAATAGCAACATGCCTGCGATCGATTCAGTCGCTGTAATGTCTAAGAAGATCTGTTGACTTTTTCTTCATATTACTGTCTCGGCTTGAGAGCTTATCCGATAAAATTCACTCAGCTGTTCGGATCGTGTAGTGCCGTCTATTTACTTGTGGAGTTTGTATCCGAACCTTATGGCGTTTCCACAGATCGGTGCAACCAGCCAGCTGAAGAAATGGTGGGAGAAGAGGGCATCTAAGTGTAGAGAGTATGAGTGTGGTTTGTCCGAACCATCGGGTATCTTACTTCCCGGATTGCTCGAATGCTCGTCGTCCTTGTGGGATCACAAGAGTCCCACCAGCGGCTGGTCATGGCCCGGAGACCAATTCTTTAAACATATGTCACGCTGAAGCTGTTACTTCTGTATCGGTCGAGCTTCCATCACGCGCGCACACCACCCGATCTTCTGCTCATCGCGAGACATTAATATAGCCAGACGTGTCTGTGAAAAGTAATGAGTTTGGAACATTATACAATATTGTGAAATTACAACCCAGGCGACAAGTAAAAAATCTCTCCAGCTATTAAGCCTGGGAGCAAATCTGTTTGGAACGTGTTCTATTCATATTGCGTGCTGATTTATACGCCTTCATTTACATTTGTAATACCCCTCCAATGTTTTATGAAATCGAAGCTGAAGAAGAGCATCAGCAAGTGAAGAAAATGGAATACTTTTCTTGTTGGTCGAAGATTGCATTGGCGTTTATTTCCAATTTACATCCTCGTTGATAACCGTTCAGTGTTACAACATGTTTCCTAAATGCGCACACTCCCCAAATCTTGTATATTTTGTCAGGAATTAACGCCCTGAGCACGACGGTTTAAAATGTTGGCAAGGCACTGCATCAACTGGGAACTAAAGACTGTTTAGATTTTTATTCCGCATGCATGGACATGGTAGCTTTAGGTAGATGACACGATTCCATGTGCATCCATTTACCACCAGGTGACAAAATTCCACGAGTATCCATTCACCACCAAACTCGAGTTCGAAAAAAAAAAACCCTCTAAAATTAAAAAATATATATATATATGTGCTGAGAGGCTAGGGCAACACAACTTCCCCATTAGTTTTGGAATAGCTGAAGCTGCTACATTTGTCCTCGCTCACCAGGAAGACATAATGGGGTGCTCCATCCTGTTGTCGAAGGAGCATCGGTTTAATTTCTTCTACTGTAATAGTGGGGTCATCATTGCACAGCTAGCCTTAAAGGTCTTAAAATCGTGACATTGAATCTAATACTTTAAATTAACCATATATAGGACTAGACAATGGCATTTACACAATTCGTCGATTTGAAACTGAAAATAAATACATGTATACATATTCTTTGAATCCAGGAGTCGAATCCGACATTCGTATACCAGCCGTCGAGCAAAATGAGCGTTCCGTTTCAATAATCGCGAGACCAGCTTCCAAAAACGACAAATAACTCAGTACACCAAGGAACTAAGAAAATATATAAAATATAAAAATTACCACGGATTCATTCAAAGATTACCAGTCAACAGTCTTCATTTATGACGAAAAGATGTCATTTTTCAGAAGTTCCCGAATCGTGTGCCATTCCTAGTATATATACCGTATGTATATATAGTCGATAATCAAATACGTATCTCAATTGCGCTTTGATGGCGATTGTTCATAGAATTTGGTGTATGACATTGGCGTATGGCACTGGAAAGTGCATTTAAGTGTCGACAAACATGTCATGCCAAACATGATGTAGTTTAACCGAAGATGTATATATGTATTAAAACATAATAATTTAAAATATCGACAGCTTAAGAAAATGTGGAGTAACTCGAAGAAGGTCCACAACTCACAGCATACGCTTAATTCATTCAAAGTTTTAGTTTCAAGCCAAGCTCTCGGGGCCCTTGACGAAATCAGCTTGTTCGCGATCAAATGCTGGTTCCCGTGCACTTTTGTTCTGTTTGAAATGACTACATGAAATGACCAGTTTACGATTCCCGTTTACTTTGACTGTTCTCATGAGGTAGAGATCGATTCTTATGAAAAAGTCAGTTGTCCCTGTGTTCCGCACCTGCTCAAAATTTCCATTCCTGTAGGCTACAACAGAGAACAGGCAACATTAACATACACGTAATAAAAGTAAATATCATAGGATTTATACCGTTGTCCTTTCAGATGAACAGGTTATATATATTGGAATATACTTATACGGATTTTAGCATTTGCTTAGAGGAGATGTGCAACGCTATTATAGAGCCTTTGGCAGTTGTTAACGCCCTCATATATGGTATTCCACGTGTGCCGTAAAAAATCATAGGCCCTGGGGCCCGTTTTACAAACAGGGTGTAACACGCGTAACTGTCGTGACGACACATACTATAGGGATACGTCGACATGGCAACCCTACACCCTGTTCCTAAAACGGGACCCAGAACATTGAGTGTCAAATTATAAAGAGCGGGTGTGTTCTCGATTTGAAATAACAAGACCATGACGCGTAATGGTGATGTAGGTTCAGGCTGAACACATTGCTCTCGTCCAAGTCAAGAGTAACATGTTACCAATTTGTCCTCCGAACGCCATGGCAAAGGAAGGAATGAACAATAAATAGTACAGCTCAGGCTAGAAATACTTTAGGCGGGAAGCGTTCACAAGTGTAGCAACGCCATCCAAATGTTATTTTGAAAACGCTCGGCATCGAAAGCGACGAAGAGCTTTTCATTAATGTGAACGATCACTCAAAAATTAAGTTGTGATGAGTGAAAGAAGCATAAAAAGCTGCATCTGAAAATACCGTTACTGATTTTTTTAGATTTTTCCCCGCCAAATTAAAGGCAGTCAAAAGTTTTGATTATATGGTGGACTGTATGGACCATGTTGAACAGGCTAAAAAACAATAAAGCCACACATGCCTTTTAGCTGCTAAATAGCTGCTGATTGTTAGAAATCAACATTAAATATAGAAACATTAAATATAGATACAGGTGTAGTACTACACGTATATTCATGTGGAACGTAAACATATAACAATCAGAGGCAGGTTAGCAGCTAAGAGAACTGTGTGACGCCATTGTTCTTCAGGCTGTTCAGTATGGTCCATTAAGCCCACCATACAATGAAAACATTGCAGCGCGTTTAATTTGGTCGGAAAAAGCCTAAAAGAAATCAGCGAAGGTATTTGCAGTTTTGCAGTAGTTTTTTATGCTCTTCTCACATATCACAACTTAATTTTTCAGTGGTTTTTACACTTTAAGAGAGAGCAGATACTTTGTTGAGAATCTTTGATAAGACTTGGCTTGGAGCTGAAGCAAATCTTTATACATACAGACCCTGCATAAATGCAGGCAAAGTAAACAATAAAATGAATTATGTATTAGATGGAACACAGTTAAACACTGTCTTGGAAAACAGATCGATTCTTCTTAATTAGAATTTTTCATACCGATTAAAATGCTTTTAAAATGTCGGGCTTATGGTGATGTATTGCTTTCATATCTCTATATGTGTATGCACTTTGAATGCAGGAGTAGAACAGTCTGTGTGTGCTTAGTGGCCAAAACGTCTTGAGACATCAGTGGTCAGAATATATGGTCAGAACAGTCTGCCAAACAATCCAGTGTTTCAAATGCATTACATTGAGTTAGAAAAAAATCTAAAAATATATTTTTTTTACTTGAATGACCTTTTATTTGATAGTTGCTAGCCCTTTCAGCATTACAAGATTTAACACAAATTACACTGCGTCAAAGACTAAGCCTGGTTAATTCATAGATAAAAAATATCAGTTGACTCACTACAAAATATCTATTTCATCCTTAGTTGTGGAGCCCTTACCATAGCCGCACCTTTATGTCATATTGCTGATTTAGATGCTCATGTCGTACATGGAATTTTAAATAAATTTAAATGGCAACTGAAATAAACGTCTAGTATATTTGTCTGTTATGTAAATGTCATCCTAAACTTACAGACTCCTACATACTAATTAATAACTGGACTAAATTTATCGTGACCACATGACACTTTAATCCAGCTCCAACTGCCACACGCCTGAACTATACTGTTTGTATTACAATATCTTGTCGTGGACGTGATCGGTTAGTAAGGTATATCAGGCCCTACGACATGTGAGTTCAATCCCAACCTTTGACTCCAAATTTGTAGATTACCACCGATTTCTTTGTTCCAGGGACCTTGTTGAAGACAACCGGCGAACAACTCTCGTAATTACGTGCGTTTGTATATTTTTATGATCGTTGAAGACCGCTTGTCCGGGCTATGCGTCACAAGTGGGAAAGTTCGTCATTAACTTGCCAAAGCTAGGTGGCTTATCCTGGGGACTGCTGTATACTCCGCCCTTACCATGCACTGATAGTAATTATTTATGTGAAAAGTCGTGGGAAGGATTGTCGTGGGTTTTCCCCCGGGCTCTGCCTGGTTTTATCCTACCATAATGCTTGGCCGCCGTCGTATACTGTAAGTGAAATATTCTTGAGTACGGCATAAAACACCAATCAAATAAGTAAATAAATATGTGAAAAGATTCTATATATATGACGTTGAACAAAAATTAAATACATGAATACATATAGTAGACAACCTCTAATACAAGTAATGTATTACTGCACAAGTTTTTTCTCCATGTCAGCCGTGTTCTATGTTTTGATGCCCTAACTCCACTGTCAGGGGAACCAGATTCTCCGAAATGCTATTACTGCGATCTGCCCGTGTTTGCCATAGGGATTTTATCTGTGCTGTAAAGTGGGGCTATTTTTAAGTTGCCTATGTCCGTTTAAGTCGGTTGATGAAGTTGTGTTAGCTATATATGGGCATCGTGATGGTAGCAAACACCAGTGAGCTGTATCATGACATCTAGTCTATGATGTAAAATTCCCCGAAGCTACATACTGAATGTGACACGACCTTAATGGGATTCCAGGGTAGTCCGCTTACGGGGGATCTGACCGCTGCTTAACACTGCTGACTAGGGTCCCCTCTGTCAGCTACACTGACACAAGCCCGTGACGTGACGGAGAGGTCCGACAGGGACCTGACGGCGGGTAAATACCACAGAGGGAGCGAAGCTTGGCTACAGCGTCCAAGGCCATAATCTATAGAGCTAGGTAACCAGTGTGTCTCGCGGCAAGATCGAAAACGACTATGGAAATCTACTTACGGTCTAATCGAGTAGCTGACCGTTACCTGGCCCGATTACACTGATTGATGACTTCGGCGTTTGTCAGAGAAATCCCCAAACTGTTCACAGCTCTCCATCGATCGGACCTGTCGCTGATTTCTCTCCATGTCCTCGGGATAAATCCGGCCCTGGCTCTGTCTCACATTACGCCTCACTAGACCTATCAGAACGAGCGACACAGACAGCACGAATCCTGTAGGTGTTGGTATAAAATGGAAGATGTTTATGTATGTTGATGGATGCAATTCATTTATTTGGTCAGTAGTAAGTCACTTAGGCCTACCGCTGCATGCAATCCAGGGACGCATCAAAACATTTAGTCAACGGTAACCGTTCGAATGACCGTCACCTGGTAAACATCAACGAATGAAAAGACCCCATTTGCAAGGACTAAATGACTCTATTGATATGTACACCTCGGCCCTGCAACTAGAAGTTCGTGTTTCTATGTGCCATACAACTGAAAAGAATGGACACCTATAAAATGTCCGATAAACACATTCTGCTTCAGGATAACGGGATGAGTATATGATACCCAGGTCCCGACTCACTCTCAAGGGACGACACAGTCTTGTTATTCCTGGACTCTGTAAGCACCCCATCCCAACACGCCATCTCTTCATTATAGAACGATTTCGTGAGAGGAAGGCGACATCTAGCCAGCCATGAAATATCCCTTGATGAGAGAACTGTTGAAGCGTTTTTAACAGGTCCTGGCCGAAATGATCTATTTAAGTAAATACCTCGATATCCCCCCGGTCCGAGTTGGTCAGGTCGGTTGCCGGATCGAGACTGTTAGATCAAAGGCTATTCTTGTCCATACAACGACAACACAAAAATTTACTTTACTTTTAGATATGGCCTAATTGTCCATTTTCAAATACGTATCATATACAGGCGATCTCACACGACCCTTATAGCTCTCGCGCAGTATCACTTAATATTTCCGCAGTATATCAACCTTTATGAAAACGCAAAAGAAAAAAAAGAAAAAAATGATAGATTGCCCATGCTGTTTTTGATGTTTATTTTCCATTCATTAATTTTGCGATTTTCCCAGTTTTAATTAAGTGGGCCTGTAATATGATACTTAACCTGATGTTAATTATACATTAGTTTAGATTGTATTGTGGGACAATGGTCACCGCGCCTAACACATATATATTCGGCTGGCCTCATATTTACAGAATGGGTAAATATCAGTGTGGAAGCAATCATGAGGTCTCATGACTTCATCATTAATCCCCCACCATCTGTTTAAAAACTAACGCGGACGGACATGTTGAACTCCGGACTAGTTAGTTAAGATTTGACGGAGGATCTGTTCCTGGTAAATAGAGATCAGTCCGCGGATGGCCGCTCCCTAATCCTTTGGTATACAGGATCCATTGCAATCCTATACTCTTTACAAAAAACTCCATGTTTGTGTTGGCGTAAAATAAACAGCTTGTGCCGCTTGTTAGACAGACTCGGGTACATACCGTCTGCGCCCTGGTAGGTAGGATTATACAAGCTATGTATTTCGTCCAGTTTAATTGGTTTTTTACGCTCTAAAATCCCCGCAGGCATGGTCTGTTGGATAACAATGTTTATTTTTCGGGAGTAAATTACATTCGGTATTTGAAGCTTGTTGTTTCGTTTGAATATTTCTGGCTGGTCATAAAATGGGATATTTTTTTTTAATCAATACACTTATGGCCTATGAAAGGTATGTCATCACTTGTTAACATGCGAGTGAAAACCGATAGGTGAGCATATATTCGCACATACCTGGGTTCATGTCGACGAAATCACCATGTGCACTATACCTCTATCGACTGCACGCCCATGGTTCAAAGGCCCTACAAGCAGGGTCTACGGGTATATCACATTACAGTCGCAAAACTCACCACCACTGGGCGACAAATGTGACATTATTAAGGTAATTAAGAGCAGGTCAAAAACGCGCAGCACCGGAGCTTAAAAAATGACATGAATATATTAATCTAACAGGCATGGACAGGTTAATTGTGGTTTCTGCTATATATGATCTTCTCCAGGTTCTAACCGCTGTGCCTGACCGAGGTGATCAGAAGAACTGTTGTGTAGTGGCAAAGGATTAGTGCGATCCACACTCAGATACAGAGACGAGGATAAGCTGTGGACAGTGGCAAGACGACAATGACAGTACGCCTATAGGACTATAACTGTCCACAACAGGTGCTTGGCTTTCCCTTCTCAGACACCTGACGCGAAAGAAAAGTTAGTCGCCCTGTTGTTATTTCTGAAAAGTTAAATAGAAACTCGGTGTTACAGAGCCGCAGATATTGGCTATAACTCGGAGCCAACTCATATCATCGGCGGAGAAAGGAAATAAAAGCCAGACTGCAAGGGCCTTAGCAACTTGTCTGACTGAGTCATACGCCGTCAGTCCGCTGTGAGTGTGTGTCTGACGAACGCTCTGCCCGCGCAAGGGAACTCTGCCAGCTAGCCCCCACCAACACAATACAGCGGGGTCAGACAGTCTTAATCTCCAAACACATAGTTAGGGAATAATGTGACCCCCGAGATGGCAGAATGGCAAGCGATGAGAGAGGAAGATTGCAACTTATTGGCCTTTAGATGTGCGGAGCTGTAGTAGCTGTCGGCGCTTTATACCAAACGATTGAATAGTGCTGAAGTTTGACTGGAGGCTGGAGTGCTGGCCTTTTTTTCAGACGGTCCGACTGTAATATATACCAAATGGACAGGAGCCTCGGACTGGCAGCTGTTACCGCTTGCCATCCAATCCTATCGCCGGTAAGTGTGGCCAACGTGCGGACGGATTGCGCACAATCCTGACAACCAGTACTCCTACCTCCACTAGGGGCAGATAAAGCTATTAGCAATGAAAGTGAAAATGTGCCCGAGAGTAGAGTGCTAGGAATTAATTATCGGTCCTATACCCAGAGATAGAAACAGGTTACGAGTTTTCCGCGTTGCCTTTGAGTTTGACAGAGGGAATCTTCCTATCGATTGGGAAGGCGAGCAAACCGGCCGTGAAAATGCAATATCGTAAAGAGTTTCCTTCTTTCGTGGTGAGAGACTGACGCTGACTGGAGTGAGGGAGGGACACTGGCTTGCCGTCACACGGGGGTCGGATTGCCCGGATTGCCAGGATTGGTCTCCCCCTAGCGCCCCTAGATCATCGCACGTCATTCAACCTCAGGCCACTTTTCTTCGTCAGTTTGTCCCCGACAGTGTTGTCCAAAATCGCACCTGGCTGGAGCGTAATGCAGCCGGTCAGTCTGTCTGAGCTTTCGTGGATTTGTGTGACGGTGGTGTGTTCCGAGGTTACATAATCGGTTACCCGACTTGATGTCATGAAGCGGTATATCGCAGTGAGACCCACGGAAACGGAACTGTCGGGCGTGGTACGGAAATTCCTGATGTGAAATAAAGCCGCTCGATGGAAGTGATTATTTCTGTGTGCTGTGTTTTCATTTCCGGATTTTTCATTCGACATAAAGAATGCTGGTACGTGCCCGGACTGGAGTCATGCAGACTGGTTTAAAGCCACAAAGATAAGTTGTATTGTTCAAATTGCAATCAGGTAAGGCGTTTAGCTCAAGCGCTTTTGAAAGTTGTTCTCCAATTATATCATCTGGGGACTTGAAATTAGTCTCAATTTACTCCTCAGATAAACTTGTGCAGTGTTCTTCATCCACATGTACAGCCCGACAGTCACGGGCGAGTTTCATATCCGATGTGCATTGTGGCGACCCGTGTCGTCATGGCAGACAACCTGACCTCAGTCGTTCCCACTGACGATAACAGTTCCGTGACAGACCCGGGCGTGGTCGACCCTCCATTCAGCGTTTTTTCCGTGTTCGAGGCCATACTGATGCTTCTCATCATGATGGGGGCCGTGACTGGCAACATACTGGTTATACTCAGCGTGTACAAGTACGAGCGGCTTCGGGTGATCACGAATTACTTCATCGTGTCTCTGGCTTTTGCTGATCTCATCGTAGCCCTCATAGTCATGCCCTTCAATTTCAGCATCGTGGTCACGAAGCGCTGGATCTTCGGTAGGGCACTTTGTGACATTTTCAACTCCAATGACGTTCTATTCTCCACGGCGTCTATCCTACACCTGTGCCTTATCAGTATGGACCGTTACATTGCAATCATGCATCCTTTGCAATACGAGACAAAGATGTCCTCGTGCCGTGTGGTGCTAATGCTGAGCATAACATGGGGAGCGTCAGCTCTCATATCCTATATCCCTATTTATTCACGGTGGTACACAACGGCTGAAAACCTCGAGTATTTAGAAAGCCACCCGGAGGAGTGCAACTTTATAGTCAGTCGTATTTACGCCGTCATTTCGTCGTCGGTGTCATTCTGGACACCTTCTGTGATCATGGTGTTTGTCTACGCGAAGATCTATCGCGAGGCCAGACGGCAGGAACAGCAAATCCATGCCATTTGTATGCGTCATATGACTAACCTGACCAACGGCCGTTCCGGTTCCCGAGACTCAGACGACTGTGTCGAGAGGAGTGAAGGGAAACGCCTGAAACGCGAACACAAAGCTGCCAAAACCTTAGGCATCATTATGGGAGCGTTCATCATGTGTTGGCTACCGTTTTTCCTCTGGTACACTAGCTCACATTTGTGTGGGGAAGAAAACTGCCCAACACCTCACATTGTTATCTCTATTCTATTCTGGATTGGATATTTTAATTCTTGCCTAAATCCTATTATCTATGCGTTTTTTAATCGTGACTTTCGGACGGCATTTCGGAAACTGTTGCGGGTGGATAAATGGTGTAAGAGAGACCCGAGCACTATGGCACTAAACGCCACCTACACGTCCGACCACCGTGACTCGGGCACTATGCATTTTACGTACGACGTGTCACGCCGTGGCCGGTGTTGCCGATGACGTCGGCGTTATAGTTTTATGCACTAATTATTCTGTGTCCAAGTGCTTTGCTGCTGACGTGAAATGAGTGCCACGGTGAGAATTACATGACAGTGTTCATACCATTCACTACCAGGTGAAAGAAGACGGTGGTACTGGTACAAAATTACCCATTATACAACAGAAATCGCAGCATAATGTCCATGTATAATACAAATGCGAGCTCGTAAGCCAATGATCCAGAAGAGAGAACTGGCTGGCTGGGGAAGTTGTCCACTCTCCTGGTGTGCATCTCAGGTGACCGTAATCTGTCATCTCCGCAATTTGTCTTCAAATATACATTAATTTAACATATTTCAACCGTTATGCAAAGGTTTATCTTGCTTTGTCATGGTATTTGTCATTTGCTTACTGCATATATTAAGGCGGTTCTTTGGTTCGGATTTATGTCAGAAATATGAGTAGATGATGAGTAATCGAGTATGCATTTGAAATCGTTTCCACAAACATGTCCAAGTCAGAAAGAACGCGACGAAGGGGTGGGGTGGGATTTTCATTGTACTTAGTCAAACAGGTTGTTGGGTACATCTACGAACATGCGTTGACAACTTTTAGTTCACGACATCCACTCCCCTTCCACTCTCTTCCCTAGTTCAACTAGTGCGCAGCATTCTAAGGGCGGTGTTTTTCTTTTACACCCCAATGTTGGGATTTTCCTTACTAGGCACAAAAACACATAGACTTTGAGGAAAATAGCGCTTGAGTAAACAAATATAACTATAAACAAAATTTATAGCCGGGTCCATTCAGTATACCTGACAGGAAATGGCAAAAGTAAATAAACTTATGTAGTTCCGGAACTCCATGAGCGAGAATGCCTTTTATACATATATTCAGTTAATCACATCCCAAGAGTCTGTAGTGACGCCAAATGTGACATCACTCTAGAGAATTAGTTTCGATTACAGCGTTGGTTATTTCTAATCGTGATCAGGGGTTATTTTCATAAAACTTCGTACGGATATTTTCCCCCCCGTCAATGATGCCACTTTAGACCGCCACAACGCAGACAATGTATAGTTTTGTGAAACTGACCCCAGGTACTTAGTGAAATTTATTTATTTATTATTTGAATTTTGATTAAGGCCGTACTCAAGAATTATTCACATATACATGGTAGTCTAATAGACTAATAATGAAGTACACTAATAATGAAGGCTATGTAAATATGATTATACAGGATGTGACATAAGCCAACTGTGGTATTGATGTGTACAAAGGGCATGCTGGCTTCATCTCCGGACGCACATGGGAAGATCCGCCAGCTGCGGATGCTCGGGAATGGGTTTCCCGGCTCTGTCCTCCCACCATAATGCCGCCGCGGACGTATAGGTGAAATATTCTTGAACACGGCGTAAAACACCCATCAAATAAATTAATTAATAAATGTAGAAAGGAAAGCTATGCATCAGTACACCGTGTATGACGGGAAACCGCATGCTGAAACGGCGTATAGAATACATTCCTCTGTTCACTTCAGACAAACACCTCAACAATCAAAGGTGTTACGAGATATAGTGTCACTAATTTCTGTGATGCCTAAAAATTGTGACTAATATCGATGCATCTTTTACGTAATTCTGCCAAAGCTGCAAAGGTGCTATGTGCTGAAGCATTTTCACGAACCGTTCATAAAAAACAATCCTTACTGAGGTTAACTGACAATGGCCGTATTTCATCCGTTACGCGTAACTATTTGTCATCTGTAACACTGTCGCCGATGCTCTGGTTTTACTTTCTTCATTGGAGTCTTTCACATTGAAGGTGGAAAGATACTGGCATTTTACTGGCTGAAAAAGAAGTGTCCTGAACTCCTTGATAGGTACATAACCTCATCCGTGACCACGGCACCTAGATTTAAATTTCAGCGCCAGCTCCCGTTCTAGCTTGCGCTGTTTTGGCACTGTCTTGTTGAACCTTCGTATTTATTGCTATCTTATTTACCCTTGGAAAAAATAGTTTCATCTCAGATTTGGAAACAAAGGTGAAAGTAATTAATTACTGTAATGAAAATTCTCTACAATTTTTGTACACGCTTTGTTTTTCCAGTCTTGCATTAAAAGGCCGGAAGAATAAAGTTCGGCCATAGTGATTAACCTTCACAAGTAACATTGGCAATGTTAGCCCTTGTTCAATAACTGTAACACATAGCACCTGGCCATGCGTGATCGTAAATACATTACCAAGCACTGAGCTTTGTATAAATGTGACGGCACGCAATGTCAACACACATCATGACGTATTCAAATAATTGATGAGGATGTCATTAATTGCGAAAATGTGGAAATAATCAACGTAATTTGTGTTCCTCGGTGGCGAGCTTAATTCATTTCCACCCTTTCCGATTCTCATATCCGACAGATATACTACAACAACTTATGGCTGCGTAATCTTCATGAACTGATTGAAAGGTAACAAATTATACGTGGACTACTTTGACGGTTATGTTTAATGTGTCCGGTCTAAGGCCAACGTGATAAGACCGGAGAGCGTGGCCGATGAGTACTAGAGCCTGTGTCAGGATGTGCGTCTGCTGTCAACGATATAAGGTATATGTTGGCCTATATGCACAGGTGGAGCTTGGATGTGAAAATCTCTCTCCTGCTTTCTGAGAGCCGTTTTACCTGGAGAAGATAAAGGCACACCTAAAACAACCGTTATCACGAGTAATCAATAATCGATATTCCTCACCTGACACCCCTGCTCTGCATAGCCAGCAATCAAGCACATCAAAAGGACACCGCAATTCTCTTTCATATACATATTAACTTAGTGTCAGTTTGTACAGGTATTTGCGAGGAACAAACTCTGTAGAAGAATGGCAGGCAGAGACAATGATGTATATTTCTTGCAGCAGCATCTCATTTGTGAAGGCGAGGGCGGTGCGGTGTATGTCTTTCCAGCTTAACGCTTCTCCAGCACGCGCCCTGGTGCTGTATTGACACTTCATGCATATTTTATTACTGTCCATTTAAGTTTGCTCACACACACACACACACGGCTCCCGCCACAAAGACATTGATCGGGCTATAGTAGCTATCGACTGCCCTTTTATACCGACAGAAGAACACTTAAACGTCCAATGATAGGGGTAGAACGCACAGCCTTGTTCTTCGTCCCCTCTTGTATAAATCACTTGATTAAAGCTTTGTAAGCGGGGAACGCGATTACAAAAGACAAAAGCCCTTTCTTGCCAGCATTGACAAAGATGTGATTTATGCAGAAAAAGTCGTGGGCATTGTGCTCGATCAATTAAAGGCACGTCGCTATAGTGAGACCAGTATAAATCAGCCTTTACGTCCGCTAACTTTATTGCACCGTGCAGTGACACGGCAGTGGTCAAATAGACGTCTGATAGCAGCGCATTATATACACTCATCTGTGACCAAATTGTCCTTCTAATTGCACAGATGGATTTTGAAGTATCCCGGTCCATCTGGTGTTCAGATACTTCCCGTGAATGTACTTTTGATCAAAACGTGTTCATTTCCCGAGTGTACTGATTTGATGGCAGCGCTTGCAGTCTAACAACTGACATAGAGCAGTTATATTACATCAATCGGGATAAGAGTTTTGCCGGGTTCAACGTGTGCGGCCATTTGCTGATTTAGTTAACATTATATATAGTCAGTCGATGGCGAGGAGTTAAATCACCGGCTGGTTGAACCGTCCGCCTGAACAGAGCGGCTTTTGACGTCTGATACAATAAGACAATTCGACTGTAGAGTTATCTAAAAGATGACATTTCTGCGCTACACAACACTAGCATGGCAAATGTCGCGAGTTGTAACGTTATTTGTATAGAGTCGGTTTGACATTTCTGGTGCACGGTTTAGATACCGTGCCAATGGTTTTGTCAATAAATACGAACTGTTGCAGAGTAATGTCCGATGTGTAAGTGTTTAATGGATACGCTCATTTCAGTCTTCTTTCTTCCTCTATCTGTACCAGCTAATTATGGCACTACTAGTTATCGAATATGCTCTTTTAGCACAACCCATGCCGAAGATTCATTGCTGTGGTCCCGTGTTGGGAAAGCCAGGAAAACTTTAATACGCCCCGAAAGTTTAGTACAAAACGAAAATATTTGGAAACAATTAGCCTTTTCACTAAGAGTTCGCTGTGAAGCATTGAGGAGAACAATATCAGCGATAGTACTACTAGAAATCACGATACTGACGTACGATAACCATAAAATGAATGTAACTTTAAACTTCATGGCGATGATTGTCTTCCAGACAAAGCGACTTCCCTTATTACTTATGATATCTATCACAAAGTGGATCTGTCTCCTTTTGTTCAGTAGTCATTTAGACATTCCATTGTGTGTTCTTGTACCCTATTGTATTTTTATTAATAGTGCTGACTTTGTATCTCGTTTAAACACCACTGACAGTCTGACTATCGTAGAGAGATTTGAGAGACTAACTGGCCAGATGGTCAAACCACGCAGAAATGTGCTATGCAACTTATAAATCTATAATAAGCACAACGCATGATGTCATACTCGAACTGATAAGCTTTCTTCATATAACGATTGCAGGAGGTTAAATGTACTGCTTACTATTAAACATAAAGACTACAAGCGTACTTTAGCCCGAGTGTATGTTTGAATAAATCTATACTGACTGGTTATTTGAGCGTTTCTGAGGAATTGGAAGTGGGGATGTTGTGATAAAGTTTGGCTATAGTATATGTGTGTAAGTAATAAACACAGAGACGTTGTGGACGATTGGCTACTATCTGCCTTACAGTTGGTGGTGATATCGCAGTAGTGGTATGTGAATCTCAGTGAAACTTCCGCATGTACCATCCAGGCTTTGTGATCCGCTTTATAGTAGTTCTGTCCAGAGGCTAAAGTTCCACGAGACCTAAAATACCACATCCCCGAGTCACTTCGCTTTGTGGAATTTTACCTGCAGTTAGCATCGGCACCTGTATAAACTATGGTGCATAGATATACCGTGTACAGCAAAAAACACACGACGTGGTGAGGAATCGACTCGCTGGTGATACAGAATAAAATATAAAGGGCCTAGAGTGTAATTTGGGTGAGGGAAGGAGGGTTCTTTGAAGATTGAATCGATGGCTGTGGAACTGTTCGATCCCATTAAGTGGTTGTCCTAGCAGCTTCCAGCTGTTCAGTATAGCATGATCTCAGTCATTTCCCTCCATGAAACACCGCATCATGGCACAGCCTTACTTGTATCGTACATTATCATTAAAAACCCGATTTTATTAAAGTCCGGAACACCTGTGTATTTAATATTTCACAAGTGTAAATACAAGTTCGGGTGTCTGAGTTTGAAAACGGTGCGGGGTAATGAGATTTCTTCTGGCCGCGAAAATTGTTTATAGGCTATCCACTGTTGTTTTAAGGAGGAACTCGATAATATGTGAACATGTGCATTGTTGCTGGGTTCGCTCTACTGTTACATTATCTTAAAAATGTCGATGTTTGATGCTGATTTTAGTTCGCCTAATATTACTTCACCACCAGATGTCGGCAACACTAGAATATACAGCTGTTTTTCTGCAAGCAATGTTTATTTGCTTCTCACATACTGCAAGGCGTATGTGTCTGGGCAGTGAGGCTATAGGCTATGAACTGGCACAAGCTTTCAGTTTGGCAACGGCCTCGGCAGTCTGGTAATAGAACAATTCCAGCGTCAAAATTAGGTTTAAACTTCAAACGAATGCACAGTCAGTGTTATTTCAGAGCAGCCCAAATTGCTCTCCGTGGAGTTTTCACTCTGTCTGTGATGATGACATCATTTTTACGGCATTCTAATTTTTATATCCCTTGATATACTTTTTCAAATGTTTTTCTGTCTTTGGTGGGCTTTTTTGAGAAACGCTTTATTTTAACAATATGGCGAACATTTGACAGCACATGAACTCATGGGTTTCTTGAATTGGCGCCTCAGTACATATTATAACCCGTACACGTGCACTTGTAAAAGGTGCAACAGTGGCGCATTTCATCGAGACAACCCAATGAAGAGATTTCAATCCAACTTGGAATATTGTCCTAGCATAATTTCTGTGATCTTATCTCTCCCGTATTACTTTATTTTATTATTGTGCTGCTAGATTTTTCAACTTTTATTCCATTGATCGTGGAAACCTGGTATATCTATGTAATTTTAATTGGCAGATACCTCGATAAGACGACAGCTGGTGTCCCCGATTGTCGATGCGGGTTAAACGGAGTCATTCCATTAAAACATGAACTATTCTGATACGACATTGTCCACCTGAGGCTGAGATAAAAAGATAATAAGAGACCACGTGGGACTCACATATTCCGTTAGAACGTTGTCGGAATGGCATCGTACGAAGCACGGTTATTCCGTTTAGGATACGACAAGAAGACATCATATGAGACTGAATTTTTCTGTTTAGACGTTCTATCAAAGAAACCTCATGGAAATGGGTTATTCTGTTAAGGCCTTGTCAAAAAGACATCGTATGAGACAGGGTCATTGCGTTAGGAAGTTTACACAAACACACCATATGGAACAGGTTATTCCGTTAAGATCTTGTCACCAAGACACCACATGAGACAGGACCATTGCACTGGAAGTTTACAGAAACACATCATATGAATCTAGATAATTCCGTTAAGACATTATCAAAAGGACACCATGTGAGACAGGGTCATTGCACTAGGAAGTTTACAGAAACAGGCCATATGGAGCTAGATTATTCCTTTAAGACAATGTCAAAAAGACACCATATGAGACTCGGTTATTCCTCTAGAAAGTTAACAGAAAGACACCATATGGAATTGGGTTATTCAGCTTGGACGTTTTCCACAATACACGCTATTAGACCAGCTTTAATATTCCCTTAGGAAAAAAGATGCCATGTGGCGCATGGGTTGTTCCGTATGTACGTTAGGGAACAACACACAGTAAGAGTTTTGAAGAGGTTCATTCCTCCCTTGGAAACGCCCCGCTTCGTGTTTTGCTCACTCAGGGCGAAATCGTTGAAGGATGGGATTGTCACACTCTGGACAAATCTTCCTTCTCTCCACTTTCCACGAAGGAAATCTTCAGCGCATATGGGTAAGGTGATCAGACAACGGGGACACGGCTTTGTCTAGAGACGGAGTTAAAGCTTTATCAGGGTAGGGTATGGCAGACGCTTTAGCTTCAAGGCATTTATTTCCCTGAGTTTACCTTCGTTGGAAGTGAGATAAAAGGAGAGTGAGAGTATCGGAGACACTATTGCTCGATGGAATTGGGGAATAAACGATAATAGAAATAGTGCAAGGAGACGATAAATGCAAAATAAAATGTATGAACAGTTTTTTTTAAAAGAACGTAAAAGCAAAGTGACGTAACAACCGACGGTATCATTTTTTTTTAACACCCGGGTCACTGAATGTAACGACATGTATGTATTGTTAAAAGACCTCTTTGTTTATCTACTCAACAAAGTACCTTCTGTTATATGTTATCGTCAGACTAGCAAAAGACTGTCAAAGATGTATTTGGTGTATGTCATGTTGTAGATTGCATGTATTAATTAACGCTCAATGAGCCTTCAAAATTCAAGCAGGTTGTCCTGAATTTCACTTTCACTAAGATAGAAAAGCGGTTGATATGCGGATTATCATGTATATCGAGGATAATATTTCTGCCATTCTCCATCGGCATATAGACGGCATAATGTGCACATTTCCTGCGAAATGGGGGCCCGATTTCATGATGAATTGACCATTGCTCTCTCGAAATGCTCGAGTAATGCGTTGGTCTTCATCGTAATAGCAAATATGGGCAATATAGACTACATAGCTTAAAGGGTCGAATTACTTGGGCGTGAAAAGTCTGGCTCCTTCTATTTAATTGGACTTGTCGTACAATGCAGGTTAGAGTTTCCCGATTTTTATCTTTTCCCAATCTGACCAACTCGAAGGTGTTATGGTCCTATAAAAGAGTCCGTGGTAAAATCTGATTTGCCGCGGAGTCATGGTAGTGCACACTGATGAATCGATTTAATTTGACAGTATAATTTACCGTAAAAGAATATCTTGATTTAAAATCTCGATTAGCACTATCCGGTCTTTTCTTTTTTTTGTTTTTGTTTTTGTTTTTGACATAGCATTTCTGTCGGTTCACCGTTTCACTTTGCCATAAAATTGATATATTGTTCTCCTTTCTGAGTCCATGGTTGTGGGAAGAATATGTTAAAGCTTTGCTGGCGACTAATATAATTTGTGTTGTGGAAAAATATTTTTTCCGAAAATTTTATTCCCAGTCGCTCTTTGCCACCACCGCGGGATACGTACCGGGTTAATAATGTATAAGTTACCGGGGATTTCTTCCATGATGAATCGGTTATCAAGCGTAATTAAGCGATCAGAGGAGCTCTCCGTGACCGGATTCTCTAACCTAGTTTAGGAAGATGTTTCCACTTTAGCCAGTGATGTCTGCACGGTATTTGTATAAAGATCAAGACATTGCCGACAGACATTGGAAATTGCGGTGTGAATACCCATCAAGACGTCATCCGGCAATACATTTACATGTGTATCATCTGCTATGATAATAAAATCTGTACCGCTAGCTGAAACCACTTACGTCCGTATGAGGTTGTAAAGACACATTCACACGGAACATCGATTATGTTGTACAAACTACAGAAGAATTCATTCACAAATAATCTGATGGTCAGTCACGTGAAGAGCCAATAACTTTTGGTGAAATGTTGCAAATTATGTTTTACCTTCCATATGGCATATGGCAAGCAAAATAATAGATTTCAAATCTCATAGCGCTGTGGAGAAATTGAAAATTGAAAAGTCACTGACCACTACGGCGTAAAACAAAAATGAGATAAATGAATAAACAAATAATTAAATAAATCACTGACTTACACACTTAGAAAAGAAGGTGCAGCCATATAGAACTTTGTTAGTAGGGAGCAGTTTAGCACCGCGTATGAAAGGTTCCAGGTTGTACAGGGTGTTATTAGGCCTAAGTGGAATTCACGACCGGTGCCTTTTACAGGGCGTTGACAACCAGATACACGAGATTACGCCATGGTGTTATACTTGTACTTTAAATATTCATTGCATATTAAATCAGCTTCACACATTTTTTGGAGTTTAAGTGTGGACATTTTTTTTACTTCTTTTATGTATACAATCCTGAATATTATTTGACTTATTTGAATGGTGAGGGATCGACAGTGGAACTCCATCCTCTATTTCTGAACCTTCGTACTGAAAAGAAAGCAAATTTAGAATGGACAGCACCCTAGGGTCCAGAATAGAACCATAAGATCCTTTATAGCACCCTGACTGAACCTCCTTTTCCATATGTGGTTTGCACTCAGTAATTGTTTAGCGCTTAAGTATCATGTACGTTGTCTTCTAATGTATCAGTGTTTAGGAGTGGGTTGTGAAGAAGTGGTTAAGATGATTGTCCTTCAATCCCTACGAAACACAAGGTGTTGGTTTCCCGCGTAGAGCAGGAAATCGTCGAGGATTCCAGAACTTCGTCTGCTCTCTTGGCCATGGTGGAAATTGGCCAAAGCCACCTACCGCTTAAATGGTCTTACCACCAAATTCGCTGGCAATCACTCGTCCGACATAAACTTTATTATTATGAGTATTATTCCACCACTTTGAAGCCTTTGTTTTCATACGTTGTGTGAAGACTGAGATCATAATTTCACTAGCTGATTATGACGATAACAACAGCGTATCACGCGCGAGTGGAAAAAAAACTGGGAGTGTAGTGTGAGAAACATTGAACTTGATCGCCGAGTGACAACAGCGCGTTAACACGCTGGGAGAGTTCGTCAGTGGCTTGTCAAAGGCTGGAGGTAGATTTTGACCATATGAAGGAAGCCACATTTGTGAAAGTCAAATAGTTTTGAGTGCGGCGTTAAACAAAAAATATATCGAATTCATGATCCCGCTCTTTCGAAAAACTTATTGTGGAGGTCACCTGATGGTTACAGGTAACTACCTTCCAAAGAGTACTGTACACATCAGGGCTAGCCTAAAATTGGACGGGGAATGTGTAGATCTCCAGTACCCATTGTTCCTTTGGGTCTCGGAGACAAGAGTGAGCGACTGCTTGGGGTTTAACGTCGTTTCAGTCATATGACGCCGGTGTAGTGTGTCTCCTTGTGGCAGGGCGAGTCCATGCCTCCAAAGTGCTGCCTCCACTGGAACATCATGCTGAAGACACCAGACATGACACCCACCCAGTAACATTATACTGACACCGGTCCGACCAGACCTGTCAATGCTGAGCGCCAAACGAGACAGCAACAAGTACCATTTTTGAAGTCTTTGGTGTGACCCGACCCGGGCTTGAACCTTGATCTTCCGACCTCGAGGCGGGCACTTAAACAACTAGACCACGGAGGAGGTCTTGGAGAGAAGAGGCTCTCGACGACGCTCGTTTAGTCGTTTATACAGTTTGACGTTCCTTTAACACCATCTTTCTTCCACCAATATCCTCTGCGCGCCACATACAAGGGAGAAAGTTCGTTAGTAACTTACCATGCATCAGTGGTTTACTCCTGCACCCCGCTTTCCTCCACCCATGAAACGTATCGTTATCGTATAAGTGGAAAATTCTCCTGTATAACGTTAAACAAGCATCAAATCAACTAGTCCTGGTCCAAAAGACCCACCAGTCATATAGTACATGTTGTCTTATATTCCGGCAAAACGTTTATTTCCAGAAACACAACCTCAGATGTCTTATTTATACGGTATACACTTAACTCAACTTTTATCTTGTTGCGCAAAGTGCCAGTCTGTCGCCAGACTTAATGCCTTTGTGGCCTATCTAACATGAACATGTAGATGCGTGCATTTCCATACCCCACGGATTACATGGTAATGCTGTTGGTCTGTCCCTCGCAATACACGTCGTCTCTTTACGCCAAAGAATGATGGATTACATGCTGGCCTAATATGTGCCTACCACATGACTTGTTATCCCGGAGTGAAACTTGCCGATCGTCTAGAGATAACGGCGTGAAGTCACCTCCTGACATTGCTTGATGGAATCGCGTTCTTCTTCCCACCCGTCGGACTGATATTACGGAGAAGCCAATCCCGCCTGCGGCGGGGGGGTGGAGGGGCAGATTTGACAATACATACGTAAGAATGATGGCACAGGGTTGTGAGATACAGGTACTATATCTGTCCAAGTTAAGTTTATCCTTGGATACAGACTCAATACATACACTTATTTGTCTGCAGAAAAATTATGATGGGAAATTAAGTGGTTTTTATGTTCGAAACCTCCAGGATTCAATAGATAGCCAACTAATTGCCAAAGTGGAATTCCCATCATCAGACATCATTCAACTCTAAGATAATAACAGCGGTTATATGATTAATAACACCTATATATGTGTAACACTCTCATTTAGTTGTTCGCATTTCGGTTTCAGCTATATCTCTACAACGTGTCATATTTAGAATTCCGATCAGTTCTCTCTGCGATAAGGGTATCCAGTAGGTGCAGTAAAGTAATCTTTGAAGTAGTGTTAAGGCAGATAGAATTCATGGCGTGTTAAGGGTATTTTACTTTGACAAGCTTGAGATACTGTGGAATTGAGCCGAGTGTTTCCCTCCACTTCAGGGCACGTTTTAATTGGTTTTCGACCGCCTACGCCTATGTCGGCCGTCAATTTGCCAATATATCCTGGTAAAATCTGAGCAAACATATGTATAATAGCACTGGGCAAGTGAGGCCTGTGAAAGTATCATACCACCGAGCTCTTAACAGAATTTGGGTTCTTACTCACAAAAGCTAACTAATGGGTGTTATCCATCTCGCAGGAAAACAGTTCCTCTATGTATATTTATGGATAATAATGAAAAATCAAAACAAGGAAATCAAATAAGAAACTCAAGCTGGGAAGATTAACCTACTTAAACATGGAAATATATACATGATCTAATGCATCTGTCGGCTTCTTCTTAATCAAGGTTCTTTACTGAGCAAGTATCAATCGATTTACTTTTATATTACGAGAAAAACAGCAATGCTGCATATTTTTAAAAATAGGTAAGATTACAGATGGTTATCAAAATAAGTCCGTTCCTTCTCAATGACTGCGTAATCACAGAACCGCGACAAGATTTTCAACTCCGAGAAGGCCGCATGAGATAAGACCGCGGAGCACGGAAATAGTCGTAAAAGCAAATCTGCGCAATGTGTGATCACACTTACATTTTTGTGATTGTTTTGAAAAAAGTCGGGCTGCTATCCTCAAGTATTATTAGGTTGTATATGAAAAAAATTCTGTAATAAGAAATTCCATCAGCATCAATGCAACATGGAATGGAATAGTACAGAGAGAGCTGAAAAATATGTAGTGATATCGTAATGGCTGGCCGATGTGTTATCTGTACTTTAAAATCGCACAACATCAGTCCAGATCTGTCCCTGCGTCATCCCAGAGAACACTTACCTTAACACTTACTCCCACTCCGTCTGATTTCATTCGAGTGACAGAAGCAGATAACTAATTGCCTTACAGAACACAAGCCATATGTTTCACCACTGTTAATTACTCTCCCTGAATGATGGTTTATTAATATTTTCTGTATAATAGATGTGTTTATTCAACGGGAAGATCATTACACAACCGTGTTTTCTACCAGAAGAAAATGCGCTCAGCTTCGAACTACAGGTACTGAGTTCCCAGCAGCTCAATACATCAGTTATATTAGTGGTATCACTTAGCAAGTAGTGCTCATGGGTGCACCTACTTTATTATACGAAATGATTGCTATGTACCAGACAAGGTGCGGGGCTTTCATTCTGTCTCGGTGTCCATCTGCCACAAACGGACCTGTTTCCACAAGTAGATATTCTTGAGCACGGTGTCATATAGCAACACAATAAACTAATCACTTAACGGAAATACAGCGTTGTTGCCAGTCCATGGTTACAATTAACTTACAGTCAATCAGTTACATACCGTTGTGTAAATTGAACTTGTGTCCGCGGGTTAGAATAAGGCTGTGTACAAGTGTATCTTACTTGATCAAAGTTATCACTGCAGATCCTTGGTAATTATTACTGCATGGCGTCGCACATCAACTTTTAACACTGTTATGAAGTCATTTGCTATTCTCTTTTACGTGCAATTCCTACGTGATCGCAACGTAGCCAGTACATCAAAACACAATTTCAAAACTATTTGTAGTCTCCCCCTTGGGAAGTCATACTAGACAAAACGATGAACTGTTACTTTTACATCACACAACGGTGATGACGATTTGTGGCTGTAGCATTGTTATCTTGTCTAATTATTGATCAGTGTGGAAGATTTTATTGCAGCAATGTTAGCGATGAGCTGGCTTTTTCATGTTACTGATTTTTACGATAAGAGTAAATAAATTTGCACATGAAAATGCTGACGCCGGAAATTGGGAATATTCGCGCCGTGGCTGAGGAGAGACGAACCGACGTTAACCGGAAGTCAATATCAGCATGCTCAGAGTTTTGGAATGTCGATATAGACCGCACATAAACAGACAGCATATTTCTGCATCAGTGAAATCGATTACAGATGATGGCCCAGTGTCAAATGCCAAGATAAATAAGAAAAAAGCTCTTTCTAGTCATGTTTGGTTCTGAGTATGGCTGAGAAACACGACTAGCTATCTCCCTTCCTCCGAGATATGTTTCTTGTACCCATTTATCGCGTGGCGTTTGGGAGTGGACACAAAACCCAAACACAATCACAGGACAGGTGGACATTTAGTGGACACTGGCTTCATGATCCATCCACAAAGCAAAACTACAGAAAAATCCGACTGTGAAAGCAATGATTTATGAGTAAGGCTATAAACACGATTGGGAAGATATTTCAGGTCAAGAGAATACTGTGAGTGCTTGTGAGGACGTAACACAAATGTACGTAGATCATCAGCTGTCATCCCAGAGAAGTTTAGGCCTACAAGTATATGTTGCTGTTTGTGTCAGTACCTGGTTAAAGTCCCCTTCACATCCTTTGCCGATTTGTTGTACAAATTACAAAGCAATACAACTATCTTCCTCGTTGTAAACAATCATTAAATTTTTCAGGAATGCTCTAAATTACGCCTTACTTTCTCTTGAATCTAGATTTCCAATATGACTGCATGCACGAGGCTTTGATAAAATTATCCATCTGCAAAGCACATGTAGCTACCCTCAAAAATTTCGATTATGCTTCACGATCCTGCACATTTTTTAAAATTCATAAGTGGTGCTGGTATTTTAATCACTGGAAAGCACAGGGTGTTGGCTTCGCCTGGAACAGAAAATCCTCAGAAGTCCCTGCTTTCTTCTGACCTCTGGACCTACCCTCCCAAGAGCGTCCTGAAGGTAGTTCGGGTATTGTTTCATAAAGTTGACTGGTGACCACTTGTTGTGCACCAATCTGGTATTCACATTTGAGCGACGGACAGCATGTCACTTGTTGGGAATGTTAGTCAATAACTTACCAAATGTCAGTGGTTTATTCATTTATTTATTTGAATGGTGTTTTACGCCGTAGCCAGGAATATTTCACTTATACGACGGCGGCCAGCATTATGGTGGGAGGAAACCGGGCAGAGCCAGGGGGATACCCACGACCATCCACAGGCTGCAGTCAGACCTTCCCGCATACGGCTGGAGAGGAATCCAGCATGAGCTGGACTTGAACTTACAGCGCCGGCATTGGTGTGAGACTCCTGGGTCATTTCTCTGCCATAGCGCGCTAACCGACTGAGCCACGGACGCACCTGTCAGTGGTTTACCACGTCGGTTCCAGTACCCATAGCTTATCTCCATTGCATGAGAGGAAAACTTTCAAGAATAGCATTAGGCAACAATTAAATTAACCAACCAAGGAAGTTGATATTGGATCGACCCATCAGATAGCAATGATAATATATAACATGTTACACATGCTGGCGCATGATGGATTATATGCTGGCCTAATATGTGCCTAACACATGACTTGTTATCCCTGAGTGAAACTTGCCGATTGTCTAGAGATAACGGCGGAAAGTAACCCCGTGACATTGCTTGATGGAATCCCGCACGTCTGCCCCTTCGCCGGACTGAAATTACGGAGAAGTCAATCCCGCCAGACCGATGTGATCCAGGGGGACAGATTGGACAGTACGTAAGAATGATGGCACAGGGTTGAGAAACAGGCACTAGAACTGTCCAAGTTCCGTTTATCTTTGGGTACAGACTCAATACATGCACCTACTTGCCAGTCGAAAATGTGAAAGATAATGGCGGGATAATACGAGTTTTTTGTTTTATTTTTTTTTTGGCGGGGGATGAGTCTTTTTATATGCACGACAGCACCAGTGACTAAGAATATATGCCAATATTAAAGAGCAAATACTTGTTCTCTCTTATGTGTTAATTTGTTGTTTAAAGATAACACGATTTTCGCCATAGACATAGATATAGAAACTTGCTGGAAATGATTTGTCCCGTCTAAATGTAGCCATTTATGAAAATCTGATGCCTACTTCTGCTTATTCTTAGTCAAGGCTCTTACCAGAGTTTGTGTCTGTCAATTCACTTTTATTTTACGACGAATACAGCAATGTTCCACTTACCGCCACAGTGAGTTTCCTTCCAACGATTGTGTAATCACTGATCCGCATCAATAATCTCGGCGCTTAGAAAGTCACGCGAGATAAGGACACGGAGCACGGAAATGGATGTAAGAGCAGATCTGCGCCTTTAGTGATGATGCCGCATTTTTTCTGAAAGATTTTGAAAATAACTCGGTTTGCTAACATAAATTATTATTTACTTGTATGTAAACAAATTAAATAAAACAATCAATCAGAATGATTCCAACGTGAAATAAAGCAAAGTGGTGTTCAGAGAGTCTCACCATAGATGAAAGATATGTATTGATATCGTCATAGCTGGGTGATGTGTTATCAAGATCTATCCCTGCGACATCCCAGAGAACACTTACCGGGGCACTTACTCCCACTCTGTCTGATTCCATTTCAGCGACACAAGCACATAATTAATTACATTATAGAAAACTAGAATAAATAAATTTGTGTAGAATTGCATTCTTGTTAATAAAAATGATCAATACAGATTATTGGTAAATATGGCTGCATGGTGTCTCACCTGAACTTATTAATGACTGCTTTGAAGTCATTTGCTATTAACTTTTTACAAGCATTTCTACGTGATAGAAAAGTAGCCACTGTATGTGATCTCACTCCTGCTAGACACATATTAGACAAAAGACGAATTACTGACGCTACATCACACAATGTAGCTGTAGACGATGGTTTGTGTAGAGATAAAGATTTGTGGCTATAACATTTTTACGCGCATGTTGCCTAATTACTGAACAGTGTGGAAGATTTTAGTACAGCAATGTTAACGATGAGCACGCCCGATTACTTATTTATTTACTTCTGTGATTGGCATTTTACGCTGTACCCAGGAATATTTCACTGATGGGACGGCAGCCAGCATTATGGTGGGAGGAAATCGGGCAGAGCCCGGGGTAAACCCACGACCATCCGCAGGTTGCTGGCAGACCTTCCCACCTACGGCCAGAGAGGAAGCCAGCATGGGCTGGACTTGAACTCACAGTAACCGCACTTGTGGAAGGTTCTTGGTCATCACGCTTGTGCGCTAATCAACTGAGCCACAGAGGCCCCCACGCCCAATGACACTCTGACAGCTGGTAAAATCTGCCTTTTCGATGATATTGATGTTTACGATCAGAGTGAATAAATCTGTACATCAAAATACTGCCGCCGGAAATGGGGAGGATTTGGGCCGTGGCTAAGGAGAGAGAAGCCGACGTTAACCGAAAGTCAATATTGCCATGCGTAGTGCTAGGGAATCCCCGAGGTACGGTGCACAGAAGTAGGCTGCATATTTGTGCATCAGTGAAATCGATGACAGATGATGGTTCAGTGTCAAGTGCCAAAAGAATCAGGAAATAAGCTCTTTCTAGTCATGTTTGGTCCTGTGTAAGACTGAGAAACACGACTAGTCATTTCCATTTCTCCCAGATATCTGTCTTGTACCCGATCAGCACGTCACACGGACATGCTGTCCGAAATGACGGATCGATTGAGACCGGACACAAAAACTGAACATAATAACCGGATGGGTGGACATTTAGTGGACACTGACTTCGTGATCCGTCCTAATGCTAACGTGCAAAAGATTAAGGAGTGTGAATGCATCAATTTATGAGTACGGTTGTAAACACGTTTGAGAGGATATTTCCACTTCGGGCAGTGATGTCTGCACGACATGTGTAGTGAGATTAGGCCCAGGCAATACAGTCAGTACTCGTCAGGAGGTAACATCAAAGTACATGTACATGTAGATCATCAACTGTGATCTCAAAGATATTTAGTCCTACATGTAGAAGTGCATGGTAGCACATAGATCTGGTTAATGTCGCCTTCACATGCTATGCCGAACTGTTGTAGAAACTACAGAGCAATAAAATATTATCCTTAATCGTGTGAACAGTCGTCAGATTTTGTTGGAATCCTGAAGGTTATGTCTCATTTTCTCTTGAGCACAAGCACACGGCAAATATACTACTATATTTCCAAGTTGATTCCGTGCACGTGGTTGTGAAAAAATAACTGACTGACGAGGCAAACGTAGGTATACCCTAAAAAGTTTCAGTCATACGTGCCGATGATACACATTTTCTTCAAATTCATGAGTGGTGGTGGTCTTTCAATCACTACAAACCACCAGTCGTTATCCCTTACCAGGAATAGAAAATCTTTAAAATTCCCAGTTTTCTTCTGATCCCGGCACCTAAAAGCAAGAGATCGACCTGAAAACGCTTTAGGTGTTCTTTCCTAAAGGATGCTGCAGAGCACTTATCGTTCACCAATCTCATATACATTTCAGCCAGCACGTCACTCGTTGGGCAAGTTCGTCATTGACTTATCAAAAGTCAGTGGATTTCTCCGGCCACTCCGGATTCTCCACCCGTAAATCTGCCTCTCATGGTATAAGCGGAGAATTCTAGTACAGCGTTAACCAACAATTAAATTAACCAATGTGGCAAGCTGCCATTACACAAATAATGAGATACTAATGTTAATGTTTCGCCAACAAGAAGAACTTTAATTCTAGCAGCTCAACATTTTACATAAGCATCTCTTATCCTGTATTGAGCAGCAAAATCACGTGTTATCTTGTCGCCAAAAGTAACACCATGTCATCAGACTTAATGCCTCTGTGGCCTATCAAACATGTTCATGTAGAGCTGTGCATTTCCTTACACCGCAGATTACATGGTAATGCTGTTAGAATATCTCTCGCAATAACATGATTTGTTGTCCGGGAGTGAAAGCTGGCGATTGCCGAGCGATAACGCCTTGAAGTAACCCCGTGATATAGCCTGATAGAATGCCGCTCTTCTGTCTACCCGTCGGACTGATATTACGGAGAAGTCAATCCCACTAGGCCGATGTGATCCCGAGAGGTAGACTTGACAGTACCTAAGAATGGGTTGTGAGACACACGCATTATAACTGTCCAAGCTTAGTTTATGTTCGGACACCGACTCAATACATACACTTATTTGTTTGTGGAAAAGTATCAAAGGTAATAGCGCGGTTACATGTTTTTATGGGCGAATCCTTTATACGTGCGACAGTATCAGTCACTAAGAATTAAATACGTGCCACTAAGGGTAAATCTATGTAAAGTGGTATATGTAAGTTTGTGGTTTCAGATAATACTTACTTGCTTGCTTCTTTCTTTTCTCCCCTGACGCATGACATTGTTAATTGAGGTATTCAGTCATTCAAATCCCCTCCCGCCATATTAATAGAGCTCTGTTCTCTAACTCAAGTGACTTTACCAAAGTGTGACACACGGATTTTCCCCCCTCAACGTGTATAGCACATTACTGGACGAATACATATCTTCGAAAAACTTCATGTAAAACCAGATACTGTGTTATATACACATATTACTACCTCATTTGCATAGTTCTTACCCTTGCCTGATCCAGACACGGTATATAGTGCACACCATTTCTTCGTCTGTCCGATTTTGCTGAGCCTTAGCCATGGAATCACTAAATTTAAAGATTGCAAATTCCAAGTCTAGGAGATCACCCATTTCTGAAGTGTATTCTGAGCTGAGTTGTGAGAGAGGGGTGCTCGAACCATATCTTTAGGATTTGACAGATAGCCAACTACTTGCCAAACTGGAATTCCCATCATCAGACATCATTCAATCTTAAGATAATTACAGCGTTTATATGGTCAACACCATCCATATATGTGTAACACACACCGGTAGTTTTGTTCGCCTAAAGGCCTCAGCTATCTACAACATGTTATATTTAGAATTCCGATCAAAGCATAACACCACATTGCTCTCCAAAGTTTCAGTGGGTTAGTCTTTGAAGAAGAGTTAAGGAAAACGGAGTTCATTGCGTCTTAAATGTATTTTGCTCGGACAATCTCGTGAGACTGTGAAATTGAGCCCAGTTTTATCTCCACTCGAGCGCTCGTTTTGATTGGTTATCGAAAACCCACAGACGGGCTTCCTATGCCGGTCGTAAATTTGCCAATATGTACAGGGTAAAATGTGGGCGAGCGCACAAATAATAACAGTTGGTAAGTGAGGCCTGCTGAATCATCATACCACTGAATTCTTAACAGAAATTGGGTTCCAAATGAGAAAAATAAACATTTTTGTAATAATCTCAGCTACATTATGCATGTAGACCAAAGCAAGCTAGTAAGTGTTATCCATCTCGTATGACGATAGTTCCAATGTACATGTATGCCTTTTTCTTTATGGGATAGTAATGAAAAATTACTACAAAATTCAAGCAAGAAAGATTTGCGTGCTTAAATGCGGTCAAATATACATGATCTAATGCATATTTCTGGTTCTTCCTTGATCAAGGCTCTTTACTACCATGTGTCTATTAATTCACTTTAACTTTGTGAGAAAAGCAGCAATTCTGCATTTCATATAAAAAGGTAAGATTACAGATGGTTATCACAATAAGTCCATACCTTCACAATGACTGCGTAATCACTGATAGGCAACAAAAACCTCGACTGTCAGAAAGACTCGCGAGTTAAGAACACGGAGCACGGACAGAGGGGGAAAAGCAGATCTGCGCCTTATGTGATCACACCGCCTTTAGTAAATAAAAGTCGGATTGCTATCCTAAATTTTTACTGCCTTCTAAATGAAAAATTGATGAAAAAAATCCATCAGCAATAATACAACATACAACGAAATAGTGCATGGAAAGATAGAAGGATACGGAGTGATATCGTCAGGCCTGGCTGTTATCTGTACTTAAACATTATACAATGCCAATCCATATCTATCCCTGCTTCATCTCACAGAACACTTACCTCAGTACTTACATTTGAACGCCACAAGCAGACAATTCATTACCTTATAGAGCACAAGCCATGCGTTTCACAACTGTTACTCGTCCTGTATCAAGGGTTACCGCTTTTCTGTATCATAGATGTGTTTATCGAACGGGAAGGTTATTACATGAGTTGGTTCTCAACAAGAAAAATGCTCTCTGCTTCGAACTACAGGTACTGAGTTCCCAACAGCTTAATATAGGCTACAGTTGGTTATACATCATTTAGCATGGTACTTTTGTATACACGCAAGTGGTCATCTGGTATTGTCAGTTGTCAATATTAATGTTCAATCAGTTGCTATTGGAATAAAAACAGTTGCCACTGGTGCCAGTTAACAAGGCTTACGAGCTGCAAGTAGATTGTTATGCCGTTGGTTATACTGGTAAGTGGTGCCTCATGAAGTGTTGAGACTTTTTTGCAGATATATGGACTTATATAGGTTAGAGGTTTTAAGGCGTTTTCAACATCTTAAGCAATAAGACCTCCTGCACCAATTAAACTCCAGAAGTCATGAACCAGACAAGGTGTGGTGTTGACAAGGTTGCCCAATAGTCAGATATTCTTGAGCATGGTGTAACAGAGCAGGACAATAAACAAATCAAACTCTAAGAAACAACGGATGTAGTCATCACTTTTAGGTTAGAATTAAGTTCTAGTCAGCCTTTACAGTCAGTTATATACTGTTCTTTAACATGCATTTGTGCCCTGTGCTTAGAATCAAGTTGTGTACATGGCATGTTTGTTAACAAAGAGTTTACTACAGACTTGTGGTAAATTACTACATAGTGTCACACATGAATTTATTACACTCTAAAGAAGTCATTTGCTATTCACTTTGGACATGCAATCGCAAAGTAGCCAGTACATTAAAACACAATCCCAAAACTATAAGTGAACTCACCCTTGCAAAATACATATTACTCAAAAAGATTATTATGACACAATGGAGATGAAGATTCGTGGCTATAACATTGTTATCTGGTGTAAATATTGATCAGTGTGGAAGATTTTAGTACAGAGATGTTAGCGATGATCATGACCGATGACAGCTGGCAAAAAATGGCTTTTTGATGTTACGGGTGTTTACGATCAAAGTAAACAAATTTGCACATGAAAATACTGACGCCGGAAATGGGGAGGATTTGGGCCGTGGCTAAGGAGAGAGGAACATACGTTAACCGGAGGTCAATATCGGCATGCACAGGGCCTGGAAATGCCCGAGAAAGATTGCACATAAACAGGCAGTGTATTTCTGCATCAGTGAAATCGATGACAGATGATGGCTCAGTGTAAAGTGCCAATAGAAACAGGAAATATCCTCGTTCTAGCCATGTTCTGTAATAAGTATGGCTGAGAAACACGACTAGTTATATCCATTCCTGCCAGATATCTGTTTTGCACCCGTTCCTCACGTGACAGGGATACGCAGTCCGATATGATGGACGCATCGAAACCAGACACAAAAAGCGAGCATGTGGACATTTTGTGGAGGAGGGCTTCGGGATCCCTCAATAATTCTTACCTACCGAAAATTTCCAATTGTCCTCGAGTATGAATGCACCAATTTATAAGTAATGTTGTGAACACGTTTGGGAAGATATTTTCACTTCAGTCAGTGATGTCTGCACGACACTGGTAGTGAGATTAGACCAAGACAATACTGAGAGTACTCATCAGGACGTAACACGGAAGTATATGTAGATTATCCGTTGTGATCTCAAAGATCTTTGAGTCTATCATGATGGTATATGGTATATGGCAGCATGATGGTATATACATCTGGTTAAAGTCACCCTTACATACTATGCCAAATTGCTGTACAAACTGTAGAGCAATGAAACTAACTTGATCGTTAATAGTATGAAAAGTCGTTAAATTTTGGGTGCTAGCAGCTAAGTACGTTTCACTTTCTCCTGAGAGCAAGGTCATGGCAAAAAGAGAACTAGATTTCAAAACTGAATGCGCGTACTTGACTTTGAAAAAATATCTCACTGACGAGGCAAACGTGGCTGCACTCAAAGGTTTCAGTCATACTTCACCATCATACTCATTTTCTTCAACTTCTTGAGTGGTACCGGTCTTTCAGTCACAAGGAAACACGAGGTGTTGGACCCCACTTGGAACAGGAAACGTGTTTCCGGAAGAATTCAGGTGTTCTTACATAAACTTGGTTGGAGACCACCTGTCGTTCACCAATCTGGTATTCACATTTGAGCGATGAACAGTACGTTACTCGTTGGGAAAGTTCGTCAATAACTTACCACAGGTCAATGGTTTACATCAGCCACTTCAGTTCCCGCACCGATAAATCTGACCATCATCGTAAAAGAGGAAAACTCTTGAGCAGTAATTAAATTAATCCCTCAAACAAGCTTTCTTTGGATCGATCTATCAAATATTCATGTTATTATTTCACCATCAGGAAGAAGTTTAATTCCAGCAGCACAGCATTTTACAGAAGCCACCTTTATCCTGCATTAAGTCGAAAAATCAAGTGATTACATGGTAACACTGTTGTTCTGCTGATCGCAATACAGGGTTTCTCTCTACATCGGAGAATGATGGATTACATGCCGGACTAAGTTTTAAATTTATCACTTGATATCACCAAAAGGCAATAAAACGAGTCGCTGCATATCACTGCCCTCTGGGGCATGTTGCTGTGTTACTGGAATATTCAGTCACTGTGACATGAGTGAATGAGGTAGCTACTCTCGTAGAAAAAAATCCCCACTGTAACATCGGTTTCGCAAAGTGTTTTATCAATTACTATAAATGGGTATTTGTTGGTCTGGTAGGGCTAAGTTCGCACTGGTAATAACCAATAAGTTTGCACTGTAACCCCTAAAAAATGTCACTGGAAGCAGGAAAGTTGTTGTCACGGGTAGCAACAACTTGTAGTTCTTTTCCACTGATTTTACCGACAAGTAGTTACTCTTGGCGCCCATTGAAGCAAAAAAGGAGTCTTTCAGGGCTAAAGGCGTGGACAAAAGGTTGAGAAATATAACATCATCGGAGTTAAATTCCGGATGGCTTGGCAGCCCCCTTTACGGTACGAGGTTTGTCATATGCCTGACAAGGTGCCGAGATTTCAACCGAACTCCGTTTCCACTTCCCATACGTGTTTGGCTGCCAACAAGTGAGGTATTCTTGACACTGCAACAAAATAAGAAGTAAAGTACAGTAATGCAACGTGAATAGTTGCCACGGGGATAGTTGTGTCTTTTTGTTCAGAAAGTGATCACTACCAATTCTTAGTGAATATTGCCGAAAAAACATATTATACTGTTAATAAAGAATTTTCTTTTCACCGTGTACATTTCTCCGTTTCAAAAATGGCTGGGACATACAAGAACGCAATTTGGAAACTGTCCGCAATTTCACCCTTGCTAGACACACATTAGACAAAAACATAAATCACACTAATTAGATGAGGATTTGTGGCTATATCATTTTTATCATGTCTAAGTACTGACCAACGTGGAAGATTTTGACACAGTAATGTTACAGATGATCATGGCCGATGACACTCCGACAACTGGTAAAACCTAGCTTCTTGATACCATTGACGGTTATTTATTTATTTTGAATGAAGTTTTACGCCGTACTCAAGCCTTTTTCACTTATACGTCGGCGACCAGCATTATGTTGGAAGGAAACTTTGATGTTTACGATCAGAGTAAATGAGTTTACAGATCAAAATACTGACGCTGGAAATTGGAAGGATTCGCGTCCTGGCTAAGGAGACAGGAACCGACGTTCACCGGAAGTCAATATCGACATGCGCAAAGCCTTTAAACCCCGAGATAGACCGCACGTAAACAACCAGCATATTTCTGTATCAGGGAAATCGATGACAGATGATGGCACAAAGTAAAATACCAACAGAAACAGGAAGTAAGCTCGTTCGAGAAATATTTGGTCGTGTGTAAGGCTGAGAAACAAGATTAGTTATTTCCATTCCTCTGAGATATTTGTCTTGTACCCGTTCATCACGTGACACGGACATATTGTCCGAAATGACGGACCGATTGAAAGTGGAAGCAAAGACCGAACGTAATAACCGGACAGGTGGATTTTGTCTTGGTCATCTCTCTATAGTACAAACCCACAGAAATTCCGGGGTGTGAAAGCGATAATGCATGAGTAAGGCTGCAGACACGAAAGATATTTCCGGTTCAGTCAGTGATATCTGTACGCTGCTAGTATTGAGAGTACTTGTCAAGACGTAACACGAAAGTAAACGTACAAGTACATTATCAACTGTCATCTCAAAGATCTTTAGACATAGCAGTGCATGATATATACACATAGTTAAAGTCGCCTTCACATGCTATGCCGAATTGTTGTACAAATTGAAGAACAATACAACTAACTTGATCGTTAATCTCATAAACAGTCATTAAATTTTGGTGGAATGCCGTAAACAATGTTTCCAATCCATGAATGGCGCAGGTCGAGCGATAAGCAGTATGTCACAGTATGCCCAAATGTCAATGGTTTACACCGGCCACTGCGGTTCCCCCAACAATAAAACTGACTGCCATCGCATTAGAGGAAAACTCTTTAGTAAAGTGTTAAGCAACAATTAAATCATCCAGTCAAGCAAGCCGTCATTGGATCGACCAACCAGATAGTAATAGTAATGCTCCGCCAGCGGTAAGAAGTTTAATTCCAGCAGCACAACATTTTACAGTCTCTCTTATCCCGTATTGAACAGGTAACTCAACCGTTATCTCGTCACACAAAGTGCCAGGCTGTCGTCAGACTTAATGCCCTTTGTGGCCTATCTAACATGTACATGTAGATGCGTGCATTTCCATACACTACAGATTACATGGTAATGCTGTTGGTCTGTCCCTCGCAATACACGTCGACTCTCTACTCCAGAGAATGATGGATCACATGCCGGCATATATGCCTACCACATGACTTGTTATCCCGGAGTGAAACTTGCCGATTGTCTAGAGATAAGGGCGTGAAGTCACCCGTGACATTGCCTGATAGAATCCCACTCTTTTGTCATTCAGTCGGACTGATATTACGGAGGAGTAATACCCGACCGTGACCCCGGGACAGATGGGACAGAACGGTAGAATAATGGAACAGGGCTGTGAGACTCTCATTCCATAACTGTCCTTGGTTAGTTCAACATTAGACACAGACCAAATACATACACCTACTTACCTGTCGAAAAATGTGAAAGGAAATGAGGGGGAGGGGGGTTGGGCGGGGAAAGAAAGAAATACATGCTTTTGGGGTGTGAATCTTTCTTATGCACGACAGTGGTACTTGTTCGTTGATATGAGCAAATTTGTTGTTGCAGATAAGACGATTTTCAGCATAGATTTACTTGTTAGTGATACGTCAGGTTGTTTTCATTATTACTGCATTCAAAGCACGACCCTATATATTCATATAGTATTGCATCTCTAAAGCAAATACACTGACAACTTTTACCCGGCTCAAAGTGTACGCCTTACTACTGGACGCCAATTTATCGTCGAGTAACTTTCTGTCAGAACACCTAAACGCCATTAAAGCCACAGGCCACCGCTAAGTATTAATACATTTTTGCCTTTTTCAAATCCTCTCCAGATCTAGGCACGCTATATTTAGCATACCAGTGCGTCGTCTGTTGTATTATGCCGATACTTGAGTGTGCAAATACCAAGATTGCAAATTGCAAAATATAGGAGACCGCTCAACTTTGAAACAAAGCTTTACTCAAACGTAAGACACATATACTCTAACGATCTTTGTAAAATTCACCGGATATGCTCGCCAAAGTGGAATTCCCATCATGAGGCATCATTTACTTCTAAGATAATAACAGCGTTTATATGGTTTATAGCACCCATATAATATGTGTAACACATACTACTAGTTGTTCGCATTACGGTCTCAGCTATACGTAACATGTTATACTTAGAATTCCTATGAGAACAGAATGCCACATGGGTCTCGATAGTTCCGGTGGACCAGTCTTTGAAGTAGAGTCAAGGCAGGTGGTTTTCATGGCGTGTTAAGGGTACTTTGCTGGGAGAAGCCCGTGAGACTGTGGAACTGAGCCCAATTGTCTCCTCCACTTCAGGGCACGCTTTAATTGTTTTTGGACTGCCTACAGACGGACTTCCCGGTAAAATCTGAGCGAACGTATACATAATAGTATGTATTAATATATGTATGTATGCTTGCATTTTAACAATTTTTCTGTTATATGACGATCAGGAATCCTTAGAATGTATATCTTCTTGTCGAGTCCTTGACACCAAAGTGCTGCCGCCACTGGAACATCATGCCGAAGACACCAGACATGACACCCCGCCCAGTCACATTATACCGGTCCCATCAGTCCTGTTTCAATGCTCTAAGCTCTCAGCCCTCAGCGCTATTAAAGCGAAACAGCAACAAGGTACCATTTTAGGGCTCTAATGTGACCCAACCTGGGACTGATATCAGATTCTCCCGACCCCGAGTTAGACGGCCGTCCTATCTTGTATTAAAATAGTCACTATATGTACATTGATGAATAGTAACTCAAATGGAAATTCAATTTGTAAAAATTTACCCGCCTAAATGTAGTCGCATATTCGTAAAACTCAGTTGCATCTTTCTGCTTCTTCTTATATACGGAGAGTGTGTTTATCTGTATTTTGGGAGAAAAACAGAATTGCTGAGCTTTATTAAAAAAAGTTAAGTTCAGAGGTGGTTGACACAATAAGTCTGTTTCAAATCAATCCTTGCGTAATCACTGATCCGCCTCAACAATCTCCTCAACAATCTAACAGAAAGTCACGTGAGACAAGAACACTGAGCACGGAAATGGCGATTAAAGCAGACCTGCGCCATGCGTGATGATACCGCCATTTTTTGTGGCGGCTTTTGAAAAGAGATTCCGGTTGCTGTCCTAAATTATTATTGACTTGTACATTAGAAATTTATACATAAAAGCATCAATCAGAATTATTCCCACACGAAAATAAATGAAATAGTGCAAAGAGAGTTGAAAGTTGTGCATTGATATCGTAATCACTGGCTGATATCCGTGTTATCTGGACTTAAACGTAACACAATATCAGTCCAGATTTATGCCTGGGTCGTCCCACAGAACACTTACTTCGGCACTAACTCCCACTACTTCCGATTCCATTCGAGTGACACAAGCAGATAACTACCCTATAGAACACCAACCATGCATTTCACCACTGTTAATTCCTGTATCACAAAAGTGTTTATTGAACGGGAAGATCATTACATGAGCGTGCTTCTCTACCAAAAAAAATGCTTTCTGCTTTGAATTACTTATTCGCATCAGTTTACCACAGGCGTGAACTCAATGGCTACAGTGGGTTATATGTCATTGAATTTGATACTTATATACACGCGATTGTTCTTCAGGCACTGCGGAGTTGCCTCTATTAATATGCAATCCATTTTCACCACTGTCAATTCCTCTTCATCATGGCTTTTCACTTCTCCAGTATTATAATTGTATTGGTGGAAGCTGAGAGAGTTGCACCAGTGTGTTATATACTCTCACGGGTGAAAAAGTTCACACTATACCCTGTGAACAATGGTTACAAACAATTTCATAAAACCCCTCATCAGTTGCTATAGATAGGATAATATTTATAAATATGTCAGACATTTATTACTCGCATTTGTTCATCTGACTGCCAATCGAATGATCGGCTAACAAGAGCGAGCTTTGTAGATTGGACACGTATGCATGTATGCTCGGGTTTTACGTCTTACTGAACAATTATTCGTTTATTAGTACATATAATGTGGCAGGGCGTGTCCATGCCCCCAAGGTGCTGCCGCCACTGGAGCATCATGCCGAAGACACCAGACATGACACCGCACTCAGTCACATTATAATGACAGTTCTGTTTCCTTGCTGTAATCTTTCAATGCTGAGCGCCAAGCGAGGCAGCAAGAGCTACAATTTTTAAAACTCTTTGGTATGACCTGACCCGGGATTCATACGATCGGGTGGTGGGAGGCGGGGATATCTCCCCCTCTTCTCCCCCCAACTCACGCATGTTTGCCGTCGGTGAAATTTTTCAACTCAAGGCGAAGGTTACGAATTGCTTTCGGCAGTCACAAACAAGGGATGAATTTTACCCAAACGCGACCGTATATATCTCTGAAACAAAAGCTTTTTATAATCTCCACTGTATGACACCACAATCTAAGCCTAGTGTATAACCCTATGGTTTCTAGGATAAGACATGTAGTTTACTATATATACGAAATTTTACGGCTACGGGCCCCTCCTACGGTGATTCGTAGGCGAGCGCCTGGACTACTCGGCCACCGAGGACCCCAGTCCTTAAGTGGTATTACATTTTAACAGTTACCTTCATAACATTTTCTTTTGGAACACGTAAGTGTAAGATTTTACTTTTACGAAACGTTTGTGCCAAAAGTGTAGATGAAGGATTCAGAAGTTAGCCACTGTTTTTCAATTTTAATTTTCTCCCCTCTAATATTCATAAATGGGAAGTGCTGGTGGTGCATTTCTTCTTGAGAATATAATAGTATTTGTGCCGTTTTCTTCAAGTCTGTTTGACCACGACTTTGATTCAAGTCCGGTTTTATTGCATACAGATCTAATTCATGTCAACATTGAACAACTAGGAAACAACTTGAAACGTGCAGGTGAATCATCCTGCCGAATTGCTGTTAACAGAAAAATTAATCTTGATGATCTATACAAATCAGGGGATTTCCCTGCCGTGTTACACATTAGAGTGAAGGATCCATTTTGATTCAGCAGTTTGTTGGAGATTCCCCAGTGAAAAGATTAAAATTTATTTTCATCTCTTTCAAAATACAAAGTTTATTAAAGTTTTAAACGAATGTAGCTCACAACAGCAAAATAAAGCCAAATGGAGAGAGTGAGTGAGTGCTTGAGGTTTAATGTCGTGCTTAACAATGTTTCAGTCATATGAGAACCATAAGTCCTTCTGGTGTGTGCATATAGTGTCTTCTTGTGGCAAAGGCGAGTCCATGCCGTTAAAGTGCTGCCGTCTCTCGAACATCATGCCGAAGATACCAGACATGACACCCAAACCAGTCACATTATACTTACACCGGGCTGACCAGTCCTGTTTCCTTGCTGAGCGCCAAGCAAGGCAGCAACAAGTGCCATTTTTGAAGTTTGAGCCTGGGCTTGAACCTGGATCTCCCGGCACTTAAGGCAGACGTTCTAACCACTAAACCGCCGAGACGGTAAAAAAAAAAATACAGTGCCAAAAGTCCACCAGAGCTGTGAGTGACACTGTTGTGTTCATACATGCCAAGCACAAACCTAAAGACTTCAGGTTTAGTCCTGGGCTTGGTCACTCTTAAGGCTGCTTCCTCGCTCACCTTTATCGGGAAGTAACAATGACTGGTCACCCCTTTGACATCTCGTCAAACAGTGCAGAATATATACACTTACAAATGACTCTTCGTCGCTATACGAAATATTGTTGACGACAAATCTCAAGCATCACAGCAT
The DNA here is from genome assembly GCA_016165875.1 of Acanthopleura granulata. Taxonomy (NCBI): domain Eukaryota; kingdom Metazoa; phylum Mollusca; class Polyplacophora; order Chitonida; family Chitonidae; genus Acanthopleura; species Acanthopleura granulata. The sequence goes on along the minus strand of JABBOT010000001.1, from coordinate 37,879,919 downwards.
CCAGTCGGCTTAAAATCGTGATGATGCTTATCCATTTAAATTACCATGGCGTTATTTTTTTCTGCATTCTGTGTCCGTGTCTGTGATTAAAGTACAAGAATATTTCTTCTCCTATGCACATACCTTATTTCTAATGATCTTCTAATGACAGGACACCACTGATATGAATCAATATTTAAGAATGCTAATATAGCATAATGCTTGACAGTCAAAATTTGAACAATATCGTAAAGGAACCAGCTTAAGAAAAGGTCAACTCTAAGTATACAAAGCATTTTCAGCTCTTCATTTCAGTGGCCTGATATTGATCAGAATGCGTCTCCGGGCATCTGAGTGCAGGGGGCTTCCGGGGTCTAGGCGGCCTCTGAACCCTCGCCTAAAGTTGGCTGCGATAGTCGATCCGCTGCCTCAAGTCACGACAGCTACCGACGCCTTTGGGATTGATGCCGGACCTTCCAGTCCCGTTGTAGATTGTAATGGCACCAGTTTATGAGATCTTTGCATGTAAAGGCCTTTACTCTTCGAATTGCACTTCACATAACACTGACTACTTGGGAGCATTTGACTGATGTTTAGTACTTTGTGATATTCGATTAGAAGCGTGTGACAGTGAAAATCGAGTTAAATCGCATGGCAGTATGAATCGAACTAAGCTTCGATTCATACTGCGTCACAGTGTGAATCCAATAGAACCGTATGACAGTGCGAATCGAGTGAAATCGTATGATAACCTTGCCGTAGTATACAATCGAACCGGCACAGGCATGCACTGAGTGTCCCTTTTCTCTTCTTTGGTATTCAACAGTACAGTTAAAACGCAGCATTTCTTTACAACAATCTTGAGTTGACGGGTAGTCAGTTTGGGAAACAAAATTTATTTATTTATTTATTTGATTGTGTTTTACGCCGTGCTCACGTTTCTTTCACTTAATATACGACGGCACACAGCATTATGGTACGACGAATCCAGGCAAGCCCGGGGAAAATCCACCTCTATCAGTAGGATGCTGGATGGCCTTCTTTCGTACGACCGGAGAGGAAGCCAAAGTGAGCTGGGCTTGAACTCACAGCCATCGCATTGGTGAAAGGCCTCTCGGTCACTACGAAGCACTAGCACGCTAACTCCCTCGGCCATTGAGGCCTCGTGAGCTACACAAACAGATGTGTACAAAACAGTACACATTTGCTGCTTCTGAGTAAGAGAATACTGATTGGGTTGATTGTTTTCGCCCATGAGCATTATTACAATGCGGAGACAAGACGACGTTAGTGCGCAAGGTGTAAACCAACTAGATACCAACATCGTAGTGGCCCTAAATCCATATTTGTTGTTGTTAGGTTTTTGGCTTTCTAATACAGACCGTCACTGGACACTACTGGATGTGATAAAAGGAGGTACAGTGCGAAATTCGCCGAGAGTAACAGACAACAGACCCATGGTTTGCCAAAACGATGAAGCTGTTATGAAATACAGCGGACTCTGTCTGGACATCTACATCACCAGATTGTCCACGACGGAATCGTTACGGAACAATACATTTTGATTACTTCCAAATTGAGACATTTAATCACAAAGGGGTGGTAAACATTGTGTGTATTGTTTAAACAGCTGGATTCCGAAGACTGCCAAGATATAGTGTTAATGCCACTGTAAGATGAAACGAGAATGGAGATAGTAGAATATGGCATTGCTGCTGGGGTTTGAACGGAAGTATTCAAATGTGTGTGAAGTTGGCTTGCAGTTCATAGTTAGCAGTTCACAGTTCTGAAAGAATCAGTCCTTATTTTCCTAAAAATACAACCACAGAATACGCCTTAACAAACAGGCACATACTTGGTACACAAACACAACTTGACAAGCCCTACAACATGATGCCGAAAGTTTTCCGACGTCAGGTTACGTCACACAGAATTGTTAATCGAAGTGTTAACTGGACATTTAGACCGTAAATGCGCCTTAACAAATATCTGCAGAGATCTCATACTTGGCACACAAACACAACTTGACAAGCCCTACCAAATGACGCCGAAAGTGTTTGGGTATGTGATCTCTGCGGTTATTTGTTAGGTCGTAATAACGGCCTAACTGTCAGGTTTACAGTTAAGTTAGCAATTCATTGTGACGTAACCTGAGGTCGGATGGGAAAACTTTTGACGTTATTTTGTAGGGCTTTCCAAGCTGTGTTTGTGTACGAAGTATGAGGCCCATGTGCCCATTTGCTAAGGCGTTATGTGTAGGTGTATTTTATCGGAAAATAAGCACTCGTCCCTTTTGAACTGTGATCTGCTAACTGTGAACTGCGAGCCAACTTCACACAAGTGGAAGTCAACAGTATGTCACCTAGGATTGCAATTTGAAAATTTCAGCTTATTTATGATGACTACTAAACTTTCATTTAATCTTATAAACTATTTGATTCTCGGCAAGCGGATCGAAACCGCGTGAAAATTTGAATTTTATGTGCTGACGCCTTTAATGCGCACTCTATTTGAAACATACAGGTGCATGTATACAGAAAAAGTTATCTAATATTCACAGTAAGGCATCCGGGATATCTAGAAATAGTTCATTACACGTATAGAGCGTTTAAATGTTCTGCGTAGACAGCCAGAGGTAAACCTGCAGTACAGATTCCAGTTTATTTCTGGACTTCAAGCTGAAGTCAAGTAAGGCATCCCTGAGCATGAAACGTTGGATTAGACGATCGCAAGCTTCTGGCCAAGATTTCTGTTTCAAAAAAAAGCCCTGAGGCTGCAAGACCACAAATTGCAAAGTGCCACAAGCCTCCGCACAGTGTAAATGTCGGCTGGTCGTTACGGCATGACAGATTCTTTACTTGGCAAGAAACACCTGTTGCTTTCTAACCTTGCCACTAACCTTTCGCCCACTGGGGTTTGCACAAGTATGACTCGTATAAAGAGATGTTATGCTTTGAGCTGAAGATGCTCTACAGATGGCTTTAACAGGCTACCGTGTATAAGACCCTCTCCGTGACAAATCTCATTGTACCTGTAAAAAGACAATGTTAGCTAGATCACTGTCAAACCCTTTATTGCTAGACTTGGATTACAAATTGAAGTGCACTTATCCGGCTATATATGATCATGTGGCCGTCTCTCACGTGCTGTGGATTCAATTATATGCCTAATGCTGAACGTCTACCTATAACAGACGTTGGACACCTCCAAACGTACATTGGTCTCTTGCTGGTTGAGCTTAAGCGTGCGAAGCCTAACCTAAGGAACTAAAAGATTACAAATATATGCATAGGATTTGTCATATAATGTATGCATCAAATGGGCATTTCTTTACATCACCCTTAAACTAATGGGTATTTAACACTACAGCATAAAGAGTAAAATCAAAACAGCGATGACAGTTCGATAGCCGGCAAATGTCATATATACATATAAGAGGTGTGTAAGCTGCAAATGCGTGCATACAGACATACGTGTGAAATGTGAACAGTAAAACAGCCAGAAGATATGGGAATAGTCTATTGCATTTATAGACGGTTCTGTATAGACAGCCAGACGAAAACAATGAAGATTCCAGTTTATTTGCTGACAAAGTTCATTTAAAGCTAGGTTCACGTAAGGCATCTATGAGTATGAAACATTTGATCCCATCTTCGGTTCCCCCCCCCTCCCCTGACCAAAATAGGACTCTGATTCTTTGTTGTTGTTTTTTCCGTTTTGTCACTTTAGAACAAATTTTATGTCCATAATTACTTACATATATATGTTTAAATCTGAAGTATTCAGCCATTATTTGTATGTGAGAAATGGTACATGGCATTTTTGATACCTGGCACACGCAAGTACTTGGCCATCGTTTATATTTCACGTGGGTTGCTTGACCATTGTTTATACACGTTTCTAAAACATCCCTTTGCCTGAAACGTTTGATTGGACAAACGCAAGCTTCTGGCCATGTTTTCTGTTTCAAAAAACACGAGTGTGATTCTTTGCTTTTTTTTTTCTTTCACCACTTTGTCTCAAATTATTACATGGCGAGTTGAAGACCTCCTGCTCGGAAGCTGTGAAAGCACAGGTTCCAAATTGCCAAGAGCCTCTAGTTCCATGGAAGAGCCGGTGGGTCATTACACCGTGACCGATTCTTTACTCTGCGAGAAAAAAGCTGGTGTTTTAAGCCTCGAATTGATACGAACCTTTCGTGCACTGGGATGTGTACCCGTATAACATGGATGGGAGATGCGATGCTTTGAGCTGATGAGGCCTTCTACAGTCCACTATACTACGCTACCTCCACACCAAGTCTCACTGAACCTACTGGGCAGTGTTAACTGGCTCACCTGACAACCGTTATTGCTGAGGACAAACTCAAGAGCACATACTGTTATGTGTGTGATCAAGTGTAGATACCCGGCAATATAAGATCACATGCTCATATGTCTGTAGATTCTGTCATTTCTGTTGTTGAACGCCCAGGCGTATCAGACGTTGAAGAGCTGCAATTAAAGGTACATGTATATTGGTTTCTTCATGGTTGAGCTCATGCGTGCGAAATATAACTGAAGGCACCAAAAGATTATGCATACATATACATATACTAGTATACAGGTTTTGTTAAGTTGTGCATACATTAAATGGAAATTTCTTTGCATCACCGTTGAAGTTACGGGTATGAACAACATAGAGAGTCAAACCAGAGGTGGCAGCAACGACAGAGTGATAGCTGGCAAATGTTACATGTAACCAGTGAAACGTGACCTCTGGTAAGTTTGCCTCAGTTACTTTTTTATTCTAGCTATTTATGTTGCTGTCTTAATGAAGGTAATTAGGTCGGCGTCGTGTAAAGACCTTGGTTACCTTTTAAACCATTCAGTATATCAGGTATACCGGAGTGTCACTTGGACACCGGCTGGACACCTCATAACACGAGGTATTTGACGTTGTTTGTCAGAGTTACAAGTATTTAGGCCATTGAAATGGAATGTCGCAACACGATGTCAGAGCTGTCATAGCCTACAGCGGACTCTACCTGGGCTTAACCTTCAATTCACCAGACTGTCCACAAAGGAATCGTTTCAGAACGAAGTTTAATCACCAAAGCCTCGGTGAACAGAATACATATTGTCTAAACGCAGTCTGGGCTTGATTCCGAAGACCACCAACATATTGTGTTAATGCCATCGTGGAAGGAGATGGGAAAGGAAATAGTGGAATATGGCGGTTATGATTTTACACGTACCAGGCTACTGAAATGCTACTGTGATTCGTGTACAGCTAATCTAAAGCTATATGCATATATATTTCCAATTTCTTCGATTTGTAACCTACGCATGTATGCATATGGACACTTTTATGTAATAAGCACCCTAAAACGGCCTGGAGATTTGGAAATAGTTTATATGCAGAGGGTTCAAGTGTTCTGTGTAGACAGCCAGGGGAAAACCTACAATGTAAATTCCCGTTCATTAGCTGACAAATTTCATCTGAAGCCAAATTCATTTAAGGCATCCATGAGCATAAAACGTATGATTAGACGAAGGCAAATTTCTGGCCATGTTTCCTGTTTCCAAAAATACGATTGTGAAGTTTTGTAGCTGCTTTTTTCCCTCAAAATATTACTCGATGAGCTAAGGAACGCTCGTTCGGAAGCTGCAAAGCCACAGGCCACCAAATACCAAGATCTGTGTAAGAGCCAATGGGCCATTATGGCGTAACCGATTCTTTAATCCCCAATTGATTCTAACCTTTCCCCTACAGGGATTTGTACACATATGAAATGGATGGAGACTAATGGGGCCCTCTACAGTTACCTATACCACGTCACCTCCGCAACAAATCTCATTGAACACATCGGGCATTGTTTACTGGTTTACGCTGAAAACTTCCATTATTTAATCAGAGGACGAACTGAAGGGCACTGTGTCTGATCAAGTAAAGATATCCGGCCATACATGATTAGGTGTACATATCTCTTTGTTCTGTACATTCAGTTATGTCTGATGTTGAACGTCCAAGCAGAACAGACGTTGAACATCTCCAAATGTATACTAGTCTTTTGATGGGTGACCGCATGCATGCGAAATGTAACTGAGGGCACCAAAAGACTATGTACAGATGCATTTCCACATTTTTATTATGCTCTCTGTAAAAACAACTGTGTTCAAATTTGCACATCCAAAATGGATGTGTATCAGTGGTACATAAATTGAGTATCACTGATGCACAATTGATTGGGGAGTTATTACATAAATTACGCAAAATGTGTATTGCGATTACGCAAATGTTGTACCGCTGGCACACAAAAAATATGTGGATGTGCAATTTTGCCACAATAAAATGTGTGCTATTGGTACACAGTAGTTTTTAGAGAGTTGTGCATACATGTTACGAGCCTCGTCCTTAAGATATAGCACTGTTTTGTTGTTGTTTGTTATACCTATATTTTATTCTCTTTGTACGTGACAGCCTGCACTGGAATTCAGTCGCGTGTTCTCGAGGCTGCTGCGTCAGTTTCGTGTCATTGTGCATGAAGCGTACATTCTGGAAAGATCTACCCATATTGTAAACATGTTTACGGACTGACCATCCAGAATTTTTTTCACGTTGGGCTATAAATATGAGAGACGAAGTTGTAAAGCTCTCAGTCATTTATGTACGTCCACTTTGAGAACAGTCCTGTTACTTGTCTCCAATCAAGTCATGGTTGTTCTTGTCTACTTAGAGGGATTTTTGTGGGATTGCAGAGATATTGGCTTACACGCCTTTCGACAATTTTGTCATTTTGTACTCCATTTTTTCGGTACGTAGCACTTTGTGAGCTTGTGTTTCGCCACTTGCTATTTGGTGTGAGACGCTCATTTGGAGCTTGTATTGTTAATTGTCTCTTTGTGCGATTACGTACACTTCATCCGAGTTTACCCTGAAAGTGACTTTGTGTATATTTTCGAGGAGTGAAACATATATCGCCAGCTCGGCATTACGGACGCTATTGTCAACCCGTCTGCCCAAGAAACTTGCACCTTGCCGGGGAGTTGGATATCTACCATCGACGGCGTACGGGACCCTCTGCTGCTCATCACCACAGAACCTGTCATCCTTCAGTTCGAGAATTCCTAAGAACTGTGGATTCTATATTTACGTGGACTGACTTGCCTTTGGAAGCAGGAATAGCCCTTCCGGACTTGGGACGCTAACACCCATAAGAAACTATTCTTATGGGTATTCTTCTGTACATAATTGTTGGTTGTACTGTTTGTTTATTGTGTTCAAATATATGTATTGAACTTAGTCTGGTGTCTTCGTGTTTCTTTGTTTGATCTTGTGTAACGCCTATCGCTGCCTGAGAGCAAAACAAGCCTTTTGTTTATCATTTTCCTCTCCTCTTGCAACACATTAAATGCACATTTCTTTACATCAACGTTGAAGATACGGGTATAAAAGATGACAGCATATATAAAAACCAGATATGTCAGCGACGAAATGTCGCTGGTAATTAGGTCGACGCTCTGTTAAGTCCTTGATTACATTTATAAACATGTTACTGTGTCAAGTATACTGGAGTGTCAACTGGACACCACGAAACACGAGGTGTTTGACGTTGTCTGTGAGAGGTGCCTATATCAGGGCCGCTGCGGCAATTACGTTATAGCATTATCTGGCACTCCTTAGTGAAGGTTTGGAAATAGTCTGTTGCATGTAGAAAACCTACAATGTAGATTTCCGTTTATTTGCTGACAAATTTAATCTGAGGCTAAATTCATAAGGCATCCCTGACAATCAATTGTTTGATTTGACGAACACAAGCTTCTTTTCATGGTTTCTGTTTCCAAAAAAAAAAATTTGTCTCTGATTCTTTGTTGTTTTTGTCACAAATTACTACACGTCGGGCTGAAGACCTCTCCCTCAGAAGCTGCAAAACCACAGGGTAAAAAATAGTAAGAGCCTCCAGTTCTGTGTAAGAGCCCATGGTTTGCTATTACAATAGGGCTACCGTGGCCTTCAGCGGACCCCATCTGGACTTAACCTTCACATCATCAGACTTTCCCACACGGAAGAGCCTCGGAACAATCCATTTTGATTACTTCCAAATCAAGACATTTAATTGCCGAAGAGGCAGTAAACTGGATGTATATTGTCTAAACACAGTCTGGGCTGGGCTTGATACTCTTAGTGGCTTTGTGGAATTAGGTGGAAAAGGAAATAATGGTTCTCATTTTACACGCACCAAGCCTGGGTAATGCCGTAGTGATTCCTCTGCAGCCATTTCTTGAAACTGGAATATGAAAACATCAGTGTTATTTATGATGAACAGGGTGTTTTGATTACATTCCAAAAAACTAGATCATTCTAAAGCTTCTATATTGCCAGCTTCTTCGATCTGTAATCTACGTTATGAAGATGAAGATATAGAAATAATTTATTGCATATACGGAATGTTTAAGTTTTCTGTGAAGGCGATGTAGATTCCCGTTTATTTGATGACAAATTACATGTGAAGCTAAATTCATGTAAGGCGTCCCTCAACATGAAACGTTTGATTAGACGAACTCAAGCGTCTTAATGTTTTCTGTTTCAAAAAAGTACGAGTGTGATTCTTTGTTGTTGCTTTTTCCACTCTGTCACAAATTGTAACATGGTGAGCGGAGGACTTGTTGCTCGGAAGTATCAAAGCACTGGCCACAAAATGCCAAGAAGTTCCACTTCTGTATAAGGACCGGTGGGTCGTGACAGATGCTTTACTCGACGGAAAATAAACTGGGGAATATTTTTACAGGTTTTAGTTAATATTGTGTCAATTTCGATTTCCTTGGCCTTATAATTTACTGTTTTGGCGTAAATCATTCGAATGAAGAGAATGCTGGTGATTCTTATATCTGGCTACATGTGAGCATGTTATGATGATGCCCTGGCCGACAATACATAAACCTTCCTGTTTTGCCATACATATAGCTTACGAAGCACATTTTGCCATAATCTATTATACCACCCTCATCCACCATCATGGTGGTTGTTCAAAGCGAAATAAATCATACGGTAAATGGTGTGGATAAATATAAAAACTTTTACCACCTTTTCCTTCTCTGTGACGTATTCAGAAGCAGTGAAGATTGGACCAAGTGCTCAGGTAGCAATCAACTCGACAAGTTCACGGTGAGAAATCATTTCAGTTCAATAAAATCTCATTCTTGCGAGTTGAGAAACTAAAGAATGATTAAATGAATGTTTATAGCTTAACATCACATGGACAATATTTCAGCCTTATCGCGGCGAGCACATGGTTAAAACCAAGAATCAGTAAAGGGCTTTCGAAACGACATTGAGAACATGCCAAAACCAAGGCAAACGCATGGACATGTTTAAAGCCAGGTAAAATAACGTCAGGTAAAATCTGAAAGCCACAATAACTGTTTAAATCTGTCGCTGCCACTCTCACTTGAAGGAAAATGTGATGTCCTTAATATATATATATATCCAAATGTATATTGGTCATTTTTGATATCTGACTAACAGAAGTATTTGGCATTGTTCATATTTCACTTGATGGGTGACCGCGTGTATGCCAAATGTAACTGAAGACACCAAAATGTGATACATACATTTTATTGTATTGTGCATATATTAAATGCATATTTCTTTACATCACCATTGCACTTACGGGTATAATAGACCACAGTATAGAGAGTAAAACCAAAGCTAACAGGGATGACAGTGTGATAGCTGACAAATGTTACACGTAATCAGTGAAACATAACCTCTTGTAAGTTTACCTACATTGTAAGTTTTGTTTTTATTCCAGCTGTTCATGTCGCTTTCTCAACTGAAAGCAACTAGGTAGACGCCGTGTTTGGACCATATAGGTGTTTTGATATACTGGAGTGTCAGCCGGACACCACGCAACACGAGGTAATTAACGTTGTTTGCCACCATTTTGTTTACGTTATTAGGCGACATCCATTCACCTCCAAGATATGTAGTCTCGCAGAAACCATCCTGGATCTTGTTAAAACAATGATATAAGTTAATTTTGATTGGGTTGACGGTGAGTATTTTACAGTGAAGAGACGAAGGCATCTGGACACAACAGTGTAAGCCAACCAGACGTCAGTGTCGTAGTTGCTCTAAATCCATGTTTGTTGTCGTACTTTAAGCTTTCAAACATACCCGATCTCTGGTCCCTCTGCTGTACATGTAACGAGATGCAGTGAGACATTTTTTTAAGCTTTCAAACATACCCGATCTCTGGTCCCTCTGCTGCACATGTAACGAGATGCAGTGAGACATTTTTTTAAGCTTTCAAACATACCCGATCTCTGGTCCCTCTGCTGCACATGTAACGAGATGCAGTGAGACATTTGGCGAGACTATCTGACAGCAGACCTATGACCTGGCAATACGATGAAGCTGACGTAGCCTACAGCGGACCCTATCTGAATATAATCCTCACATTACCAGAGTGCCTAGGGCGCAATCATTTCGGTACAATATATTTTGATTACTTCCAAATCAAACTGATTAATCACAAAAGCCGCGGTAAACAGGATGTGTGCTGGCTAAACACAGTTAAAGCTGTATTCCGAAGGTCTCCACATCGCCAGACTGCCCACGACTAAATCGTTTTGGAGCAATATACTTTCACTTCAAAATAAACCGATTAACCACCAGAACGGCATCTAACAGGTTGTGTATTGCCTAAATTCTGAAAGAAGGGTGGAAGGATGTGGGAATGGAAAGAGTGGAATATGGTGGTTATGATTTTACACATACCATACATTCTTCTGTAATGCTGAATGATTTGTAGTGTTTTGTACCTACGTATTCCCCAGTCTGTTACATGGGATTGCAATTTGAAATTATCAGTTTATTTATAATGATTACGAATCTCAATAAATCTTATGAACTATTTCATTCTCGTCATCGAAACCTCGTGGAACCTTGAACTTCAGGCGTGATGACGCCTTGAATTCTTCATTATTATTTTATTCTACACCTATATATTTCCAATTCTTTCTTTTTGTAGTATACATATGTATTTATACCGACAAATGTATGTGATATTTTGCAGTAGCGCAACCGAAATGTTTACAAATAGTTCGTTACATGTATGGAGAGTTAAATGTCCAGTGTATACATCCAGAAGAAAATCAGGAGTAAAGATTTTAGTTTATTTGCGGACAAATTTCATCTGAAGCTAAAATCAAGTGAGGCATCCCTTTATAGTATGAAACGTTTGATTTAGAGCCCAAGCTGAAAGCCATGGTTTCTGTTTCTAAAACAAAACAAGAGTGGGATTTTGTGCTGTTGTTTTTTCCTCTCTGTCACAAAATATTACATGGCGAACTGAAGAGCACTCTGGGGAAGCTGCAAAAGCACAAAGTGCAAAGTGCCAAAAGGCTTCCGCATAATGTAAACGTCGGCTGGTCGTTATGTCATGACCGATTCTTTACTCCGCACGAAAAACCTGCTGCTTTCAACACGGAAATGATACTAACCTTTCATCCACTGGGTTTTGCACACGTACGATTCGTATGGAGACATGCAATGCTTTGAGCTTATGACGCTCTTCAGTTGCCAATATCACGCTACCGAGTATAAGTCCCCCTCCATATCAAATCTCATAGCAGCAATGTTAGATAGATCACTGTCAAAACTTCAGTGCTATACCTGGATGACAAAACTGAAGAGCACTTATTCGGATATATGATCAGATATCCATCGCTCCTGTGGCTGTGGATTCAGTTATGTTCCTGAACGTCTACATATAAGAGACGTTGGAGAGCTCCAGAGGTATGTTGGTCTCTTGATGGTTAAGCTCGAGAATGCGAAATATAACTGACGGCACCAAAAGCTTATGTATATATGCATAGGATTCCCACAACATGTAGAATAAAACCAGAGAAGCGACAACGGTGTGAAAGTTGACAAATGATACATGTAACTGGTGAAAACTCTGCCTCTTGTCAATTTACTTAAGTTAGAGCTTCCTTCTAGCGGCTCATCTGGTCACTTGTTTGGGAAAACAAGCAATGTCGCTGTCTTAGCAAAGGGAATTGTAGCGACGCTCTCTTAAGATTGTGGTAACGTTTTAAACATTTCCAGGCTTCAGCTAAACACCACGCAGTGTGAAAAATACATAAATTTAGGCCATATAAATGCCGTCAAGGAGAAACCATGCTGGTTCGCCATATCTAATGCTGTGGTGATTCACCCACCGTCAATCTAAAGTCTGTTTCACGATATTGTAATTAGAAAATTTCACTTGATTTATGATCCAGGGTGTTTTGATTACATTTCAAAATATACTTCATCCTAGGCCTTCATATTTCCAGATTCTTCGATCTGTAACCTTCGCATGTGTGCATACAGACACAGTTATGTCATATGCACCGTGAAACGGCCAGAGGGTATGGAAATTATTACAAGGCAAGCAGCATCCACTCGTTCGGATGCTGCAAAACCACAGGCCACAAAATGCCAACGCCCCCCAGTTCTGTGTAAGAGCCGTTGCGTTATTATGTTTTGAACGAATCTTTATTCGGCGTGAAAAAAGCTGGTGCTTTTATAGACCTCAGTGTCGCAGTTGCCCTAAATCCATGTCTGTTGTTGTTGTACTTTAAGCCTCTAAACATCGTAGATCCCTGGACACTCTGCTGGACCCCAGGTAACTAGGTACTATGCGACATTTGGCGAAACTATCAGACAGCAGACCCACTGTGTGGTAATACGAAGAGGCCGACGTAGCGTTCCGCGGACTCCATCTGGACTTAACCTGCACATCACCAGATAGTCTAAGGGGAATCGTTTCGGGACAATATGTTTTGATTACTTCCAAATCAAGTCGTTTAATCACCAGTGCGGTGGTAACCAGGATGCCTATTGTCTAAACACAGTCAGACTGGATTCCGAAGACGGCCAACTGTTAGTGAGTCCGTGGGAGGAGCGGGAAAAGGAAATAGTGCGATGTGGTGGGTATGATTTTTTGCACATACCAGTCTTCAGAAATGTTGTAATGATTCGTCCACAGCCAATATAGAGCTCTTTTCCCGAAATTATAATATGAAAATTTCAGTTTTCTTTAGAACTATTCATTCTAAGCCTCTGTATTTAAAATTTCTTCGATTTATAACCCACGCATGTGTGCATACAGACATTTTATGTAATATGCACCGTAAAACGGCGTGGATATATGGAAATAGTTTATGGCATGTACAGCAGGTTTAAGTGTTCTGTGTAGACAGCCAGGGGAAAACATACAATGTAGATTCCTGTTTATTTGCTGACAAATTTCTTCTGAGGCTAAGTTCATGTAAGGCATCCTTGAGCATGAAACGTTTGATTAGACGAACGCAAGTTTCTGGCCACGTTTTCTGTTACAAAAACAAAATACGAGTGTGATTCTTATACCTATGAGCAAATGTGTTTTCAGGTCATGTACATATCAATAAAGCATTCTTTTACATTAAAATTCACACTTAAACCCATAAAATTCAATAGCTGCGTTAAGTTATTAATTATACTTTTTCCGATTGTGTTTCATACGAAGTCTCATCCAAAGATTGAAAACGAATTGTTAACTTCCTAAATCATTCTTAGTTCGAAAATATTTCGCTAAAAGCGAAGTATCATCAGAAGTGATTACTTGTTTTTGTATGATGAGAAAAAAGCGCAACGTTTTCATCAGAGGCAACAGCATAAATGTAAAAAAAATATTGCTTATTTCATTGAGTGTTTTTATTGTTACTTCATTCAAGTGGAACAATTGAGATTGTCCAAATGAGTTATTATGCTATTCGGTTTAGTGGATTAAAATTAAAGTTTCCACAGTTCAGCTTTGTAAAATTTGGATTCATCTTCCACTTGTATTACTTCAGCATGCAGTGGTATTTTTTCTTCCCAATTAATGTTTTTGCAGGTTTGAGTTATTACGTCAAGTTCAGATTTCCTTGGTCATATAATTTATGTTTTTCTGTTCGGGCGTAAATCGTTCCAATGAAGAGAACGCTGGTAATTTTAAATCAGTCTTATATCTGGCCACATGGGAACATCCTATAATGATACCCTGGCCGATAGTATATAAAACTTACCGTTTTACCAGCTATATAGCTTATGAAACCCGTCTTGCAATAGTCTATACCACGCTCGCTTCCCTACGTAATCGAACTCAGTCTGCATCCACCCTCACGGGGTTTTCAAAGCGAAATAAATCATGAGGCAAAAGCCATGGATAAATATAAAAACTTTTACCATCGTTTCCTTCTGTGTAACATATTCAGTAGCAGTGAAGATTAGACCTAGTCTATAGGAGGCAATCAACGGGAGACTTTCACAATGATTAAAAAGAAGTGAATTCATTTCACTTCAATAAAATCTCATTCTTATAAGTTGAAAAATTTGAAAATGATTAAACGTTAAGCTGTGAAATGAACGTTTAGGGCTTTCAAAACGACAATGAGAACATGCCAAAAACCGCGCCAAACACATGGACATGTTTAAACCATAAAAAGAACTGTGTCTAGGTAATATTCGAAAGCCACAATATCTTTTAAATATGTAGCTGGAGCTGTCACTTCAGACAAAATGTGATGTCCATAATTACGTACATATATATGTATATGTTTAATTCTGAAGTATACCTGAACATTGTTTATATCTGAGAAAACGGTACTTGTCCATTTTTTATCTCACAGAAGTACTTCACCATTATTTATACTTCTCGTAGACTACTTGACCATTGTTTATAGATGCATGTAAGATATTTGACAACTGTTAATATCTAAAGCACATTGCCACTGTTTTATTCTAATGTTTACATTCGACGTATTTTGTCCATTGATGTGTGTGATATGTGATACCAGTGACCATTGTTTATGTCATACAATGTAATGCGTCTAATGAGAGTGTAGTACTTTTTTAGTTGTTTTACGCAATCAGTATTTATATGCGGCATGGACCAACATGTTTAAACGGCGACAGACTGGGCAGCAACGACTGCTGTGCCAAACGCTAGATTGACGTCTTTATCCACCTACTCCGGAAAACTTCCTCGTACTAATTAAGTTGTCGGTCTTCATTCTAATTAAGTTTTCGGTCTACGGTTTCTCAGAAAGTGCACACTTGCCGGATTTAAAAGACATTTCTTTTACTACGCCTTCTGTGTGCCTTGTCTGAGGGTGACGTGACCTATCCACATCTTACAAGACCTTCCCGTTGACCCGATTCCTTCCGGAAAACAAGTCCCGTGTCTTATACGGCACGTAGATATATGGGGTAGTAATGCTGTCAGGCGCTTAACACCGTTAGTCTGCCACCTAATATGGCCGAACACTCATTGAGACAGGTATAACACAATTAGCGGCCACTTGAGACCCATTACCGTGACTAGAGAGCCGTGAGTTATAACAAGACAATAAACAGCCTACACTGGGCATCAGCACGGTGATTAGCATGGAACGGAAATGGCAAGGGTGACGAGACCGGCGAGACAGGCCACAGAATGACTGACTGAATAAATGAACGATTAGTGAGTTCTTTACTTGAATATTTGACAATCTTTGCATATGCACACGCAACAAACCTGTTTAGTGGTTTACCGTATGTGTCGCAAAATAACGTACAGCCCCATGTTATCAGTTTGTGTCTACAGTAGACGATTCATGTGATGAAGGTGTTAAAAATTTACAATACAACATCAGTAAACACGGCCAGAAGGTGATCACTTCATCTACAGCTGTCTTAAACCCATTTTACATGCATGGGTCCTCGGGTCCCCTGGTGAAGACAACAAACAGTACACGTCGAGTACAATTACCATTGAGTAAAACCGTATTTGTACAATGGGGTCCAGACTGATTATTGTTCTCTTGAAAATTCCAAGTAAAACGCCACTAATATGCTCTCTAAACATCATCGCAAAGATTGCACAGCTTGTGGTTCCCCATTTACTTTAATTCGTAATAATTTTGATCCCCTCAGAGGTGTGTCTTGTTTTTTCACCTTTTAATGGGTCCACTGCCAGACTAACCGCTCAAAGATATAAGGTTTGGAATTGTTTTCTTTTTGTTTTCGAGACATGTTTTTCAGACTTTTTTATTACATCGAATACAATAACAATATCGATATGCAAAAATTATGACAGACGATTTCCTGTCTTGTAAAGTATTTCTTCAGTTTAGTTTTTTGGTGTCCAACACACAAGTTGTACATTCTTGTAATGAAAATCATTTTATGTGGGACCATCATTTTTTGACCAAAAGTATTGACTTTTTTGTGTCTCTGTGTGTGTGGAAATTTTCGATTTGCACTGGTCCTTTCCTTAGGGCGGAACAGAATCTCTTTGTTCGAGACTATGCTTCCTTTATACACTTGTATTTGTCAATCACTCTGTCGAGTAAGGAATCAATCAATCATGGGGGGATCTGGGATGTGTTGTAATCTGGAAGGTGCGTCTGGGCCACGCTCTCTGCCCGAATACAGTCAATCCATCAAGGATAAGTTCAAGAAACTATACAAATTGTGCTCATACATCCGGGCAATCCATCTAACGTGTCAACACGAGGACAGCCACTTAAAAAAACCGTCTCGTCCACTTTTCACCAGTAAAGCCAGCGTGACACCCAAATAACACTGTAACTAACCCAATCTATCTGTATTACGCAGTCAGTAAAGCTTGGGACGACTTATTTTAAAAGAAAAGACCACTGAGGCACTTCGCCTATATACATTATTCAAAAAATAACATTTCATTTCCTAATTTTTTGATGCGGTCAGTGATAAAGTCAAACTCTTTTTTAGTCATCAAGACTTTCTATAAAGTTACGAGTTCAAATCCAACAGTTTACTGTTTTGGCACAACCCATTTGATTTACGTGAAGCATTATAGAACTCTATATAGAACTCTTCAGGCCACTTATACAGAGGCCTGAAATTCAATACCGTTTATCGCACTAGCAATACGCTTTTGTTTGGGAATGTAAAGGTCATCCTTACGCAATGCACGAAGAGTTTTCATTAAAACCACACTAGTAACTGTGCAGTTTTCTCATTTCTTTAAACGTAACTGTCATCTTAAAACACCAATCAAATAAGTATGTAATAAATAAACGTAACTGTATTAGGGCTGTTGTCATCTGTCACGCTCAGCGTTTACGTTGAGTGCGTGTAACAAACTTCCTCTTGTTCAGACCCGTGTCTTTATTGTCTGTGACGAGACCTGTCTTGCCTGCTTCCCAGGAATAACGCTATAGCTTTTTACTTTATTACCGTCGTTCATTATTCACGATAGCAAGGCACGAAAAGCTGCAACGGAATTAAGCATTAGACGTTTCTGCTTAGGTATTACTTTGAGCCTTTATGACCAGGCGTGTGATGTAAAATGTCTTAAACCATCTGAAATCTCAACATACCTGCATGATAGGAACCCCATATCTTGTAACGTCTCCTCAACTAGCCATTCCTGACTGTTAAATAAATTTCGAATTTCATTTTTTTTTTTGGCCTTTACTCTAAAATTGTATGTTTTTATTATGGTCTATTTCGACATGGGAGGTGAATGGAGAAGCTTAGTGTTTTCGACGTGAAGATATATTTGATGGCTAAGTTGTTTATCTATCCATTGACCCATTTTTTTTATCTATCGATTATGTGATATTTTTCACATTATCTGGATAAGGGCCCTCATGAGGATGCAACATCCACTGAATGCGGCATCGTCAAGCGGGCATCCACTGAGCACAGACCGTTTTATTGCAAAAATCGTAAAATTAAAATTTTCTGTAGTAGGACTAAAATCTCTTTAAATCCATCAAGAGTAAATCGTTCATAAACTGAAGCGACTAACAGACGATCCACAGTGAAGCCAAGTACAGCATTCGTGGAGGGAAAATACATCCTTTAGTAAGACTAAACCCCCTTTATATCAAACGTGCCATAGACCTATACAGGTGAAGTCACTGTCACACGAGACACTTTACGACGAAGGGCAGCAGTCGGTAAAAAAAATTATTTCTCAGTAAGACTAAAAACCTCGCAAATGCCTGCAAACTAAAATGTGTCATAGGTGACATGACAATCAGAGGAAGCACTTTGCGACGAGGGACTAAGCCATCTGACAGTCAGTAATGTCAATCATGACACTCTGTTGTTAATAAGGACTGATACACTGTCTTGTTTATCCGCCCAATTCTGTAGATACTGAGCTATATTACAAGTCCACCCTTGTAGCCTCTTTTAACAATTCTCTTAAGCGTCCACATCGCCGCTGAGTCTGTCCACAGAGCACAGCCACACAACCACATGACATGAGCATGATAGGATTGTTTAAGATTAGAGACATGAAAGAGATTGTTTAATATCGTTTCTTTAGATTCACAGAATTAAGGACGAGTACAGCATCGGTACATGATTATGGCATTAAAACCATACACTAAAACCAAACTGTTTTACGAAGTAATAGAAAGTCACGCTGTTAGAGCAAATGTGGGGCAACAAAGTGTAGAAATAGTTTACAACAGGAAAATGAAAGTATTCAAGACACTAGTAAGGTATATTTTATGAGATATACATATCCATCAAACAGGTAAATTAATTATTGTCGTATACTACTCTGGCAAATGCTTATTTATTTTCTTGGTTGGACTTTTATGTCGTACTTAACAATACTTCACTGACACGACAGGCGCCAGCATTATGGTGAGAGAAAACAGTGTAGAGCCCGAGGGAACCGACGACCATCGGCCGGTTGCTGGCAAACCTTTCCATTCAAGGCCGTACAGGAAGTCAGCATCAGGTGGACTGAAACGCTCTGGTCGTTACGTTGCGCTAGCACGCTACCCTCTCGGAGTCCTTACCAGTGGAGATAGCATCATTGATCAAATTAATGAATACTAATGAACATCTTTTTATACGTCTAGTCCAACATTAGTATGACAAACGTAGGTGTGGTCCAAGTTGACAATAGCAAGGCCGAATTCAAAAGCAACCCCAAGTCACCAGTTCCTAAGGGAATGTATAAGAAATAATCAAATAAGAAGTAAATAAAGCTCGAAGCATGTAATAGAGAAAATCCTTTAACAAACACATGATCATTCATTTCAAGTATTTATTTAAAATTCTAGTTCATTAAATAAGTAGATATGACCAAATATAGCTTATATTGGTTGATAACGGTCGACTCTGTTGCACCAACATAGTGTTTCTCATTACCCTCTCAATTATCTACCATTAGTAGTTAAATCAAGCGCTCTTTGCACCTGATATTACGCAAACAATTTATTTCAATTCACATCATTTTAAACGCAAAAGCAATAGAACGCAGAATTTCGACATTCAATGCTCTCAAAGTGATTTAAGAAGTTCCGCGCTGCTGGATGTCAGATGTGATTTCTTTAGACTAGCTATGAGCTCAAGCTCGCTGGGTTATTTGTTGGACGTATTGGAGGAAATAAGAACTGTTTCGATTAATTCAAGACTTCTGTTTTGATCAGTGACCTGGAATATTATTGGACGACATTGCAAGCAGCCAATGAACCTTGATACCAGTCTGTACTTCACAAATATGCATTCTTTTGGTTTCGTAGTTTTTACCAGACTGGAAGTTCTCGATTGTTTAGGCATTGAGCGTCAAGAGCAATTTGGGTATGTCTTTTTGAATGTGAACTAGAAAAGTACGGCTGGATCAAAGCTCATAATTCATTGCATAACCTTTCCAGCTGGTATACAAAAGAACAGATCACAGGCGTGTGAAGGCCTGTAGTGTTAATCATCAAACATTACTACTCGCTTGCAAGTGTTCCACTTTGTATCATCTCAGCTGACAATTTATATGTATAATCTCCTGTTTAAACAAAAAGATTAGCAGGCCACAATAACGTTGTTCAAAGAAAACACATACTAAATATTTCTTCATCTCAGCAACTTTACTATGCCCACATTTATGATAGACGTATTTGATACGAACTAATGACATAAAAGTACCACAAGTGCTATGAACAGACTGCGCATCAATTAAATTCTGAATAATTTACGAGGATACTGATGATATCTCCCACAACATATACCAATAGGTACTACATTTTCACTTGAAAACAAGCAGACACAATCCATCACTTAAAATACCGTTACGACAGGCTTTCAAGAAGAAGCAAACTGAATTTGAGGCTCAGTAATGCTGTTAATCTAGCATTAGTGATTGGCGCAAAGAGAAGTATTCGGTTCGGGGGCTATTTCTCACTAAAAACCGAATCATGCAAGTCTACCGATAATGATATAAGGCTTCTCTTACATACTCCCCACAAATATGTCACTCTGACATTCGGCAGACGATTGCTTTAAATGGGCAGAATATAGGAAATTGCCGTCCAAAAAGAAATCACTTTTCATCTCTTTCGGTCTTTTCTTTTATTAGTACCGTTCATTGTAGACTCAACAAATACTGCTGTCGGCCATAAGGTATTCCATGGATTAGTCAGTGCACGGCCGAAACACCACATAATACATACATATACCTTGTTGTGGAAGAGTCACCAGTTCATACAAGGCTATTCAGTTCAAAGTAATGTCATTCTACCTCCTAATAAAGGAGTCTGCCAGAATGTATTTATCTGTCTGTTTGTCTGTCTCTCTGACTGTGTACCGGTTAGTATTGGCACAGCCACCAATTCATTCTGGTGGTGATGCGGGTCATTCACCAGTCACCAATACTGAATCTCCAGTAAGATTTCTTTGTAGGTGAAGAACTGTACCTAACAAGTGTGGAAAATCTGTTAGCCGGAAAAGGTATTGTTTTTGTTCTTAACTCTAAATTCAATGGTTTGCATTTGTACAATTTATAGCGTCCCGGCAAATGCAAACAGATACAACCAACACCCGACCCACTCATTTATCCTCCGACATTCGCCATCCAGGACTACACAGATGACGTGATTGTTTCTAAATGGCGCTTTTAAATGAAACCAAAGTTAGTTTTACGATAAAAGAAGTGGCGAGCTCTCGAGGCTTCTGTGTGTATGAATTTCGTCTCATTGTGCATAGAGCGTATATTCTGGAAAGATTTATCTGTGTTGTAAACATGTTTGCGATCAAACCGTCCATAATTTTCTTCACGTTAGTCTATAAATATAAGCGGCGAAGTTGCAAAGCTCGCAGTCTTTTACTAAAGTTCATTTGACAGCAGTCAAATTTACTCCCTTTCACTAAGGAGGATTTTGTGGGATTTGCAGGTATCGGCTTTCGTGCGTTGGACAAACGTCAGTTTGTACTCTTTTTTCCCATACGTAGCACTTTGTAAGCTTGTGTTTCACCACTTTCTATTTTGTTTGAGACATTCCTTCGGATGTTGTATCGCTCATTGTCTCTTTGTGCGATTACGCACATTTCATCTCAGTACCATGCCCATTGCTGTTTGTCACTTACAGGAGTGTCATCCTTCGATTCGAGAAATTCCATGAACTGTGGATTCTATATTTACGTGGACTTTCTTTCCTTTGGATGCCGGAATATTCTATTCGGATTTGGACGCTACCATCAGTAAGAAACCATATGTTTTTGTAATATTATTGTCAGTTGTATTATTTGTCTATTTTGTTCAAATATTATGTATTGTCTTCGTGTTTCTTTGTTTCATCTTGTGTAAGACCTATCGCTGTCTTAGAGTTGAACAAGCAATTTGTATCATTTTTCCTCTCCGATAGTGGTACCCTTATAAGAAGGATGACCACAATCGAATAAGAAAAATACACTTGTACTCTCTGATGATTAAATCAGATAATTAACAATGATTAAATGTCATGTTTTGAGGATCATAGTTTTCTGTGCACCCCCAGCTTTACAGTCCCCTTCATCGAAATTTGATGCTTTTCTTCAGCATTGCAGGAACTGCAACCAGAAAGCCAGATTATTGACAACACCTGTCTGGTTCATCCATAACTGACCAAGGCGGCTATAGATTTAGCCTTGCCACGGTCATCGTGCAGTTACCATCAAACTCAGCTCTCCTGCTCGATTAGGTCGTAACACAGGCTGTACAACAAATGACAGCTTCCTTAGACGATGCTATTGTAAATTTTCACTCGGACTAACTGTTCTGATGGGACACCCGATTAACTTTGTTTCAACATTATATAACATCCGACTGAATTTAATCTCACACCAGACAGATGAATGGTCGTGCTGGCAGATAGAAGATACCTGGGGTACCATACTGGGGGTAAATCTGATCTGATCTATCCTGGAACACTGTAAAATGCCCCCAGTGCTTAAACAACGGGCAACAGTCCATTATATATCACTATTTAATTCGAACTGCCAACTGGAACAGCAATGATCCTGTGGGCCAGTAGAAAAGATTTTTCGGAAACTTAACATCGTGGATGTCCTCCAAATGACTGGTTCCACAGGGCGCAAAAGCAAACCTTGTACAAAACAAGCTCACCTCAACACGTCTCTAATTAACTGAGATCATTAACATGAACCAGACTGAACGATCATGCTGGGGAGAGAGCAGTTGCAGGGATAAGAATGCCGAACTGGATTAGGTTAAGCACAGACACACCGACGCCGTCGTTCCACGTTGAGGCCAACAGTGCCCATATCATTTGTCACGAATTATCCCAAATTATCAGAGAAGTTGGTAAAAACCATGTGGAGTTGTCAGCAGTAATTTTATAACCAGAAGCCCTGAGGTGTATAACGAAGATTCACTCATTGCAGATCCAGACTCTTTAAAGAGATGTGCTACAAATTTCTACGACTTGAAATTGCGGATAACTTAGTTAAACCCTTTGATGAGCGATTTCTAACAGTACTGTGAGTGTGAAGGTTAATTTTCCCATGTCTTTAAAATAACTAAAGTTATTTTTCTTTGACAAGAATATCTATAATCATGAAACTGCTTGCTTTCTCCTTCACTCCTACATTGTCGAGCACAATGTATTTGTCGAGCAAATCTTGAGCCGTCCAAGGATAGAAATCTCAAGTGTTACAAAATATCTTTTCACAACTTATTTGACTCTCTGTCGGTCTTCTACTTAAGTTGTTTTTAAGGCTCTAAAATTTCCAGGCTAAGGTTGATTTCTCTTGACAGATTACTATTCAATGTCTCAAAAAACAACTTCAAATGTTTCCAGAACCTAATAAAGTCCCAGTCAAACAGACATGCGCACGGACGGTTAAAGTACCCAGCCCTTGTCAAGTGGAATATTTATGGGCGTAACTTAAGTAACACAAATAATGTGGTTTCAGAGTCAAAATGTGAATTTTGCTTCCAAGATAATAACGTTTTTCATTCATTTTGGAAAGTATAAACCATTGGTTGTAGGCGGTACACAGTGTACTTGATCCTTCTCTTACAGACTCCTTGAGTTCCTGTATACAATATGATCTTGGCCATTCACGATATTTTTCCTTGCAGGTTGCAGCTTCCAGCATTGAGTTTAGTATACGTGGGTCAAATTGATTGAAACTTAGAATCTCTGTAAAGAATAACACCCCTTTCCTCCAAACCCATAGAATGTACTGTGGACTAAACTTCGGAATCTAGTCTGTGTTGGAGAAGACCCCGGAATCAATGGCGATGACGTTTTTAAGTGGAGAATGCTCAGATACGCACATTTTTATAAGTAGTAATTTCACAAATGGTACGTTGTGAGGCGCCCTCTTCAATAATCAACCATTTTAAAGACACAAACTCATGCAGGTTACCACCCATGCGCTGTTTCATTGTTTATGGAGTTACTAGAAACTGTATATAGGTATCCAGTGAAGGGCATGAACTCTGAACTGCACCAAGGTGACCGAGAGGTCCGTCTATCAGGTTAACACGCACTCACAGACAAAGCTCTAAAATTGACACCCTAGGTACTTACCATCCAAAAATAGAAATCCAGTATTTTATACGGCCATATTCCCCATATAATGAACCCTTTTGCAGCATCACTTCAGACCACATGATTCTGATGCTGCTTTAGACTTAAGTCAGACTTACCTTTATGTTGCCGTATTATTCCTAAGCTTATATTTGAACTTAAACAAAAATGTCATCCTTTTAACCTCTAAAGTCTTAGATAAAACTGAAGTATTAAAATAAAAATTCTTAAGGTAAGTCACAGTTCCAGCGCTGTAAACTTTTGAAGTTAAGACAAAGCCTTCAGACCGCTTCATGATACTCGGAACATATGTTCAGTAATTTGACCTTTTCAACTGCACCATGCTGCATTTGATTGGCCAGGTCCAGATGGCACAGTCAAATCATTCAATGAAGAAAACGTTGTATTGTTTCGTTTCTCTCGTTTCACAACAGGAAAACAACGTTTTGGTTTATTTATTTATTTTTTATCTATTTAATTGGTGCTTAACGCCATAATCAATTAAGACTATGTCACTTATACGATAGCGATCAGCATTATGCCTATTGGGAGGAAACCAGGCAAAACCCGGGGAAACATCATCTGGCAGACTCTCCCACATACGACCGAACAATGCTTTTTAATATGAAATCTTTGGTCTACAAATCAAATCTACCTGCTCGCACGTTTTTAATTATTCGGGTGAGATTCGAATCCAGCAATACGTGTCAGCACGAATGTTAATCAATGTGTCAATCAATCAGTCATTTACAACAGTTCATGGCGAGAGTTTTTAAAGGTGTCTTTGACATGTGTTACTTTTTCAATGTGCATCAATATAGGTGTATGGAATTTGAAATTTATACTCAATATCTGGGTTAGATTCCCGCCTCGAACAGCTCAAAGAGTTCTCGGCATGTGACGACTTGGTCACAGTAGCCCATATAAATGACACGGCGATTTCTTCTAAAATGATTCTAATAATGCACTCCAGAGTCAATGGCGTAACTGCAAACACTGAAAAAAAACACTGATCGTATTTGTATGGAAAATTCTTGATTTTATTTCTCTGGAAATCCTCCTCTTCAAAATGTCATATCAATGTTTCAAGGGCTACTATGCTTGTGAAAACAAGAAACAGATACAGTTACCGAGAATTCAACTAAGTATGATCCACGTCGGTGTTGTACAGTCATTACCTTCACATCCTGCAGGATGTTACGTGCTGTATAGAATACCTGCAAACCACCATGATATACACAACTCGTTGATCTTACTGATGGTAAACATTATATTTGCAACTCTATGATATAGTTGTTGATCAATATTGTATTTGGAAATTCTACAGAGCATACAGATCAACATTAAATTTGGAAACCCTAAGCAGAAACTTGTTGACATTACCTGTTCTTTACATCTCTATCACTTAATTTTGCATTCCATGTACTTATAAACATTACTTTTGCAACCCTACAGCATATGCGCGTTGATCAACATTCTATTTGCAATTTAAACATTTAGACGTGTTGATCAACATATAGCAGCAATTCTCTAAATCTTGCGTGCAGATCAACATTGTTTTTATAGCCTTATAACCTTTACGCTGATCAGCATTATTTTTCCACCCTTTTAATAAATCCACGTGGCTGAACAATGGCTTGTAAATGTGTTGACAAAATATCGTGCTGCGCAGAACGGGGGGCCTTCGTGATGGCGGGATTTATCCGATTGCTGGGCTCAATAGCGTGCATGACGCGCTAAAATCGTGAAAAAATACAGCTATTTACAGGGCACAGTGACATTTAGGACAGCGAACCAAAGATTACCAAATTGAAACATGAGAGAAATAGATGCCCCCGTTAAGATGAACTGTGATGATTATAATATAACCCGACAAAGAATTTTCTCATGAACGACATGTCATTTTTGTGGCCATCTTCTCTGGCGCCCACTGTCACACCCACAAAAAGTAATTGCCGCAAAGACGTAATGGTAGTTAATGTCTGAAATCAGAGACACCCAAGGCTACTGTCACAGACGCATTGCTCCCCGTATAATCTAAGGGAGAATATTGTTTTGTATCTGCTGTTGCAAGTACACTAAAATCCAGCCTTACACGTACGATGTGGCAATAGAATTATATAATTTTCTATGAATATTTTTTCAAGTGGGCAAATTTCCCAAGTTATTAAATGACGAGGAACTGTCTGTTTATATCATGGCTTACTCTTAACTACAAGTGTGTGTGTGTGTGTGTGTGTGTGTGTGTGT
The DNA here is from genome assembly GCA_016165875.1 of Acanthopleura granulata. Taxonomy (NCBI): domain Eukaryota; kingdom Metazoa; phylum Mollusca; class Polyplacophora; order Chitonida; family Chitonidae; genus Acanthopleura; species Acanthopleura granulata. The sequence continues at coordinate 37,853,838 of JABBOT010000001.1, read as the reverse complement.
GTGTGTGTGTGTGTGGCGGGGTAGGGGGGTGAACTCCTTTTTGCATTCCTAACAAAAAGACTTAGTTCAAGTAGTTATTGGAGATTTTGGAAGTCATTTGGTAGCCAGTGAACTGCTGTGGTACTTTGTTAATTACCCAGGGTCAGCGTGAAAGACTGTTTGGAAAGCTTAACATAGTGGATGCTTTTCTGATTCCTTTAAATGAATAGTTTCAGATAAATCGAGAACAAACCATGTAGAAAAGAACAAGCTCATCTCAACACTTCTCTAATTAACCAATGTCATTAACGACCCACTATGAATAGAGCACTGGCTCTACTGGGATAAGGATGCCGACCAGGGTTAGGTAAGTACAGACACACCTACGCCATCGATCCGCGTTGAGGTCAGGAGTGTCTGTATCACCTTTCACGACTTATCCGAAATTAACAGCGAAGACGGTACAATCCATGCTGGACCATAAGCAAATAAATTTATAACCAGAAGCCCTGAGGTGTATAAAGAAGATTCACTCAGTCCACCTCCATACTCTCTTTACGGAGATGTGAGACAAACTTCTACGATTTTCATTTGACAACTTAGTCCACCCCTTTTATGACTGATCTCTACCAACATTGTGATGTACAAGCTAGTTTGCCCCTGTTTTTGATGCACACCACATATTTCATATTTAATTGGACGACTCGAATGATGTGTCATTGTCAAGACGATTTACAAGGTACAAATCAAGAAAATGTTTGCTTTCTCCTCCACTCCCACATTGTCGGGAAATGAGTATTGGTCAACTACATGTTAAGCAATCTGAGGATGCGAATCTCAAGTGACTTTGTGACACTCTCTTACTTAAATCGTTTTAAGCCCGTAAAAGCCTTAAGCTAAAGTTTGTTTCTCTTTGACAGATTATTGTGCAAAGACATCAAATATTTTGATAACCTAATGAAGAGCGGGTCAATCGACATATATGCATAGCCCTTGTCATGTGGTGGTCTAATAAGCGTTAATGAAGTAGCACCGAGAACTGAGTGTTAAACTTAAAATGTGAATGTCGCTCCAGGTGGGAACGGTTTTTGTTCACTTGGGAAAGAATAAATCTTTGGTTCTTGGAAGTAAACGGTATACTCAGAGGGCGCTAACTAAGTTCTGGCCACTATCAGCTAGAACTATTATCACAGCCCAGACTATTCTCCGTGATGTGATGAAAGTGTATGTCCAACGCGGCAGTATATCGAATAGAGTTTTAGCTAATAACGTGTGACTTGGTTAATTATGTTATCCTCATTAGCCAGGTGTTAGTAGTCAGATTATTACTGTCCAGAGCGGAGGTCGACCACCAGAATTATGGTGGTCAGGAATTCTACCCCCGACCTTCCCGTCACTACTATAAGCCTCCAATGATCCTTAATCCCTCCCACCCTGAACTCCGCACGGGTCTCAGGCATCAGCAGCCTGTATAACGATGTACACTGCTGGAGATATGGTAATAATGAGCCTTAGTGCAGACGGCATGGGCGTGTGTACTCTCCGCCGAGCATACTCTCCCTCTTCCCTTCTGGTACCGGTAAGATCTGGTGGAGTCAGAGACATCACAATGCCACGTGCACACTCATATGGTATGCGGCCGCCTCTGGCGAATAGTCGCGCCATGCAGACGCATATACTCAACAATGATTCCGCAATGAACAATCACCTGCCCAAAAGCACAAGTGCACGTAAATATAAGGAACAAAATATTGTACTGACATTCTAAAGATGTGATCATGTTTTATGGAAAATGCCGGAAACACAACCTCGTGTCCAAAAGGGAATGACACCATGTAATGTGACAGCTTTGTGTTGTTCGTAAAGATTCCGTATCGCATGTAACACCACAGAAATGAGTGAGTAAGTGATTTGGGGTTTAACGTCGTACTTAACAATGTTTCAGGCATATGATGACGAGGAGACCTAAGTATGCATATAAACTGTGTCTTCTTGTGGCAGGCCTTGTCCATGCCGTCAAAGTGCTGCCGACACTGGAACATCATTCCGAAGACACCGTTTTTAAAGTCTTTGGTATGATCCAACCCGGACTTGAACCAAATTTATCATATGTGGCTCGTTGTGGGGCGCTCTCACCACTAATCGTCCATGTTAAATAAACAGACTGACATATTTATAGAAAGCGAAGTTCACGACGGGAGCTGTTACAGATGTCTTTGACATAATTAACTTGTCTCAATGTGCATCAATATAGGTGTATGAAATTTGAAATTTGTACACAATATCTAGCTTAAATTCCCTCCTCCAAAAGCCCAGACAGCTCTTGGCTTATGACGAGATTATCACAGAAGCTCATAGAAATGACAGGACGACTCCCTCCAAGAGGATTTTAATAATGTACCAAACAGTCTCTGGCGTAACAGCAACTACGGAAAAGAAACTCTGATCGTATATGTCCGGAAAATCCTCGACTTCACTTCTCTGGAAATCCTCCTCTTCAAAATATCAAAATGCCACGCCCATGTTCCGAAGGACATTATGCTTGTGAATGTAAAAACACACACACTGTTACCTGGAATTCAACAAAATGTGATCCACCTCGCTGTTGTACCTAACCACTGGTAGGCATAATGTTTGCAGCTCTAAAGTGTTTATCAACATTAATTTTGCAACCTTAAACACACGTATCCCTGTAATAAAGCCACATGAAATACCTTTGCCTCATATCTGTATTGATAAAATATCATCCTGCGCAGAAGGAGAAGCTTTCATGGTGGCGTGAGTTATCCATCTGTTGCGCTCGATGGCGTGCATAAGGCGTTAAAATCGTGAAAAAACTGTTGTGTATAGAGGCAGTGATATTCAGGTCAGCGAACCAAAGGTTATCAAAAGGAATCATGGAAGAAAAAGATGCCCTAGTTAAGACGAACTGTGATGATTGTAATATGTATAAACAAGGAATATTTTCAGTGTACGAGATGTCATCTCCTTGTCCATGAAGTGGCGTGGACCTTTTGTCTACCCCCAGAGGAAATAATATTACAGACATGAGGATGTATATTATCCCCCCGTAATGCACGGTAGGAGGCTTTTATTGAGGTGGTGGTGGAGGCGGGAGGGTTCTTCGTAATAGCAAGGGAAGGGCGTGACATAGCGTGACAAAAGCATATGTACTGATGACATAGTTACAGATACTTGTTCATTGACCTTAAGTGGCTTATCCCGCCTTGCACCACCGCCGAGAACTTTTCAGCTTCTGCGGTAGCCAGGGATGATATGTCTCCCGGAACTCTATTCTGACGCCCATGATTGTTTTCGGGTTAATGTTTTGGAGGTAAAAAGTGGTCGATATATAGGCCTACACTCAGTTATATGTAGTGTTACATGAAGTTACCTTTCACCAAAATTGCATGTTCAGTGATTGAGTTCTCCCTGCAGGTCAAGGACTCCACATATCAAATGGGGAAAATTTGTTAGCCTGAGAAGGCCTAGTTTTAGTTCCGAACTCTAAAATTACCGTTGCACGATGTGCTACACATTTACTGTTTAGGTAATGCCTAAACAAGCAGGTACTCCCAGTAATCGACCTAAACTCACCCATCTATTCAACCACCCACGCATACGCCCACTCACCCACCGTATACAGTGCAAACGGTGTAATCAACATTAAGATACGATTTTAGATTTATTTATTTATTTATATGACTGGTGTTTTACTCAAGAATATTTCACTTATACGACGGCGGCAAGCATTTATGATGGTGGGAAACCGGGTAGATCCCTCCTACGCATGGCCGGAGAGGAAGCCAGCAGGAGCTGAACTTGAATTCACAGTGATCGCATTGGTGAGAGGCACATGGATCATTACACCGCGCTGGCGAGCTAGCCTCCTCGGTCACGGAGGACCATACAATTTTAGAAGAGATCAACATTAGCTCTAAACCATTTTCCATATACATATATATATATATAAGACGGCCCATGAAGAAATGTATACCATATATATTTAACACGGCCCATGAAAAAATACATAATTTGTTTTGTCAATGTAAAAATTTTAAACCTGATATTTTTGGTGTCATGATTTTCTATGCAAATTCTTTATAGACATATCCACAGAAACATGAAGTTAGGCCTGTATAAAGTAGTGCTTTTCATCTCCAGGTGTGGATTTGTTCAGTAGTAAATGAATCTTGTCAAGGTATAGATTTATCTTCACCAAATGTGTACTACGCATGTCACAACCTCCGGAACACATCCCTCATGGACGATTAGGTCGTCTTAACACACACTGTATAACAAACTGCAGCTTCGTCAGACGATATTTTTCTTAACTCTTACCTGGACAGCATGCTCCCTGACATGCAACCTGACAAACCCTGTCTCCAGATTATAAAACGTCTGACTAACTTTAATCTAGCACCAGACTCATCAACGGTCGTGTTGGTACAGACAACACCTGGGATACCAAACTGATGGGGAGCCTGGAACACCGCGTCACATGTATGTGATTCCTGTACATAACCTTAACGCCAAATTAATGTAACTAAGACCTTATGTAGCCAACGCAGAAAACCAGAGATAGCCAAGGCTACCGTCACAAACACATTAATCCCGTTTTGCAAATTTTAGCTCTTTGTTTTTCTTTCAGTGTGAATTTGAAAACAATGGAACCGGTACATTAACCACTTTAAAATCAATTTGTATTTCCTTAAGTAGAATAACTACTTGAGATTTTCAAAAGAAATTATACGTACCTGTCAGCGTAAGAAGATATTCCGTTGTCATTAAATAACTGCCGACAGTACATTGTAGGTCACGTCCTGGATCTAACTGTGAAGGAACAGTAATGATATGTTGGTAATAAAGATGGGCGTGTGTGGAAGACTTTTTGGAAACATCAACGGAGGGTGCTTTTCTTACTCTTCTAGATGAATGATTCTGAATAGCGCGAGAGTTGTCAAAAACAAGCGCACCTCAACACTTCTCTAATTAACTGTGGTCATTATCATGGACCAGACTGGACGGTCTACTGGGGATAGATAACTGACGGGTATAAGGATACCAAGCAGATTTAGGTTAAGCACAGACACACCGACAACATCGTCCCACGTTGAGGTCAACCATATCACTTGTCACGAATTATCCGAAATTATCAGCGAAGGTGGTAAAAAACATTCGGAGCCATCAGCAGTAATTTTATAACCAGAAGACTTGAGGTGTGTAACGAATATTCACTCAGTCCGGATCCAGACTCTCTCAGATGTGAGGCAAACTTCTACGATTTGACAGTTGAGATAACTTAGTTGAGCCCTTTGATGAGTGATTGCTGCTAGCATTGTGGGTGTGAAAGGTAATCCTTTGACAGAGACCACATTTTTGTATTTAATTTGTCAAGTCGGATGATGTCTTTTTGTCAAGACCGTCAACAAGATGCTGATCTAAAAAAATGTCTGCTTTCTCCTCCAGTGCCACATTATAGAGCTCAATGTATTTGTTAGTGAAGTCTTGAGTGTTTCGAGTATACAAATCTCAAGTGGTGCAAAAAATCTTTTCACAGCCAATTTCAGCCTGTGTCTGGCTCGTATTTGAATGGTTCTTTAATGCTAAAAATGCCCTAGGCTAAAGTTCACTTCTCTTGACTCATTACTGTTCAAAGATTCTGTAAACAACTTCAAATATTTTGATAACGTAATAAATTCCCAGTCAAGCTACACATGTGCACAGGCATTTAAAGACCTTGTCAGATGGAAGCTTAATGTTGCATAACTGACGTGAAACTAAGAACTCGGTTTCAGCCAAAATGTGAATGTTACTCCCAGCGGTAAAGCTGTTTTTATTTGTTTTGTTTGACTGGTGTTTTTGCGCCGTACTCAAGAATATTTCATTTATACAACGGCGCCCAGCCTTAGGATGGGAGGAATCTGGGCAGAACCCGTGGGAAACCCATAACCATCCGCAGGCTGCTGGCAGGCCCACCAACGTACGGCCGAAGGAAAGCTGTTTTTAACCCGTTAGGAGAGAACAAATCTTTTGTTTCAGGTGGTAAAGGGTGTGCTGAGAGGGCGTTCAAAACGCTGTCATCATGGTCACTCTGAACTATAATCCTAATCCGCTATAGCAATTACTTCGAAATGCTGCATTGTCTTCTCCGACTGCGTCGTAGTAAACAGGCAACGACCTAACGTGAAAACAGGGACTTCATCTTATCATAGGTGTCTTATCACACATGCAGGAAGTTGCCTATCTATCATTCAGTGACTTCAAAACGTCACATCCCAAGCTGGAGCTGAGTCATGGTACACATGAAGCTCGCTATCCTTCATGGCATGACTTCAAAACGCCACAATAACACCTAGAGAAAAGTCGTAGTGTCCACGTCCAAGCAGACTATTACTTAAAATTCAGTGATCGCAAAACATCACATTGTCAGCCACAAAAAGGTAGCACTTGACAGCTGTATACATGGTCTTAGCCATGATACAGGGACTTAAAATCCTCACGTTAACAACTTGAGCTAAGATGTAGATTGCATACAGACTATTAACCGTCACTCAATGATATCATTTGTATCACATTTCTTTAAAGTATATGACAAATGCGAAAGGAAGTAAAACTGGGAAGAGTTTTAGCTGATAAGGTGTTGATTCATTAATTATGTTACCCTCATTAGTCAGGTGTTTGTTGTCAGATTATGATTGTCCAGAGCGAAGGCTGACCACCAGAATTATGGTGATCCGTAATGCTACCCCCGCCCTTCCCGTCACTACCCTAAGCTTCCACTGATCCCCAGTCCCTCCCATCCTGAACTCAGCACAGATTCCAGATGTCGGCAGCCCGTATAACAATGTGTACCGCCAGAGGCACGGTTATAATGAGCCTTGATGTAGACGGTATTGGTGTGTGTAGTCTCAACCGAGTATATTCCCTATCCTTCTCTTCTGGTACCAGTAAGAACTGGGGAGAGGTGTCGGTGTCGGAGATTTCACAATGCAACGTGCACACTCCTTTGGTATATCAGGTCGCTTCTGGTGGACAGACTCGCCAATCACACACAACTACAACGATTCGGTATTGAGCAGAGGACTTGACAAATGAAAAGGAGAGAATATTACAATGGCGCTATAAGGGTGTGAAGATGTTTTACTCGGAATACCGGAAATGCAGCCTGGTGCACAAACGCAAGAGCCACAGTTGAACGTATCAAGCTTTAGGATAACCCTTTGTGATCTTCAAACTCCCAGTAACAAGCACTGATGGCAAACTCACAAGCCTTTCAAATCAACACCAGGGCTGCTTGAGTCGTGTCACGAAATCTTTTCAACCTGTGTTTTAAAGCCCCTCTCTGCATGGCATACGCTCACAGCAAAAAAAAAAACATTGTATTGTTTGTACTTTCAGCAATCAAGGAACACTGAACAAGTAAATAGTGCGTGGAAGAAAATGACCTAGGTTATGTGAAGAGAAAATACATTTCAACCTCAAATTTTGTGGCTAAAGGATATTTGTCGGAGGAAATTTGAACGGAATCTGTGAAACCGCCAAACCGTAGAACAGTAAATCCCAGAGCTTGTGGAAGACAAAACATAGGGATCTGCTGTAGACAAAACCCTAGGGATGTTTTCTAGGCAAATCAGGAATCTTAGGGTAGAAAACTATAAGCCAGAATTTCTGCCAAAGACAAGCATTTTATCTTTGACGATATTCTGTTGACGTAATTCATGTTTTTACTGTACCTGCATATATCTAAGTTAAAACCCTCCCCCAAAAGCCCAGTGTTTACTCCGTATGTGACGACTTTGTTACAACCTTTCATACAAATGACACGGGGAATTCCTCTCAGAGGATTCTTATAATGCACTGCACAGCCTCTGGCGTAACTGCAAGTATGGCAGAAAAACTCTGATCATTATGTATCGAAAATCCTCGATTTTGTTGCTCTGGAAACCATCCAATTCAGAATGTCACAAAGTCACACCGATGTTCGAAACGACATTACATCTGTTTAAAAAAGCAGATGCTGTTACCCAGTATTCAACTAGGTATGTTCAACGTCAATGTTGTATCGTCATTGCAACCCTGCAACATGGTACGTTCCGTATACTAGACTTGCTAATCAGCATTATATGAACAACATATTAGCCTAACTGCTGATCGTTATTATCTTTATCGCTCAGTGAATGTGTGTTGTTAAATAATCCATTTGTAGTTCTATACCATGCGATATTAATATTTCAACATTAATTTTGCAACCCTAAACATATATGGGTACACGTGGTGGCGATGAAAACATCTGTGTCTTTTTTTACATGCTATGTACTGATCAACATTATTTTTCCACCCTGTAACATATGCGTTCATCACCATTATATGTGCAGCCTAGTCATATATATGTGTTCATCAACATATATCTGCATTTTTCAACATCTTGCGTGCAGGTCAACATTGTTTTTGTAGACTCTTAACCTTCCAGCTGGTCAGCATTGTATTCACATCCATGTACTACCTGATGTTGGCTCATATTCGTGTGGATAAAATATCATCCTGCGCAGAACGAGAAGCTTTAATGATGGACTGACTTATCCGACCCTTGGTCTCAATGGCGTGCAGAACGCGTTAAAATCGTGAAAACAAAGCTGTTTCCAGGGGACAGTGACAATCAGGTCAGCGAACTAAGGCTTATCAAATGGAAACATGAGAGAAAAAAATACCCCAGTTAAGACTAATTGTGATGATTGTTACATAACCACATAAAGAATTTTTCCCATGAACGACATGTCATCTCCTTGTTTATGAAGTGACACAGGAGCTTTTGTCTACCGCCAGAGGGGATAATATTGCGGACATGAATATGTATATAATCCCCCATGGTGCACGGTAGGGGGATATGGGGCATTGCGTGACAGCTTTTTTGTTCCGAAGAGAAGGGCGTTCGCAACATGGCATGACAAACACGTAAGTACTAGATTCTAGGTTGCAGTTCTAGACTTGTTCCTTGGCCTGACGTGACAGATCCGTCTTTTCATCATAGCCGCGATCCTCTCAGTTCCGCCGGGCAGTAAAAATGGATGCTAGGTGTGCTGGGGCACGATAAGTTCACATCTGGCTGAATGTTGCTGTTTATCTAACTCTGATGCCCACCTCTTCAACTCTTCAAATCAAGCGACACGTAATTGATTTCCCAACGCTCCAGAACGTTAATGGTACCGATAGGAAACGACTGCTAAGCGCATCCAAATCAGCACGCTGTAAAATAGCAGTTTATTTAAGGACTACTTCAAGTAGAATACTATTTTTATCAATGAAGTGACCATAGTCTGGCGATTCTCATTTCGATCTCAATTTCGTCAATGTAATCATTAGTAAGCAACTGGAAATCAATAGAGCCGGTTTGACCAGGCGACGTGTGCAGTTGGATACATCCGTACTGGCCGATGGCCGGTCTTTTATCCAATTTGCATGAGCTGCATACAATCTCCTGATGTGAACCGCATACAAATACAACTAATATTTTGATGCCTTTTAGATATCCATATTCAAGAACTTCTTCAAATGCGTACATTTTAGTTCGCTGACAAATCGTGCTAAGCATTGATAAATTAATAAATTAATTGATTGATTGATATTTAACGCCACCCCCGAGAATTTTTGGCTTAGGGAAGTCAAGGGAAGTATATATGTACTATTTGTATACTTGGCGATTTTTAAGGTTCATGCTATGGTGAACACGCGGCCTAAAGGTTCATGTATGCGTGGGCACGGAGTTTAAACGTCCATGTATGGATGGACATGGACTTGAACCCATTCCTCACACTTTAATGGAAACAGACTCTATATTTGCTCAAATACACAACGTTATACGCATAAGAACTATGAATGCAATACAGAACTAATGGATCGCCTTTTCCATGACAGGGGTCCTCGACCTTTGTGGATTTCATATTAACAGAGAGAAAACATGCATCGGATACAAATTTTCACTCACATAAATGGAATCATATTTTTTATGTCTAAATTAAATAATGTTGTATTACTTAATTTTGGATTTATTGTGTACAAATGAGTTACTCCACCAAATTGTTCCGTAAAATTCTCATGTACATGAATGGAATAATATTTTTAATCTCCAAAATTACTGATGTTGCATGACTTCAATTTCATTTGATTAACTGTGTAAAAGTGAACTACTCCGCCAAAGTGAGCTGCAACCAAAATGGGTCGAGGTGATCAGTCTTCCTGAGAAAAAAACCACGAACATCTAAACCTATGATTTCTAGAAGAGTATACAGATTCCCTTCCCTTGGCATGCAGCTTTGACAAATGTATACAGATGCAGTTTTATAGAATTTTAACACAGGTAAAGTCTGCGAAATATCAAGGGCGTACAGCTGCGGCGGAACATCAAAGCTCTTTCTGGTAACATCCAGGTAGTTTACCTGAGCTACCAGTCAGTATCGGACGTCTTTATGAATCGCATCCTCCAGATTGGCGCCATCTGTAATACCTCCCACATGCAACGAATGCAATAAAACAAACATAAGCCAGGAGATGGTACGCTTTTAATTATGTCATACTATATACTTAGCATTAAAAAAAGCTGTTTAATAGCCGAGCTTTGTTAGCCTGGTGTAATTTGTTACAGCAAATATAAAAGTGAGTTATGGCGAGTATCCTGCGTTTGGTCAAACTGATCTTTACTACTTGGCTGGCTGACAACTGCATGGTTGGCTTAAATTTCTTTTCTTTTTTCGTTACTGTACGGAGATCTAAATCAGTTCGTGTTTCCAGCATTGACTATGAACGTGTTTATAACCAAAGACCTTTTTTAGTAGAGCAGAGAGTGTAATGTGTTAAACGCTATAGAGTACAAAAATACAAGACAAAGTTTGAACCATACAATTCTAGGCGTTATACCGGATATTCGTATTACACAATTAGCTAGTGTTAGACCCAAAACTGTTGGATTCACTGTGACTCAATATTTGGCCAGTTATTACACCATCATAATGTTAGTCAAACAGAAGATACTTATAATCACGGTACAATAAATGCTAAATCACTGAATTACTTTGTGTATTATGTAACACTCCTCAACACATGGAAGTTCAGGTTCCTGATAGTCATACACCAATAGTTCCAGGCCAAAAATTGTAAGAAAACGGGGGAGTTTCGAGATCGAACTCTTATCGCTAAAGGTAGACAAGCCCTACTGTACCATGTGACCTGTTAAAAATATTGGGCAACTAATTCTGATTGCGTTTACTATAGCATGGGCGTCTAAGAAAAGTTACTAGACGTACGACAGGGAAATTGATTCGCTGGAAGTTTTTTTTCATTTAAGAAGCTCCTGATTAAAGGAAAGGTCAAAAACGGGTGATCGGTAAATTAAAATCAACAAAATTGCCTGACATTTTTGATAAGTCACATGACACAGTTGAACTCTTTTTACATTCTACGACAAAAGAGTTCGAACTCGAAACTCCCCTATTCATAATTAACACAACGCTCTGAACTGAACGCAAAGAACTATATAGTAAAGTATATAAAGTAAGAATTTAGGACACAGTAAAGAGAATCAGACAACAGTCTCCATGCAAAGGTGGTGGAGAGACTCGACGAATGTCATCAATCAGTTCATTGTCGCAAATCACTATAAGTAACGAAGGTTAATGCAGAAAAATTAAGAATGTTATATGTGTTTATCATATTACGGCACGAGAGCTGAAGAGACAACACGGAAAATATCTGCCGCATATGACTTATTATATTTTCCTATTTTTTTGCAATGTGGTTCGCGCAGTCCGCAATATCACACAGGTTTATGGCACGGTATTAGTGAAAACACTCCATGGACAGCCATCACGAAACAGCTGTTTGAATTTGTTGTTTGTGTAGGTTTATAAATAACTTCCCTCTTGTTTTGATCATTAGTGTTTGGGCGAATCTCACACCGAAAGTGCTGTGGTTGTGGGGGGGGGGGGTAGTCCGCCTTGTTGGAGAACATGGAGAACTAATGAAAATGCTTAATGGAACGTTTAATTACGGAACACATAAATATAGCGGCACCGTGAACAATATATGATACTTCATTGCATAGTCCGTGTATCCGCGAAACAACATTCTATTCTGGGATCTCGGGGACACCCTGTTAGGAAAGTTTTATGGATACATATAATGGATCAACCATATCATGCATTCAGAGAAACAGGAAAGGTAAGTCTAAACTGGCACTTCTCCTCTGTTTCCTTGTTTGTGTGAGTTTTTCTTTGCTTTATTAGACCACACAGTGGGGAAACGGTACATACATGTACATATCTGAACCCAAGCAGTTATTTACAAAGTACCTATATATGCATATACTGAGATCTAGAAACGACCAATGCAATATGACTGTAGATGTCAACAGAAGCCTTATAAGTGACCCGGACAATGTCCACGCCGGTCAATACAATAACAACCCGTCTGTAACTGATTGAGGAGGCTAGTGTCAGTTTTGATTCGTGCGCAAACCATGCAGCACTTGACATTTTTATTTATTGTGAAGCCCCTATCCTTTGGCTACAGACAGCGAACCCTTTTGGCGGTGGAGGTTGGGGCAATCCATTCTTTCAGTAATCTGTTAACATAACATACAGGAACTGAAATTATCTCAAGAGGCTATGACAATTTCTTTGAGACTGTCCTCGTAACACTGGTATTAAAGTATTGGTTCTCAGAATGCAGCCATTAAGAGGCGTGTGCACATAACACGGGGTATAAAATCTTTCACGCATAACTGCAGATTTGCATACATATGATGATGAACCTATTAGCCTCACACTAACATACACTGGTGTCAGTCGTTTTCACTGTCTTTAGTGATATGTCGACAGGCGTCGGCAACTTGCCTTATTTGTTTGTATTGTGACGTTGGTGATGTGCCATGGCGTCAGTGGGCGTCTTGGCGTCTGTGACATTCATGGCGTTTTGACGTACATAAGTGATATACATATATAGGTGTCCGTGAAATGCTTGAAGTAAGACAGCTCATAACTGGGGTGCTCTTCATTAAAAAGATTTTAAATTCTATCTTGAATGCAAAAACTTATTTGAATTTGTATCAACTCGTTGCTGAATTATCTTTGTTTGAAGTGTGAAGTATTTTGCTGCCGACTGCGGGCCTGGAGGCCCCTATGCTTTTACGTTTATGAGAGACTGACCAGTCAGAGTCTAGGAGACATCAGCTGTGTATAAGCTGTGACGTAAATGTTCTCAGTTGACTGTCATTGTAACATGTAACAACATAGGGACGGGACATCGTTTTTACGTTATATGTTTTAAGTACATATGTGAGTAACACAGCAAATTATTTCCAGATAACTGTGTTGTGGCAGCAGTGACTTTCTTTACCATTAAATATCATAACTTTATGTACATATTTAAGTTTCAACCACAATCCTAGCAGCTTACTATATATAGTCTCAGGTTACAGGAATGTTCCGCGCTTGGAATGGCTGTGTTTCATGCGGTTCGGCGGAGCATGGTAAATAATTTTGATGTCAGTATTTGCTGTACTAGTGGTTGTTAGAAGAAAAATACTTTACCGAAATAAAAATAATATCGTCCAAGCTTTATTGCAAACTTCACTTAGAAAATGCAACTGTCTTTCATTTTAACTGCTCAAACAATGATATACATAACTGTTCAGGCAATGTTACCGATTTTCGTTGGCCTTATTTCTTTGCGTAAGTGATGATGTAACCTAGCTTTGGCGATTTGGGCGGGCGTCAGTAATATGCCTTTTTCGTCAATTAATTACTATAGTCTGAACTGGGCGTCAGCGACATACATGTACCTCGGAGTCAGTTATACGCCGCGATTTGGCTTTGTGTACCCAGGCATCAGTGATATATAACTTCTCGTTTAGAGTTAGGAACATTTTCGTTCCACTGATATGTCTTAGCGTTAGTGTAATATTGCACCTGTTGCCAACAGAATGTCGGCCTTAGCGTCAATAATATACCTACAATGTACAAATTGCTTTTCCTGTAAGATTTGCATACAATTAACGAAAAGTTTTTAGACAATCTTTGAAATAGTATGTATACACTCAATGACTGTCGACGAGCATCCGGGTCATTTCCTCCCGGTAAGCCCTTGTTTGATTGCCACATCACATCAAGGGGATGGCAATGCTACCAGAAGCTCGTTACCTACCACAAAACGACTGCTGTTTTCATGCCAAGACGGCAGACAAACCGCTATCATGTGAAAGAGATTTGTGCTCTTCCATTTATCCCACGCCATCAGGTCGAGCTATTACGTCCGTCTTTTTCTAATCACAATTCACGATCTTTGGAGTTTGATGATCCTAAAGCTCCCATTCCTTGTGGCTGGCATTCACAAACAAAGCTCTCATTTGTGACGCTTATAGAGCTCACACACTGAGGAATGTTACATAGGTTATAGCGTAATAGTTCGCCTCAACCTGTGGGGTCTGTTACTGAACGCAGATTCAGTTGTGCTCAAGAAAGAAAATCCCGTTACATTTGCAGCACCTTAGTGCAGGCATAGGCAATAGACAATTTATCTTTACTGCATGACTGACAGATAGAAGAAAAATCCATATCCAGACGGAATATAAAACCCTTCAAACTTTCACTTCAACCAGGGAAACACCTTTGGTGTTTCTTCAAACGAATTACTATAACTGCTGTAAAAAGACAGCTCGAGTGGTAATACTGCACCCTGCATGGCCACGCATCTCTTAATCAGGCCATAGCTGCTGAATGCAAAACGCCAAAAACATTAGATTTATATATTTATTTGACTGGTGTTTTACGCCGTACTCAAGAATATTTCACTTATACGACCGCGGCCAGCATTATGGTGGGAGGAATAAACCCATGACCATCCGCAGGTTGCTGGCAGACCTTCCCACGTACGGCCTGAGAGGAAGCCAGCAAGAGCTGGACTTAAACTCACAGTGACCGCATTGGTGAGAGGCACATGAGTCATTACACCACACTGGCGAGCTAGTCTCCTCGGTCACGGAGGCCCATGCAATTTTAGAAAAGATCAACATCAGCTCTAAGCCATTTCCCATATATATATGAATATATAAGACGGCCCATGAAGAAATGTACACCATATATATTTGAACTCACAGCGACCCCATTGGTGAGACGTTTCGGGTCATTGCGCTGCGCTAGGACTAGCTTTAGACTGTGTAAACTACTATGCATGCACTTGTTGGCTCCCTGCAAAACAGAGCCGTTTTTTCAGTCGTTGACAGATCATGCATGTTCTGCATGTTTTGTGTTGTATTTATTTTACTGGTTTTGATCTCAGATTCATTGAAAAGCTCTTAAAGTGATGAAAGAAGACTTTCTCTCCGTGATAACATCCTGCGTTAAGGCAAAGTATGGCTTTCCTTTCGGGTAACATGGCATGTCAGCCTGTCAGGATGACGCCATAAAATCAACCAATAATGACCCACTCTATCTTTTTACCACCTTTAAAAATATGAACATGATCTTTCAGGCTCATTTCGAAACACTGGAACACCACAGAGTGAGACATCACTTCCCACCCGATCGCGACTGAAA
Source organism: Acanthopleura granulata (assembly GCA_016165875.1). Classification (NCBI taxonomy): domain Eukaryota; kingdom Metazoa; phylum Mollusca; class Polyplacophora; order Chitonida; family Chitonidae; genus Acanthopleura; species Acanthopleura granulata. The sequence continues at coordinate 37,838,272 of JABBOT010000001.1, read as the reverse complement.
CTGGTGTGGTTTTCTTAAAATAAACGAGTAATGTATAAAGAGCCTACCTAATACAATTAACTTTAAAACATCACATTGCAAACCTGGGCCTAATCAAAGACTGCAGAGTTTTACCCATATTCCAGTGACCTCAAAACGTAAACAATCTCAGCTAGAGCTAAAAGCATTATGTAGAATGAACACTGACAGATCCTACCCAGCCTATGTATTCTTACAGAGCTCTTTGTTGCTACTCACGGACCTATGTACAGAATGCTCGATCCGTGGTAGGTTGTTCCCCAGTATAAGGACTGGTGTAAAGTGGTTCACCATGCTCGGCGTTAAAGGCCTGTTGATATTTTAATTACTCAAATGACAAAACACGACGGAGAGTAAAATGGAACGAGTTTTGTGTGGCTTCGTTAATTATGTTGTCCTCATTAGCTGGGTCAGATTAGACCACTGGAATTATGGTGGTCAGGAATACTGCTTTCACGTGAAGAAACGTCAAGTGAGCACATGAGACATGTCGTTACCACATTCCGTTCCGTGCGGAGACGTTTTCATTACCGATCAACCATATCATGTACACATACTCGAATATACATTTTCAAGGTAGCTGCACTGCGTAAATCCTTGACATAAGTCATGTTTTCACGAGAGGTGTATTGAATTTTAAAATTTGCAGGCAACATTTAGGTTAAACCCTTTCCTCGAAAAGTTCAGACGTTTCTCCACATAAACGACAAGGTAGCACCCTCTAAGAAGATTCCTATAATGCAATCTGTATTCCCTGGTGCAACCGTAACCACGAAAGGTAAGCAATGGTCGCTTTTCTGATGAAAATCACAGATTTTAATTCTCTGAAAACCGCTCTCTTCAAAATGTCAAAAGATGTCGATGCTATGAATTTAAATTCGTGGATAGAAAGCAGATATTGTTACTACACAGACGTCAGCCCATCTCTCTGTATAACCTTAGGTATGTTCAACCTCATTATTTCATTGTTATTACAATCATATTATGCAGAATGATACATGCCTACTTCTAAATGAACATAATATAGACAACGCGTAAAGCTAACAACCCAATAACATTGTATTTGCAGATCGTGAACATATGTGATGCTCAGTATTGTACTTCCATTTCTATAGCATACTGGTTGATCGACATTATCTTTGCCAACCTATAACATATTGATCAGTTGTGTGCTCAGCTTAACATTGTTAGTCTAAATATATGCATGTGTCCGTAAACAGTCTTCTTCCATTCGATATGAATCTTACGCGGAGATCAGCGCTGTTTTTGCAACTTTATAATCTTTATACTATATACTATATTCGGACCTCATCAATAAAGAAATATCGTTGTAGAGCGATGGTTCTTCCTCGGCCTATCCATCTAACCTGTCAACACAATGACAGCGGCTTGACAGATCCTTCTCGTCCGCTGGTCAGCGGTTAAGCTAGCGTAACACCCAGATAACACCGTAACTGACCCAATTTATCTGTATTACGCAGTCAGTACAGTTTTGGGATGATTTATTTTAAAAGAAAAGACAATCAAGGCACTTCGCCTATATATATTATTTAAAAAATAACATTTCATGCCCTGATTGTTTCATGCGGTCAATGATAAAGTCGGTCCTCTTTATTACCCATAAAACCTATGTATGTAGTTACAAAGTCCTAGTCCAACAGTGTCCTATTTTGGCATAGCCCGTCTGATTTACCTGAACTATCAAAGAATTAAAGCCTATCCACGATGAGCCACTTATGCAAAGGCCTGGAATTCGATACCGTTTATCTGATTTGTGTTATGCTTTTGCTTGAGATGGTAGAAGTCATCATTATGCTATGCACGAAGAGTTTCGAGACACGCATATTTGTACCTATGAACTTTTCATCTTTCCATCAAACGTAACTGTATCAGCTCTGTTGCCATTGGTCACTCTCAGTGTATGTGTAGTTTGAGTGCGTGTAACAAAATGCCCTTATTCAAACTTGTGTCTTTATTGTCCGTGACGGTAGCTGTCCTGTCTACCTCTCAGGAACAACGCCATAGCTGTCCACTTTATCGTTATTCAAGATGCCAAGCACGAAACGTTGTAACGGAATTAAGCACTTGACATTTCTGCTTGGGTAATACTTTGAACCTTTATAAATACGAGTGTGATATAAAATGTATTACGCCATCAAAAGCCTCAACATACTGGCACGATACGAACCGCAGGCCTTGCAATGTCTCCTCAACTAACCATCTCGGATTATTAAATAAACCCCTCCCGGACTCATTTTTTAGATCTTGCTGTAAAAAGTTTTCTGTCTCTTATGATTTATTCCGACATGTGAAGTGCATGCAGAAGTTAAGTGTTTTCAACATGAAGACATATTTGATGGCTAAGTTTTTTTATTTACCCATTAACTCACTTTTTATCTATTAACTATGTGATATTTTTACAATATCTGGATAGGTGCCCCCAAAAGGATGCAGTACATACTGAATATGGAATCGTCTGGCAAGTTTCCACTGAGCACAGCCCGGTTTATTCTATATAGAACCACGACGGCAGTCGTAAAAGTAAAACATTCTTCAGTATATCTAAAATCTCCTTTTCAATCAAAAAGAATGAAGTCATTCAAAAGTAATAACGTGCATTAGCTGAAGCGACGAACAGATGATCAATTTTACGGCGAGGTACAACAATCTTGTATCGAAAATATTCTTTAGTAAGGCTAAAATCCCATCACATAAATTAAAACTATAAGCGAAACGACGAACAGACAATCGAGTTTACGCTGAAAGACAGCAATCGTGAATTATGGAAAATATTCTTCAGTAAGACTAAAATACTTCCAAATCTGTCAGTTGTAAAAAGTGCATAAGACGAAACCACCAACAGACGATCCACTTCACGGCGAGCTACAGCCGTTGTTTAAGTAAAATTTTCCGCAGAAAAGAATACCCAGGCAAAGTTAAACGTGTCACAGGCGTATATAGATAAAGCCACTCTCACGCGGGAGACTTTGCGAAAATGGACATGCAGCAGCCGTCTTAGCAAATGTGTTCCTTAGTAGCACTAAAAACACCGCAAATGCCTGCAAAGTAAAATGTGTCATATAGGTGAAAACATAACCAGACGTGGCACTTTGCGGCGAGGGACTAAGCCAGTTGCACTCTATTGTTAATAAAGACTGATACACAGTCTTGTTTATCCCCCAAATCCTGTAGACACTGAGCTATATTACAAGTCCACCCTTGTAGCCTCTTTTAATAATTCTCTTAAGCTTCCACATGGCTGATGAGTCTGTCCACAGAGCACAGCCACATAACCTGATGACTTGAACATGATTGGACTGTTTAAGATTAAAGTCATCAAAGATATTGTTTAATATCGTTTCTGTAGATTCACAGAATTGAGGACGAGTACAGCATCGGTACATAATTATCGCATCATGGCCAGACACCAAAATCATACTGTTTACGTAGTAATAGAAAGTAACAGAAATATCGGTCCTAGTCGATAATGACAAGACCCATTGAAAAAAAACAACCTGTTCCCAACAATCACCAGTTCCCAAAGCAATACATAAGAAATAATCATGTAAACAGTAAATAAAGTTCGAAGCATATAAGAGAAAAAAATACTTTCACAAAATACATGATGATTCTTTTCGTTTATTTATTTGAAATTCTATTTGTTTAAATAAGTAGATATGACCAAAATAGCGCTTAGAGGGTTACTAGGGGGTTACACCAACATAATGTTTCTTACTATACTCCCAATTATCACTAGTCATTAGCCGTTACATCAAGCGCTCTTTGCACCTGATATTACGCAAACAATTCATTTCAATTCACGTGATATAGAATGTAAAAGCGCTGGAATGGAAAAGTTCAACAGTGCACACAAAATGATTTAAGATGTTCCGCGCTGCCGGATGTCACATGGGATCTCTCGAGGCTAGCTATGAGCTCAGGTTTGCTGGGTTATTTATTGGACGTATTGGACGAAACAAGAAATGTTCCGATTAATTCAAGACTTTCATTTTACTCACTGAGCTGGCATATAATTGAACAAAATTGCAAAGCAGCCAATGGATATTTTCATGATGCCAGCCTAGGCTTTAACAACGTGCACCTTTTGTTTTGTAGTTCTCCTCAGAATGGAACTTTTCCAAGAGGAAGAGTCAAGAGGAATGTGTGTATGTCTTTTTAAATGTGAACTGAAAAAGCACGATTGAATGAAAATGTCTTTACAGTTCAACAACAGTTCAATTGACAATGGAGCCTTATGAAGTCATTTCATAGCTAAAGAACAGCAATGATAATTTGGTCATTTCCAAGGGCAGGTAAAAAAAATTCCCATGCTTAACATCGTGGATATTTACTCCTCTAAATGAATGGTTTCAGACAGCGCGAGAGCAAACCTTGTAGAAAACAAGCTCATCTCAACAGGTCTGTAATTAAATGTGGCCATTGATACACCGACCGATCTACTGGGGATAGAGCACAGGCGGGGAATAAGGATGCCGAACTGGATTAGGCTAAGTACAGACACACCGACGCCATCGTCTCATGTACAGGCGGGCAGTTACCGTATCATTTGTCACGAATTATTCCAAATCATCTGCGAAGACGGCAAAAACCATGCGGAGACATCAGCAGTTATTTTATAACCAGACGCCTTGAGGTGTATAACGAAGATTCACTTAGTCCTGATCCAGACTCTCTTCACGTAGATATGAGACAAATTTCTGCGATTTGGCATTTGAGAAAACTTGGTTAAACCCTTTGATGATTTCTACCAGTATTGTGGCTTTGAAAGCTAATTTTCCAAGTGTTTGATAGAGACCACATTTTCGTATTGAAATAAGCAAATCGAATGGCACCCCTTGGTCAAGTCTTGTAAGCGTGCAAATCAAGAAAATGTTGCCTTCTCCTTCACTCCCACACTGTGGAGAAAAGAATATTCGTCACTCACATGTTTAACAATCCCAGGATATAAATCTCAAGTGTTGCAAGGTATCTTTTCACAAACTATTTGATTCTCTGTCAGGCTCGTACTTGAATTGTTTCAAAAGCTAAGAAAGCCTTAGGCTAAAGTTGATTCTCTTTACTGATTACGGTTCAAAGACTATACAAACGACTTCAAATGTTATGTCAATAAACCTAACAAAATCACAGTCAATCTACACATTCGCGAAGAGGTTTATAGCTCGTAGCCCTTGTCAGGTGGAAGCTCAATGAGTGTGACTTAAGTAACACTAAGAACTCAGTTTCAGAGCCAATCGGTAAATGTTGCTCCGCAGGGTGAGAGCGGTTTTTATTCAGTGGGAAGGAATGAACCTTAGGTTTCAGGCAGTAAAAGTTGTACTGAGAGGGTTCTATAAAAGCCCTGACAACTGACAGCTAGAACTATGATAACCCAGACAATTCCCCGATGGGTAGCGACAATGTATCCTCAACGCGGAAAGGGGGTAAAAAGCAAAGAGTTTTAGCTAATAAGGTGTGCCTTCATTAATTATATTATCCTCATTAGTCAGGTGTTTGTAATCAGATTATTACTGTCCAGAGAGAAGACTGACCACCAGAATTATGGTGATCAGGAATGCTACCCTCGCCCTTCCCATCACTACCATAAGCTTCCACTTATCCCCAAACCCTGTCACCCTGACTTCAGCACAGATCCCAGATTTCCGGAGCCTGTATAACGATGTGTACCACCAGAGGCACGGTAGTAACGAGCCCTGGTGTAGGCGGTAGACGCGTGTGTACTATTCACATCCTTGACTAAGGGGTCAGAGACTTCACCACGCAGCGTGCACACCCTCCTGTGGTTTATCAGGTCGCTACTGGTTGACAGACTCGCCAGTCACAACACACCTAACGATGGCATGCGTACTGAACAATGTCCTTGCAAGAAGGACGAGTGAATTTAATGCAAGGGAAGAGAATATTAGAATGGCATTATAACGGCGTGAGGATGTTTTATTCGGGATACCGGAAGCACATCATTGTGCCCAAAGCGAAGAGACACAAATTAACGTGACAGGCTTTTAGATAAACCTTTGTGATCTTCAAATTCCGGTAACAAGCACTGATGATAACTTCACAAACTTTTCACAACGAGCTGGCTGCTTGAGTCGTGTCATGAAACATTTTTTTAAAACCCCTATTTGCATCGCATACATCAATAACAAAAAGCAGTGATATTGTTTGTACTTTATCGGTCAAGGAGCATTCAAAAAGTAAATAGTGCGTGAAAGAAAATGATCTAGGTTATGCTGAGAGAAAATACAACTGAACCTATTCCGCCGAGAAGTTTCGAATCTGTTATCGACAAGCACACAGAATTAATATGTGGCTAGAATAGAATATTTGCCACAGAAAATCTCCACAGAATATGTGATGGTGAAGAAAACACCGTTGCGTAGAAAAACCCAGACTCTGTGGGAGACAAAACCTTGGAATTTGACACGGACAATCTGAATCTGTGAAAAGCAAAATGTTATGATCCGTAGCACAATACACGCATGAGACAACCCGGAAACTTTGATAGAAAAATATAACCTAATATTTCTGTCGAAGACAAGAGCACCCATCTCCAACCCTATCCCACCCCAGCGTTCTCCACAACACCACCCCCACCCCCAGACCCCACCCACCAGCCCCCACGCACTACATCCCCAGAATCTATCCTGGTGTAAACTTCAGAATCCTAGTCTGCGCATCAATGTAAGGTACCAAGCTTTTGAAGTGGACAAGAGTCAAATGAACACAGGGGATATGTTTCCACAATCAACAGCTTTTGTAGGCGTTCTCATCATTAAACGGACACAAACTCAACATACACCTTTAGTAAATGTCAAGTGTACGACGATATCCAGTTGACGCAATTCATGTTTCACTGTACATGTGTGTAGAGGTGCGTAGAGTTTCAAATTTCTAGACAATATCTAGGCCAAAGCTTTGCCCCAAACGCCCAGACCTATACCCCGTATATGACAACTTTATTACGGCAGCTCATATAAATGACACGGCGATTCCCTCTAAGAGGATTCTAATAATGCGCTCCGGTCTCTGGCGTAACTGTAAGTATGGCAAAGAAACTCTGATCTTTTGTGTATTGAAAATCCTCGATTTTGTTGCTCCGGAAACCATCCGATTCAAAATGTCACAAAGTCACACCGATGTTCGAAATGACATTATATCTGTTAAAAAAGCAGATGCTGTAACCTAGTATTCAACTAGATATGTTCAACGTCAACGTTGTATCGTCATTGCAACCCTGCAAAGTGTCCCAAACTGTATACTCTACGTACTTATCAACATAATATAAACAACACATTGACCTAACTGCTAACTGTTCAGTGCCTAGCTCATTATTATATTTGCAGCTCAGTGAATATGTGTTGATCTGCATTTCTCTTAATCTTGCTTGCAGTACAACACTGTCTTGCAGTCTTATAATCTCCCCACCCCCACCCCCACCCCACAGCTGGTCAGCATTGTTTCTGCAGCCTTATAGCCCTTTATCCGGTCAACATCGTTTTCACATCCATGTACTAAACGATAACGGCTCTAACTCGTATGGCTAAAATATCATCCTGCGCAGAACGATACGCTTTCATGACGGCGTGACTTATCCGAGTGATGGGCTCAATGGCGTGCCGAACGCGTTAAAATCATGAAAACACTGATGTTTACAGGGGACAGTGACATTCCGGTCAGCGAACTAAGGCTTATCAAAGGGAAAACTGAGGGGAAAAAATGCCTGAACCACGACGAACTGTGATGATTGTTATATAACGAGACAAGAACTTTTCTCATGCACGACATGTCATCTCTTTGTCCATGGAATGGCACTGGTCTTTTCTCCATCCCCTGAGGGACTTACAGTGAAGATATGTTTGTGTAAATTATCCCCCATGGTGTACGGTAGGGTATATGGGGTTTGCGTGACAGTTTCTTTGCGCTGCATGGAGGGTCGTTCGCAACATGGCTTGACAAACACTAGGTTCTGTTGCAGTTCTAGCCTTGCTTCTTGGCTGACGTGACAGATCCGTCTTTGCACCATAGCTGCGGTCCTCTCTGTTCCGCCGGACAGTAAAGATGGGTGCTAGGTGTGCCGGCGCACGATAAGTTCACATCTGGATGAATGTCGCTGTTTATCTAACTCGGGTGCCCACCTCTTCAAATCAAGCGATACGTAATTGATTTCCCAATGCTCCAGAACGTTAATGGCTCCGATAGGAAACAACTGCTAAGCGCATCCAAATCAGCACGATGTAAAATAGCAGTTTATTTAAGGAGTACTCCAAGTAGAATACTATTTTTATCAATGAAGGGACCACCGTCTGGCGAATTGATTCTCATTTAGAACTATCTCGATTTCGTTAATGTAATCATTAGTAAGCAATCGGAAATCAATAGAGCCGGTTTGGCCAGGCGACCTGGGCAGGTGGATAAATCCGTTCTGACCGCTGGCCGGCCCTTTATCCAAATTGGATCAGCTGCATACAACCTCCTGATGTGGACCGCATACAAATACACCTGATGTTTTGATCTATTGGAGATATCCATATGCAAGAACTTCTTCAAATCGGTATACTTTAATTCGCTGATTAATCTATCTAAGCGTCGATTAATCAGTCAATTGATTAATTGATATTTGACGCCGTCCTGAAGCCTGTACAAGATGACAGTTTCACTAAGCACAAGTCAGGACAGGATATAAGTACGAAGTGTATGCTTGGAGTGTTTAAACGCTACGAATGGGCGAACAGGGGCTTGAACCCAGACCTCACACTTAGGAAACAGACTGCATATAACTATTCGGCTACATACACAACTGCATGCGTGTAAGAACTATGAATACAAGACAGAAATAATGGATGACTTAATCGTTACAATGCAAACAGCATGTCCCATTTTCTCATGATTTACACGGGGGTCTCGATCGTTTTAATTTAACAGAGAGAAAGCAGGTATTAGTTACAAATTCTTGCTGACGTGAATGAAATCATATTTTTAATATCTAAATTAACTGATGTTGTATTACGTTATTTGAGATTTACTGTGTAAAAAACTACCCCGCCAATTTGTGCCGTGAAATTCTTGCTGGTATGAATGAAATCATATTTTAAATCTCGAAATTGATTAATGTTATATTACTTTATTTACCATATACTGTATAAGAAAAGAACTACCCTCCGCTAAATTGCCTTGCAAAAAATTTGGATAGAGGTAAGAAATAATAACTCTTCCTGAGAAAAAAGGAGGAATTCCCAAACCTAAGATTTGTTTACAAGTATACAGATTCCCTTCCCTTGTCATGCAGCTTTACCTTTTTTTCAAATGTATCCAGATGCTCGAGGTTTCATTGTAAATTTATAGAATTTTAACACAGGTAAAGTCTGCGAAATGTCAAGGGCGTACAGCTGAAGAGAAACATTAAAGCTCTTTCCGATAACATCCAGGTGGTTTACCTGAGCTGCCACTCAGTGTCGGCCGTTTTTATGTACCACAGCCTCCAAACTGGTGCCATTTGTAACAAACATAAACCAGGGCATGGTACGCTTTTAATTCCGTCATACTATATAGTTAAAATAAAAAGCGTTTAATAGCCAAGTTTTTGTTAGCCTGGTGTAATTTATTACAAGAACAAAACTGAGTTATGGCGAGCATCCTGCGTTTGGATGAACATACTTTACTGCTTGGCTGGCTGACAACTGCATTGGTTGGCTTAATTGTTTTTTCGTTTTTAGTGTGGGGATCTAAATCGGTTCGTGATGGCAGCAATGACTATTGAGGTTTTTCAAACCAGGACCTCATTTGACAAAGTTAAGGAAGAATAATGCGGTAGACGATATAAAGTAAAAAAATATTCCTAAATGTAATAAATAAGTTCAAACCATACAAGTCTAGGCGTGACAACTGACATTTGTGTTACACAAACAGATTTAGACAGAAAACCGATAGCTTCAATGTGACTCCGTATTTCGGCATGTACATGTATTGTTACATCATCATGAGTCATTCTCGAGCCTCTCATGATGAGGGTGTAACAATGCATGCATAGATATTGAGTTCGACTGAAGTTATCTGTTTATGAAAACAAGACTTGGTTTGGACAGAAGTACTCGTTACCGATAATCATATACCAATCCACAACCGTCATAGATGTTCCCAGTCAAAAACTCCAAGACAGTCTGCAAAACAACGTTCCTTGCAAACCACGCACCAAAGAACTGAGAAAATAAAACACAAGAACTTAGAACCTTGTCCAGGAAAGAGAATCAGCCGACTCTCCAATCGATGTCGGAGAGGAATGTTAGTAATGCGTTAATTATCTCAAATTGATATGAGAAACAGTAGGTTAATTAAGATGGAATTAAGAACACCACATGTGTTTGTTATACCATGGGTCGAGAGCTGGAAAGACAACGCGGTAAACATCCACCGTATTGGACTTGAAAACTGATGCATGGATTTTCTTCTAGCCTTTTTTTCTACAGTGTATTTCGCATTATTACATCATCACACAGATTTGTGGCCCCGTATTAATGCGAGTACCCCATGGAGAGCCATCACGAAACAGCTGTTTGAATTTTCTGTTTGTGTAGGTTTATAAAGAACGTCCGTCCTGTTTTTGGCGATTAGGGCCTGGGCGAATCTCACACTGAACGTGCTGTGGGAGGGTAGTCCGCCATGTCGGAGAACATGGAGAACTAATGAAAATGCCTAATGGAACGTTTAATTAAGGAGGACATAAATATAGCGGCACCGTGAACAATATGTGATACCTAATTGCATGGTCTGTTTATATATTGAAAGTGCCAATGTCCGAGTCCAGATGGAACCAGATGGCCTTTCAGAAGGTATCACGCCACATAAAGACGTGGTATATTGGCAACAGCGGTGCATTTTCAATTTGCTTTAAAATAAAACTTTTTTTCAATCAAAGATATACATTCAACATGTCGGCATGACCGTTATTCTTACATCACTGTCTTGAATGCAGAACAACATTCTATTTTGGGATCTCGAGGACATCCTGTTTGGATAGGTTTGAGGATATTATGGAAAATACATATCCGCTTTACATGGATTCAACGAAACAGGAAAGGTTGGCTGGCACTTTTCCCCTGTCTGCTTGTTTGATTTTTGTATGCTGTATTTGACTAGCTTGGAAAAGGTACATATATGTACATATCTCAACCCACGCAGCCATTCACAATGTCATCTCTGTATACATGTATATAAGCTAGTGGGGTTCTTCCGTTGATTAACGCGCTACTGCAGCGTAATGACCTCGGTGTCTCTCATGCATCAATGCGATCGCTGTGTGTGATTATTTTAGATGTTTTCATTTACTGTTAGCGAGTGGTTTGCGCTGCACGTAGTCTGCGGACTCGATGTATAAGGGGGGTTGATTTGTATTGGCGCTTTTCCGGCCCAAGGGGCCGATGTGCGCCATATCTGTATAATATTGAGACTTCTTTTGGCAGGTAATATAGAAAACAAGATGTTATTGATTTGAAACGAACTAGACTTTGATATTGTAATTATTGTATACATCTCTGTGCAGTATGTCACCACATGACTTCAATACAGCACACAGGTGAATACATGGTAAATAAATGTGTTTAACGATTTATTTAGCAACTTTGAATTTTGGGCTTGGCAGAGAGTAAAAAAAGAGAAAAAAAACCCAAAAAAAACCCCAAACAATCCATACATGTCATCATATTGGTAAATTAAAAGTGCTGATATCTTTTAAGAAAATTGGCCAAAGCCTGAAAGGTTTTATTACGATTAGTGGGCGGCTGTAAAATAATGCTGTAAGTCAATGGAACATAAATCTCGGTACAACAGGCGTCGAGGGACAGTGTCGAGTACATGTAAACAGGAGGAGGGAAATATCATCAGTAACTAAACATACGTCATGTAAACCAGTTGGATGCAAATTAATTCTATGTAAGTAGGTATTTAAAGGTATATATCCTGAAATGAGTCGAAAAACCAGCACCTCGTCTCGCCAGGAACCTCTGGAAAAGGACAAATTTGACGAAACAGAACTGTTATATCCATAGAAAAGTCTCCCTGTATCAGACTGCTCCCATTACCGCTTCCAAATATCAACAAACTTAGGCGTTACGTAATTCATAACTTCGTTAATACTTAGTGGTATATGAAAGGATATGTCAACAAAGGATAAAGCTTTCTTTGCCAAGTAGTCTGCCCGCTCATTCCGCGCTACAGCGACATGAACCAGAACCCAATCGAAACAAATAGAAACGCCCTGTAACTGAGAGTAGTAGTATACCAGGCGTAATTTGACACAGCTTGTAAAGACGACAGACAATCTGTGAGAATAACGGCCTTGCAAGGCGTCAGTTCCAGGAGAAAATGAAGAGCACAACTAATAGCTGTAAGTTCTGCTGTGGAAACAGAAACAAAATTAGATAACCTAAAAGATTTGGCATATTTCATTTCTGGTACGCAAAAAGCAGCACCCACTCTTTGGCTGTCAGGGCACTTGTAAGCATCGGTATAAACATGCAGGTACTGAGATAGATGCGAGTTTAAATATTCTTTAGTACATTCTAAAGAAACGTTTATATTATAAGATCTGCTCACACTCTCATATAGTGAAGTAGATAGAGTACGGGAGCGTATATTCCAAGCCGAGGAAAGAAGGGACACGGGAAGGCTGCAAATCAAAACCACCACATTCTGCATCTGCAGAAGCCTTATTTGATCTCAGACTAAATGGTTAACCAGAATTATTTTGTAAATCATAAAGACTATTATAAAAGGAGGGTTCAAGTAAATGAAACGAAGAATTATTAAGAGCACATTTAAGTTTGAAGGAAAACTTGGGAGTGCGCAGACGACGACGGATATGCAATGGCCACTCATTACGGAATATCTGCATTACGTTGAGTGGTGTGGTGCGCATGGCTCCTGTACATATCCTCAGCGCTGTGCACAGAACAGAATCTAATTTTGCTTTAAGGGTAACACAAGCAGAATCATATGCTTCACAACAATAACCCAATTTAGCACGAATAAGAGAACGATATAATAATAATGACGATTTTCTATCAGCTCCCCAAGACTTGCCCGACACACAAGCTCAATACATTTAGGACTTCATCACACCTGTTTATTAAATATTCGATATGTTTAGTCCAGGTTAGTCGGCTTTCAAACATAACACCAAGATACTTAAAAGAAGGGGATATTTTTACTAATGAATTATTCAGGGTAAGAAAGACGTTACCAATAGGACGCCTTGAAAATAACCTCTCTCTCTATATATATTCATAGCGCGTATTTTTCACTGTCTTTACTGATATGCCCACAGGCGTCAGTAACTTGCCTTATGTGCTTGTATCTTGACGTCAGTGATGTGCCATGGCGTCAACGGTATGCCATGGTATCACTTGGTGTCTTGGCGTCTGTGACATACATGGCGTTTTGAAGTCGATAAGTCATATCCATATATAGGCGTCTCACGCCAGTGAGATTTCAAAATTCTCTCTTGAATGGAAAATCCTGTTTGTTTTTGTATTAATTCGGTGCTTAATTATCTTCGTTCGAAGTGTAGAGTATTTTGCTGCCGACTGCGGATCTGGAGGCGCCCATGCTTTTAAGCTTATGAGAGACTGATCAATCAGAGCTACGAGATAACAGCTGCTTACAAGCTGTGACGTAAATGTTCTGAGTTAAATGTAACATGTAATAACATAGGGACGGGACACTGTTTTTTATGGCATTATTTTAATTAAGTACATGTGTGAATAACATAGCACACTATTTCCAGACCATGGTGTTGTTGCAGGAGTACGTTCCTTGATTATTTCATCTCATAAATATATATATATATATATACTTAAGTTTCAACCACAATCCTAGCAGCTAACTATAGTCTCAGGTTACACGATTGTTCCGCGCTTGGGAGAATTACGTCACAGCCCACACACAATGGCTGCGTTTTATTCTAGTCGACGGATCACAGTCAACTGTTAATTTCAATCTCAGTTTTTGCTGTCGTAGTGGCTGTTTGAAAAATACTTTACCGAAATAGACATAATATTGTACAACCAGTGTGGAAAACTTAAGACATGCACTGTCTTTCACTTTTACTGGTCAATGGTGTGCTTAACTTGTATGTCAGTGATATGCATAACTGGTCAGTCAATGATATGGACGTGTGTTAACGATATCCCTATATCGTAGATGTAACCTGGTTTCATCGATTTCGCCGGGCGTCAGCATTATGTCTTTTACGTCAGTGATTTGCTATAGCCTGAGCAGGGCCTCAGCGACATACATGTACCTTGGAGTCAGTTATAAGGTGCGATTTGGCTTTGAGTACCCAGGCATCAGGCATATGTTCAACCATATGCATGTTTTTGTTCCAATGATATGTCTTAGCGTCAGTATAATACCGCACCCTGCTGTCAACGAAATGTCGGCCTTAGCGTCAATGATATACATACAAGGTATAAATGGCTTTTCCTGTAAGATTTGCATACAATGAATGAAAAGTTTTTAGGCAGTTTTTTAAATAGTCTGTATACAAAGAAACAATCTGTTGTAACTACGCGAGACATGCAGTGATACGTATACCATTAATTCGTTCTCTACCCGTTCAATGATTGTAGACGAACATCCGGGTCATTTCCTCCGAGTAAACCCTTGTCTGATTGCCGCATCACATCACGGCGGTGGCGATCTTAACAGAAGCTCGTCACTTACCACAAAACGACCGCTGTTTTCATGCCAAGACCTCAGACAAACCGCTATCATGTGAAAGAGATTTGTGCTCTTCCATTTATCCCACGCCATCAGGTCGAGCCATTACGTCCGTCTTTTTCTAATCACATTTCACGATCTTTGGAGTTTGATGATCCTAAAGCTCCCATTCCTTGTGGCTGGCATTCACAAACAAAGCTCTCATTTGTGACGCTTATAGAGCTCACACACGGAGGAATGTTACATAGGTTATAGCGTAATAGTTCGCCTCAACCTGTGGGGTCTGTTACTGAACGCAGATTCAGTTGTGCTCAAGAAAGAAAATCCCGTTACGTTTGCAGCACCCTGATGTAGGCCCATATACAAACGATTTTTTTTTTCTTATTACATATTTGACAGATAGAGGAAATTCCATATACAGATCGAATATAAAACTTCCACTTCAACCGAGGACAACGCTTTGGTGTTTCTTCAAACGAGTAACTGTAACTGCTGTAAAAAGGTCGCTCGAGTGGTAATACTGCGCAGAGGCATGGCCATGCATCTCTTTAATCAGGTCAAAGCTACTCAGTGTGACACGTGACAAGATTTAGACTATAAACTGCGACCCATGCACTTGTTAGCTCCCTGTATAACAGAGCCACTTTTTCATGCGTTGACAGATCATGCATATTCTTTATGTTTTTTTGTTACATTTTACTGCTTTTGATCTCAGATTCATAGAAAAGCTCTTAAAGTGATGAAAGAAGACGTTCTTTCTAAAACAACAGCCTGCGTTAAGGCAAAAGTATAGCCTTGTGGTGATTTCGTTGGAGTGACATAACATGTCAGCCTGAAGAAGGACGCCATACAATAAATCAATGAATCGCTCACTTGATTTTTTTTATATATTTTTTTTGTGCACATTTAAAACTATCAACATGGATTACGCTTCGGGCTCGTTTCGAAACATCAAAACATGGGAGAGTGAGGTATCTCTTCGCGCGCAATGGCGACTGAAACTGACATTGTTTTCTTAAAATGAACGATTGTTCTATTTAAAGGGTCTACCTGATAGTTAGCTCTCAAAACGTCGCCGTGTGCTATTGCAGGAATAAAAAGGCCACACTGCTCCGGTTCGAATTACGTTAGTCAGAGAAGTTTCCGCATTAAAAGAGGATAGACATTAATCCTCTCCCCTTCATTTACTTACTTAGTTACTTGACTGATGCTTTACGCCATACTCAAAGTATTTCTCTTGTACACGACGGCGGACAGCATCATGGTGTGAACTGAGAGACCACGCGCAGAGCCCAGAGAATTAACCATCCACAGGTTGCTGGCAGACCTTCTCACGTACGACAGGAGAGGAAGCCATGAAGAGTTCAGTTTAAACTCATAGCGATCGCACTTGTAAAGGGTTCATGAGTGATTGTCCTGCACTAGCACGCTAACTTTTCGGCAACGAAGGCCCCTATTATATATGGTTGATATCCTAAAACGCCTCCTCGTAGGTGGGAAGGTCTGCAAGCAACATGCGGAGGGTCGTGGGCTTCCCCCGGTTTCCTACCGGGTTTCCTGTCCGGTTTTCTCCCAATATAATGCTGACCGCCTTAGTACGTATAAGTGAAATATTCATGAGAACGGTGCAAATCACCATCCAATTAATAAATCAATCATCCAAACCCGTCAGCACCAGGTGTACACCCAGCATGCACTCATCATACTGTTTCCTATTTATATACATATGAAACATAAAAGTGAAATTTCAAAGTGTGTAATAGGCCTACCTTGTGATTTCGTTTCTGTTTAAAGTCCAAAAACAAAGTAGGCCTATAGATGTTTCACTTCTACATGACGGCGGTAAGTTTCATGTATGCAATCATTTTTGTCAGTGTAGGAAACTTGATTGCACATAGTAAACCACCACACTTTGGAATTTAAATGGCGAGCTTGGCCTGTCAGCTAAATGTGGATGCCCGTGGGTCCTCCCCAGGCTATGCCCGCTTTTCTCCCTTCATAAGTAAACCTAGCTTGTGTAAGTGAAATATCTTTGAGTACGACATAAAACGAACAATGAACAAGCAAACTTTTATACTGAAATATAGGACAACGACCTGCCATCAAGGGAGATAAGTCGTTTCAAAGGGAAATAACCAACCCATTAGCCCACACAAATAATGGACAGTTTCTTTCTGTATCATCTAATTTATACTTACATTACACAAAGGGGATTATAAATTGTCAAAGTATCTGGCTATGAACGCGTACCTCTCCACAGGGGATATGCGGAATTTGTAAAAAATAAATACCTAGTGCCTATTGTCTATGGCCCAAAAAAATACTGAATAAAGACATGCAGGTGCTATGCCGTGTATGAGACACTGTAACAGCTTCACCCACTTCTATACATCGGTAATTCCCATGTTATTTATGGAAGCCTATAGAGATCATCTCGCTACCTCGCTGTTTCGACCATTCTAACAGAGCTAGGCGAGGCAGCGAATGAGCGAGGCAGCGAGATGTCCTCTATCGGCTTCCATAGTTGCGTATGCCATTCGTTTTAATAAATACACCTTAGCTCTTACATGCACGTGACTTCATCAAATTCAAACAAAACGTCCAAATATAAATAACAGGTAGACCACAGCAGCTAAGAAAGAAGTGTTATGAATAAACTAAATTTCTAGAAGTCTGTTAAAAGCGATGTGCCATAAATATTTTGAAAGGTGAATATAAGGTATAACCATGCGCGCATATGCGTTTACAGATCTTGTCTTACAGCAATAAACCTTTTATATGTAAATTTCAGCTTAATAAATGGTATACCAATGGCATGGTTTAAATTCCTAG
Source organism: Acanthopleura granulata (assembly GCA_016165875.1). NCBI lineage: Eukaryota > Metazoa > Mollusca > Polyplacophora > Chitonida > Chitonidae > Acanthopleura > Acanthopleura granulata. The sequence continues at coordinate 37,820,692 of JABBOT010000001.1, read as the reverse complement.
AGAGTAAAGAGTCTTAAATCGATATAGCTAAACTTTGAGATCACCATCCACAGTGACAATGCATGTGCTGTGCTAGCTTACTTGTTAGAACTGCAGCGCCAGCTAGCTGTATCATTATGGTTCTGGCTTGTTTGAATCTGCAATTTATCTAATATATATAATAATATAACATACATGCATAGAATGTATATAACATATATACTCTACGTCAGCGGGTTCGTAATTATGTACTCATGGTTTTCATAAAGGTGGGAAACAATTAATATATATGACAAAGATTCTTTAGTTTTCTCTTTCATTATTACTACCCTTTTTTTTAACCAGGCTACGTCTTTCTCTCATATATGCTGTGACCATATATATATATATAGGCTATTGTATTTATAGACTTATACACTAAGTTCGTACACAGATACCATCTTGTAAAGTCACCGATACGTGGGGCTTAATGCGAAAACCAAATTTATTTACCTGTATAAATTCTTTGTATATAGGCTCATACATAATAGCCTGTTAGCAGATTTTGTACTCGTAATTCAAGATCGATAAATCTTATTTTCCCCCATCATACGCCAGCAACATAGTGTAATGAAAACTTCTTTTTTAGTATCCATTTTTGTACCTATGTGCCCTAGGGAATGGGTAGAGATTATCGCTGTGCTTCTCAATATATTTGGCGATGAAAGCGTAATTTGTCTTTCGAGAGATGCATGTGGCTTAACTAAAAAAAAAAGAAAAGAAATAAAAAAAATAATCCGTACATAAATAAGTTAATTAATAAATAGGGGAGCCATGCCGTAGCTATGTGTCCTGTGAACAGGCAGGCTACATATGCATGGAGTGTTGTAACAAACCCGTATGTGCCTATACAGCAAATTTATGATTTGTCAGCGTGTGATTTTTCTGTAAATTTCCCTCCTTAGACATATACTGGCCTAGACCTATGATCATAGATTCGTGACATCATACAGGCCCTTATAGTTAGGGCGCCCATCCTTATTTACATTACTAGGGGGGTAATTTTTTCTCTCTTTCTTTTCTTCCTATCTTATTAAGCTGACAGCCATAAATTCCTGGCTGTGATCCAACCAGCGATACATATAGATCATTGTTCACAAAAATAAATCAGTCATACTTATAAAAAAAGGGGGTTGAGTGGAATATGACATAAGATTTCCAGATACTGTTTGGAAGTCAAACATGAATTTTGCATGGCCAGTTTCGTATGCTCAGTTGGTACAAAAAGCGGTTTACTGTCGGTGTTCACTGGCCTCTGTGCAGAATCATACACGTAGCTACATGTACAGTGCATGTCTGGTGTTACATTTCTTTCTTTCATCACTTATAATTATACACCTGTAATGAATGAGTCATAAAGGCAAACAGAAGTTTAAATTCTGCTATCTGCTTTTTTTTTTTTTTTTTATCAACTCAACTTCGAGACATCGTCACTGGGCCTGTACAGCTCAGCGCAGACTGCAGTCTTGCATGGCTGGCACGGCTGCTGGACTGGCAGTGTAAAGTCTACGGTTAGGCGTTCTTACACTAAATCAAATTTTTCTGTGCTAAAACATCAAACTGTGTTACAAAAGGTTGTCTAGATATGGTAAAGTCAATACATTCCGGCATGTTGTGTGCAAAACGTTTCAAAATAAACGTGTAAAATTCTTTTCACATGATTTGAATGACTTGAACGATAATTACACCGCGGATACCGTCACATTGTTATTGTTGTAGGCATTTATGTCCTATAACGGGACAATAAACCTAATCTCCGATCATCTTTCTTCGCACTAAATGTAAGTTTCAAACATGAAAAGAGCTTTTAGCCAGAAAATTCACATTTTTGACAGACCAAAGAAGCACAGAAGTGGAAGCGAGCGATAGTCCTACGCGCACCGTGTAGTTGAATCTCGCTGACGTCCGCGCTCTAGCAATATACGGGTGGAACGCTTGTTTCATGTATCATTTTTATCAGCCATTTCTCATCGATACATCAGCCAACCTTCATTATGTCGACGCCTGCTTCGAGGTCCGCCAGTCCGCCTAGATCGGCTCCGGTGCAGAAAAGGAAGCGTGAGCCCCGGCCACCACCCACCCATCCACCCTATATAGAGATGATTCGCACAGCCATTGCTGCCTTGAAGGAACGTGGGGGATCTTCGCGTCAGAAGATCCTGCAGTATATCCTGGCCAACTTCGATGTGGGAAACGAGCCATCACAAGTCAACGTCCGTATACGCAACGCCCTGAGAACAGGCGTGGAGAAGGGAGTCTTACTACGCAGTGCCAACGCAAAGGGAGCAAATGGGTCTTTCCGCATCGGCAAAGCCCTGGCTAAGAAAGGAAGGAAATCTCCGAAAAAGAAAGGAAAATCCCCACGGAAGAAGGTAAAGAGATCTGCCACAAAGAAAAGGAAATCCCCAAAGAAGTCGGCGAGGAAGTCGCTCAAAAGAAAGAGATCACCCAAAAAGAAGGCTGTAAGAAAACCGCCCCGTAAGCCCAGGGCCAAGAGAAAGTCTCCGAAGAAGGCAGCACGCCGGCCCAAAGCCAAAGGGAAGTCCAGAGCCCGCCGATAAATAAGAAGACTTCTGACTTATTTCCAAAGGCCCTTTTCAGGGCCATCCATTTCCTCGAAAGAGACTTCTTCTGAGCATTCTCCCCGTTCTAAGTTATAATACATGTAAATACCTTTATATTTCCTATCGTTTTAATTTTGAGACTCCAAGACACGTTCACTATGATTTCGATACCGTTCATTTGGCCTATACTTGCTTTATGTATCACACGTAATATTAACAGTTTATATGTGTAGGAAATGAAACTTTCCCGATAAAAAATTAAATTTGTCAACATAAATGATTAAAATATTTCGGTCTTTAAAAGTAAAGTTGCACATGATACAAACAGCATATTTGGATAAATAAGCTGTGGGAAAAAAAATTGAAAAATGCATGCACGTTTATATAAAAGATACAAATGTTGTTCCTGTAGAGTACTAGACGCTGTTGTGGCACACAAACAGCAGTTTACATGTAATTTATTTGTCATCTGTTGCAATTTTGAAATCACCGTCTCTTGCACCACGCACGTCAGCGTTTGACGTCAATTGGCATGCAGATATGTCACAGAAATTCTCAATTCTTTATTCACCAGTGTATTTAACAAACCTTACATGATGAATATAAACAGTAGTAGATAAAATGTAGAATGAATGTAAGTTTGTATAATCCATGTTATTGGCGAGATTAAAGCTCTGTGAACTTGTTCTATCCCAGGATAAATATAATCGAAGAACGGCATACAAGTAATATTCAGATGATAATCTACCGGCGAAAGTATATATATTCACACGCAAACACACATACATAAAAGGATAAAGGTATATCATATATACATAATGGAATGAAATAGTCAAGCGAGCGAGGGAAATACAAAGGTTAACTATTTTCTACAAGAAATTGTTTTAATTTACTTTTAAATAGTGATGTTGGAGAAATGGATTTAAGTGAAGGTGAGAGTTTATGCCATTTTCGGCAAGAGGTGCATTTTAAGGTATGGCCGGCTAAGGTTGTGTGTAAAAAAGGTTGGTAGAGATTGTGGTAGACAATACAGACCAGTCTAAAAATGAACATTCAAAAAGAACACGAAATCTATGAAGAGTAAGCAACCTATACATGCATAACGCGTGTCATAATATAGGTAAATTTGAAATATATGTTGTTGTTTTTGTTTTTGGCAAATTTAAAGGCAAGACTTTGATGAGTTAACTACTGTATTTATTCTGTCCATCTCTTTCTTTTCTTTTGAAATTTCTTTCACAAACTTCAGCCATTAATTATGATCAGTGATTAGATTTGTTGATACTTGTTCATACCCAGCCCAACGACTCGCTTGGCGCACAGCACTGAGATGTACAGAGCAAGGAAACAGGACCGGTCGGCCCGGTGTCAGTATAATGTGACTCAGTATAATGAGAGCAAGAGAAGTCGGGGGTTGGAGGCGGAGGGAACTACAGGACTGCTATAGGACTGCTCGTCGTCATATGACCGAAAAATTGTTGCGTACGACGTAAAACCCAAGCACGCATACATGTATATGTATATTTTGTCAAAAAGAAAAGTTTGTTCTTTATTAAGGTGTAGTCAACGGTACAGCTATACATGTACTTCGTCTGCCAGCAACCTGCGGTTGGTCGTGGGTTTGCCCATGGCTCTGCTCGGTTTCCTCCCACCATAAGGTTGGTCGTATAGGTGGAATGTTCTTGAGTACAGCGTAAAACACCAATCAAATAAATAAATAAATAAACAGATATACTTCAACAAGTATGAGTAGGTATTCCTTATGTTTAGCTGTCTGTAACTGTATACTGTAGTAAACATACTTAGATTGATTGTATTTAATTCCGTAACTAGCTGGTTCATTCGCTTAAAAATGTCTTCGAGCACCCAAAGCCGATCGATCACTGGTCAGTGAGGTCACGGGCTCGAATTCATTATTCGGCTGCGGTTTCCGTTTTGTCAGTGGGTTTCATAAATATATAGGCACCTACTTGGCGTGGAGCTTTGACTGGGCCCCGGCACAATGATTAAATAAGTTTTATAAGTAAATCATTCGGGAAATGAAAGTATATCTATTTACCTAAATGGAACAATAACTTGAAAGCCCTTATTCACGAACGAGGTTTGCATTTCAGCACTGAACGTTTTTCTCTCATTACTGTCTCTAAAGCCCATTGTATATGGATTCAGTAAACCTTTCTTTCACTCAATCTGGATGGGTACTGAAATCCACGGAGTAATATAGGCAGCCACTAAGCAGGCCAACTGAGACATGCGTAGTGTTAATGACACATATAACACACAGGTGCGTGACATGTGCTGAGCGCCCCACGTGGACCATGTTTGATTCATACTCATGTGACAACACCATTTCGTCTCATCCAATTTCCATTCCTTTTTCTACGACTTCTATTCTTGTTGACACTTAATTCTCCAGGTTTCAGCATTTTCGCGATTAAATTTGGATTACATATTCATCCTGGCTTGACACGTTGTCATGTCATCGGGATAAAAATGTTTGAAAAAATTCGCATTAGCTTTGTCAAAAAAAAACAAAAAACAAGATCAGCAGGAGGTGATGATTAATACCCTATAATAGCGACCGGCATGTCCATCAATTAAGAAAAATCCTAAGAAAAAAAAAATGAAAAGAAAAAGCGTCGATATGGCCCATTTTAAATCCCAGCCTTGATGTTAAGCGCTCTTTCATATTACCTCACTTACAGGGTTTGAGTTTTTTGTTCAGTTTGTGTTTTGTCACATTTATAAAACGGTTCCATGCATACACTACTTGATGCTGAAATATAAAAGATGTGAAAGCTTTTTTGTAAAATAATAACACTGGATTTCACGGCATGTTCATTCAGTGCAATACGACCATGATTGTTTTAAAAATTAAACACAAACGTTGCAATGTTTGCTAATCTGACTAAAATCTTATTTGTTTATTTAATTAATTGGTGTTTTACGCCTTACTCAAGAATATTTCTTTTATACAACGGCGGCCAGCATCATGGTAGGAGGTAATCGGGTAGAGCCCAGGTTAAACCCACAACCATCCGCAGGTTGCTGGCAGACCTTCCCAGGTACGACTAAAATTTTGCACACATACATAAAGTCATATGGTCAATTGACATAATAATGTCTGTAAGTTTGTATTTTGCAAAATTACAGGGAGGAATGTACAGGGTCAAACTCATTATTCGTGTTTCAAGTTAATATGCCCGCAAGAATTGTGTTTTCTGTACTTTCTATGCAATAATTATCGTTTATCCTGTATGGTCCTGTGTTGTTTGTCACAAGTTTTCTTCTCTCAACAAAAAGCCTTGATTTCTATCACAAATCTATTAATAGACTTCTGTTTCTATATAAGTAATCCCTGTCCACCCCGGCATACTCGTAACATATATAGAAGCACAGTCTTGGGTATTATTAACCCAGGCCGGCACAGTTACATGGTCAAATATTTAACTCTGAGAGAGCCAAATCTTGTAGGAGCTTGGCTAAAAAGGCTCTTAACTTTGAATTCTTTCGAGAGAAAAAAATATCAAATTACAGCCAGGGGTATTTAAATGGCTGTTTAAACCGCTGAGTCTAGGCGGTCAAACATTATCAGGGCTTTTGAATGGGAATCAAAGTCTGCACAGACCCTATGAAGGGATCCCCAGACGATGAAGCTTTTTATTTACATCTTTTCAGACCTGCGTTTCAGTCTGTGAATGCGTGGCCTCAATGGTGGACGTCAATAGAGCACTGATCATGAACAAGAATCCCACAGGTCTATATCTGGAGTTACATACAGGCCTGCTCTCAACGTGTTCAATTCCTTTTAGCGTATATATGGTGTATAGCAAACGTCCAACAGCACCAGCTCATCAAATCTCACACATCCTGGACACGTTTGTAATTAAGAAAGCATGATACAAGATGTGTTTTTATAAATATTTCGGAGAATGGATAGCCCATGATGTGAAAACCGTAGAAGAGTTAGCGGTCAGTATTAACTTTGGATAACTTTTGGTTCGTGGTGAGGTCGCGTTCCTGGTGCATGGTTTATTCCGTCACATACTGTATCAATAACCTGGCTGCACCTAAGTCGTCTTTGGATAACTTATATGGAATATTGTCCGCTCACATAATAAATCAAATTTCTTGAAAACAAACGGAAAAAATGTCTTTATGATTCCCATTAAACAAAGTCGATAACTGAACAGTATGTATAGGGAATCTACACCGCGGAAACTTTTGCACTCGACTTTCCGGTATGCAAATGCTGTGTATATGCTATGCTGTGTATCTCCAGTGTAAAGCCCGTGCATTAATGGTTCATTAATGCAAAGTTGCAAACACGGCTTTTCCAAGTTGTACTGCTGACCTGCCCTGCCCTGCCCTGCCCTGCACTGGTTACATCTTACATCAACCAAGTGGCAGGCGTGACAGGTGTACGAAAGCAGCACTCCATCAATGAAATGTGACAGGAAATGGTTATGATGGGCGAATATATCAGACATCAATACTCCATTCCAATGCATATATTCATAGAGTCGACAGACGCATTAGCTCAGATGATGCATTGGTCTAAGTGTCCGAGTTGAAGTCTAAGCTCGAAAACTAATTCCGGTGTCGGCTTTGCGCCAGTGGCTGTCTTTTCCTTCTTCTATTGACTGCACAAAGTTAAAGTTTGCAAAGCTTTCAACTTGTTCTTTCTTTCACTAGAAGGCTGCTGTGGTTAGGTACGACTAAGGAAACACAATATAATCAATCAATCAATCAATCGATTCATAAGTTAGCGTTCATCGTTGATTTTAGGGTTAATTTTCAGCATAAGCTTGGTTGACACCCTTCAAGCGTAAGTTTGAATGTTGTACAAGGTGAGATTTAGAGCAAACGTCAAGGCAATGGGCTCATAAATCTAGCGGATCGCCGTTGATAAGAGACAATTGCTTCATTATGATGCTATACACAAATGAAATAAGTATATAATTAAATAAACTAAACTGACACTTCAGTAAAGGATACCAGAGGTATTCCCTGATGCATACTAGGTGATCTCTACGCCAACGAACGCTAACGCAATGCCATAGAATTAGGTAGGTGAGACAATTTCTCCTAATTAGTCAGCTGTACTTCAATATTCCCCCCTCCCCCACCCCCACCCACACACACTTGGATGTTTGCTATAATGTCTGAATAAAGTCAGATTAATTTATCCAGTGTTAACCCCCTTAACACAATTTGAATTCAATTCATTCTCAATCCCTAGGTAATTGATATACGCCAAATTTGTTGAATGTGCAATATAACTTTCTTCGTTGTTGTGTTATATGTATCCTGTTGTTAGACAATGATTGGACACGTAAACTGGAGTAAAAGTATATCGACTTAATCAACAAGAATATCACAGACACACAAGAAGCACGGAAGGATGGACGGGAAAGATGCTACATCCGCTCCATCAGCTATACGTTCGTAATGACTGGCCAGAGATTCTGCATCCTTTCACCAACATTGTCGGCGATGGAATGACACACAACGTGCTAGTGTTTCATTCAAATACAAAACATAAAAGGTTTCTGTGGCCGGAAGTATTCACTGTACATACCTTTACCGCTATATGGAAGGACACATATTCTTGTGTTGACGGTGAAAACTGTTGACACACGCGAGTTTAAAACCCATGCAAGCCAGGCCGAGACATGTCAAATTGCTTCCTCATAAATATTTCAAGCCCATCACTTCTGACAACATTCCAAAATTTATCGGATTTTGCAAGAGGTGTCAGCAGGTTTCGGCTTGAATTATGTAGTTAACCAAAAGGATTATTTTGGCATCAAAGTCATTGCCCCCCGATGTTTTTATGCACAAATGAATGAAGCCTTTGCAGGGTGTCGTCAAATGACATGAAAAAGGATATGTACAAGGCCTGGGCTTTGTTGCGCTCTCCAGTTCTCGAGAACTTGTCTCCCTGGGCCTTTATCGGCACTTGACAGGGTGGTTTGGATGAGGCGCTGTAAGCCTGTGGCCTTGGCAAGCGACAAGTAAAAGGGATATGGTTTAAATTGTTGAAAGGCAAATGAAATGACCAGTGTGACGGCCCCGATGGCTGAAATGATCCTGAGGTTGACAGCCATTCCTATTGGTCCATGTATTTCTTTTTCAAACAAGCTCATTTTCGTAAATGGAAATGGGCGAATTTTGGGCCGTCCAGATGAGCGAGTTTCATGAAGATTTGTAAGGACGTTGACCGGTTATTGATGAGGAATGGCTGGTATCAGAGTGGCCCCCAGATAAAACCTGAATATCGACGCCTTAATGGTAGGCTTCTTGTATCACATGCATTACGCCTATCAAATGCTTTATCTTAAAATGAACCACAGGACATTTCCATGAACTCTACACCAAGCTATACCCCATCCATGACACACAATTATTATGCAGTTTCTTATTTGCAAGAGTGTAATCAGCCAGCTTTTAGGGTCATTTGGCACCACTGGAGTATTTCCTCAGAGAACTCAGGTCATTGAACTAAGGCCCATTTCCTTGGCACTGATTCCCATTTAGCAGGGCTTCTCGCCCTAGAGCATGCTAGCCTCGACCCACTGATCAATCAATCTTTGTCAAATCATTTTTTCACCTGATAATTGAAACCTTTCGCATTTTTTATCATGATTACACTAAAGAAACAACGGTTTTCTTGATTTGCTGTAGCCAGAAATCATCTTAAGAGATTGCCAACTTTTCCACTTCAAATTACTTAGACACACGCCGTGTGAAGTGTGTCTATAAACTGCCATTCAAGAAGATTCCCATTTCATGGTTAGACTTCATCAATTGCTCAATACAACGTGAAGTTCCCAATCAAGAGTGAGCTGAGCTGTAGCTTTAAATGGGTCTTGTACTTTAATACAGGTGAAAAATGGCCTAATATCTACAACACAGGACATCGGAAATAACACACACTGATCATATCTGATTTGTTAAACCTTCGTAAGAACTTTTCAATTTGTAGCACTCCACTAAAATCCTATGGAGGCTTGTGAACACTTCTCGCTTTTGTTTAGTGCAACAAGCCGCTACAACAAATCACATGTCACGGAAACCGATCATGAACGGATCACATTGGGCGATCAATACAACTTGAAATACATGTAAATATATCATGTATATAGTACAAGCCATTACCTTAAAAATGATTGATATAAAATAATGGAATCATCTAACGTATCGCCAACAGTGTGATATACAATGGTATACGATGCAATGTCATTATAACTCCATTCCATTAAAGTAAAGGGTGAATCGCTCGTTAGAAAAATACATAGGAGACATTTCGTTACAACACTTTCCATTCAGCAGAAACATTCGTGAACAGCCCTATTTTCAGCTTGCCTTCAGGTTCAGCGCCAATGCCTTACTTCATCCGAACATACTCGAGATCTCGAGGATCCTTAATCCGAGACGCTCTTGGGGGGGGGGGGTGACACACAAGGTGAATACGTGCCAAGTGCCTGGTTTATTGCTCAACAGTGTCTCACTTTATCGTTGGGGTTTAGGGGTAGTACACATGTAGCGAAGCTCTTCATCGGCCTTAATAAAACCGCTCGCCAACCTCCCAATCAAGAAACCAAGAAGATGCTCCTCAAGCCATCAATAAACGAAGGCACTTCTGGTCAAGCCTGGAAAGGGCTAACTCGATGACAAACAATGCAGTCGTGCCGTTTGCAATATCGTCAGCCTGAAGCCATTCCTCCTTGGTCTGGGTACACACATCGCTTGGGCAACTTACGAACTTGAGATGAAATTACTTGCCCTAAGAAGGTTTCTATTTAACGCTCAGCTGGTATATACCAAGGTCCTTATGAGATGAGGAGATCCAGGTATAAATGGAGGTTAAGCCAGTGGGTATGTTTCAGTAATCTTCTAAGCGAAAATACACATGTATGTATGTACTCTCCACTCCTACCTCCTGATCTGTCTCCCCAGATGGCATATGGTGGTCATTTGTTTTCATTTGGTTTCATTCAGAATTAACACCATAATCAAAAAAGTTGCCAATAAGATGCCGGCACTTTATCGTTGTGCTACTTGTCTTAAATTGAAAATCGAATGAATTAATCATCCCACTTTGCAAAAAAATAGGTTTATCAGGTAAAAAATTCAAGTGTTTCTTTCCATCCTAAATATTTGCATTTTATAAAACCATCTTTCAAAATTATATTTCAGTCATCCCATTTCCTATAAGGGCATTCACGTTCATGTTTGCATTCAATGAAAAATGTTATGCAATTACAATAACAAACCGTCTTTGTGTTGTCTTTACTAACCGTGGTGTACCGATATACACGTTTGTGTAGTGAGTGCCGTTGATGGCCTTGTTTATCGTCCTGGAAAGTTGGGTTGTGTCCAATCTCAGGCGAAATTGTTAACGGTGTCTGTCTGCATAATTCTTGGTAACACTGTACGTGATCAATCCCTGGAATGCTTTCTCCAGTTTGTCTGTAATTAGTTTACAGCCATCTACAATACCATTTAACAGAGAACGCCGATTTATTATCACGAATTGCCCATTGCACCTGGAAAACGACTAGTTGGCCACTTCACTTGTGTGGTCATTTCATTTCCATCAAAGACAGATTGTTCATGGACAGATCCATCGCCCAGCCAGTATCGATCTCAGGTCGGGCCTTCAGTCAGATACAACCAGGGCCTATATCTGGTTGAACTTCGCTTCCAAAGCACTGGGTGTAAGACATATACACAAGGTAAAATTGATGGCATCCCGAACTGCGGTAAAAGGAAGCAATAGGCAAAATTGAATCATCCCGTGTTGATTTGGGACATTGAGTGCCGGATATGTCTTCGGGGTCATTTGCCAAACACAGTGGCGGGTCAAGTTACCGTCGGCAATAAAACCCTAGAATCTCTAACTAGTACGTAAAAGGAAAATGTCGTTCGTCAAATGACTGGTATAGCGACGTGGGATGCCGGCTTTTCCCGGGTTACCAGAAGGGCAAAATCATTGAAAGTACGCCATTTGTTTTTCTGAAAGACATTAATGGTTTGAAGTGAAGACGAATGATGGGCATGACGTGGTGTGGAGTTCAAATACAGAAACGTGTATAAAATTCAGTGCAGCGGGCAGACGGAATCAAGAGCCGCTGTTTGAACATGATACGATACGTTGTAAAAAAATTTATCGGTGAGGCCATAAAATCTCGTTAAGATGTGCGAAAAAGTTCACAAAAAGTATGAAAGAAGACAAACGTACAGATTTGTTGGCTAATGTTTGACAAAAAACCAAGATATAGTTAACACTAATATGTTTACCGATACTAGAAACCCTCATGAGCAAAATTTCACATTTTTCCCTGTGTAGCTCAAAATACTGCTCAAATACGGCGATACATACATATATACATATATATATATATATATATTCTGAGAGCTAAACGACTTCTGATTTCAAAAGAGCATTCAAAATTTAATATCAATCAAAATAAAGTTTGAAAAAAAGGAGCTGTTTTTCAAATTGCTATTTTATCGCCAATTTTCAAAATTTCAAATTTTTTCTTAAGTGGATAGTTTACTACTTAAACGAAAAAAATGTCCCCTACATTTTTAATGTTTATCTAAAATTGTTCTAAGTGATTATTTAAAGTTTAAAAATTCAAAAATTTTCAAAAATTCAAAAAAGTTTTGAGATTTTCACATTCTTTTACTAATGTCTTTCAGAAAATGGTGGACCGTTTTAAGTGTAAGTACTTAGCGACATGTGTGCTAAGTTTTGTAGAATTATGTTGAAAAGTAAGTAAGACAGAAAAGTATTTCAAAATACAACACTCCCAAAAATCGATAGGGAGAAAGAGACCAAAATGTCTGGAGGAGTATTATGTGTGACAAAATTCGTCATTAATTCGTTTGAAAACTAATTTTAGTCAACAACTGTCCCGCCTCCAGTTAAAATATAGATATATTAACCTACTTATGTTAAATTTTAGAACTTGTTATGCTCCATGAAAGTGTAAATTGGTGTTTTTTCTTCACACTTCCGAGCAAAACTTGCTAGAACGTATTCATATACCTCTCTCCCAATGGCAAAACGGTGTGGTGATTAAGGCTGTTTTAGTTGATAGGTCCGCTTGGGTAGTCTGCACAAGCAGCCATGTCAATATAGCAAGAGGCAATACACACTTACCAAAGGCGTATCTATTCACAGCAGCTAACACTTCTCAGTGAGTTAATCCCCTTAATAAAGGGGCACTGAGAAAACACATCTGCCTTAGTTCACAACATCTTTTATTTTTGTCAAATTCAGATATTTACATTCAAGTAGCCGAGATAAGAGAATGGAGAATAATAAAGTGAAATGAAAAAAAAGGGGGACCAAATTTCACCCCTGATGGATTCTAGTATCCTTAAGACAGTCAAACGACTAATATACTATTTCCACTGAGGCAATGAACCAAATAAGGAACCTTTCCCGCCTAACATAACCTGGACCAAAGCCACTTGGCCCGTTGTTCATTCCTGACGAGTGGTTGGCAAAGTGCTGGCGTACAGCTCTCAGGTATTACACGAGAGCCATTGTCAATCCGAATTTAATAGGTCCAAGTTACCATGGCGCGGGAAAAGTTACTAATAATTTGACATACGTCTATGTAGCCAACTCAGCGAAGGACTGGGCAGCGACGATATCATTATGGAACATAAAACACTTCCATACCTTTTAACATAAATATACATGGTTCCTGTTTCACTTCCTGAAAATTACACCGCGTTTAAATATTACTACACCTTCGTGTGATGGATTAGCGCAACGCGAAAAAAGTGCCGTACACCGGTATTAATTCCATAGTTTAAGTGCTACCAACGACCCCTTTCAGCAAACGAATTACTGATGGTGTGTAAAAGCCTTGTGTGCCTTTACGTGGTACGTATAGGGTTTCAGTGTCGTTTTGTTTTCTTCTCTTTCACAAGACAGACTTTCAGGAAATTTATTGATATCATGAGAAAGATGACAAACGCACAACATCAACTGGTAGCTAACTTCACTCTGCACACAAACATTATTTTCTGGTAATTTTCAGTCATTATGCCTCATAACAGGAACAAAAACAAAATAAGACAGGAATGGCTGTTTTTGTGGGACGTCACTCAGATATCAGCCGTCTGAACCTTGACCATGTGTTATCAACCCAGACGTCTCGGTATAGATAAATTTGCTCGTATATCACGCCGAATTTCAATTCCGCTGGATCGAACTTGTGGGATGATTTGCCAAAAACATATATCAGAGACTGGAATCAATAAACTTATGTCTATACTAATCATAAAAGATTTGTCACCAAAAAACTTGGCTCAGTCTCCACTCGGCCATTTTCTCAGATCACAGAGAATTTACGAGATTAGATCACTGGTTTACAAAAAGAGAAAAATAAGAAAAAGAAAAAATATCGGTGACCTTTCTGGAAGTCCGGATATGTAAAGAGCCGAGAATTCTAGCGTGAGGTGAACATTACGTATAGAGAGAAAATCTCCAGATATTCCCTCTTCAAATTCTCCAAAGCAGCGTAGGCTAATTTGCAGCAACACATGATATTGCATGCAACATCCGATTTAGATACTTAATCCTTACTGACAATATTGCTAACGCTTTTCTCACAGAGGAAATTGGTAAATATTAATCTGTTCCGAGCAGTGGCTTTCTAATTACCTCCACTGACGCATGATATTCCCTTTGCGCGGTCGTATTTTTACATATCTTGAAAAAACTTCTCAATCAGCAACAGCCTGAGTTGGAAAGGGATAGAGGTTAGAATTGCAATCTCGCAAGCGCATATGTATAGAGCAATCTTATAGGTGTTATCATGGAGAAAAGTGGTTAATATTAATCTGTTCCCAGGATCACCTTTCCAACACTGAAATTGCTAAACATCTCAATACTAAACACCCTAGATCTCTATATACCTCCTCATAACGATAAAGCGCATTCACAAATCTTCAATTCGGTTGAGAACTCTTCAGACATTACAGACTTATCGCTTTCTCTCAATAAACTTATATATTCTCGCCACGATGTGGTTGAAATGCTTTTTATTTACTGAAGAAATAAACAGGACATACACGACAGATTTAAGGGCAAGCACTTTTATACCCTTATGAACAAATATTCTGTAACAAAACGTATTTATGAATCCTCACAGTAACAGCTTGCAGGAGAAAAAGCAATGTTTCCCAGCACTTGCTCTCTCTTAAATCTTTAAAACTTGATGTTCATCTCCTCAAACTCATGGTTGACAAAAGCAAACTTGTTACTCGAATTTCCATCAAACTATGATAGGGATGAAAAATCTATGAGTTACTGACATATCTGCCAGGACAGAATCAGGCTGACAAGGCAGGTAACTGGAAGGTCTTTATCTGGTTTATTCCGCTAACGCCTACGATCCCCGATGTGCTATAAGCTGGTATGATTAACTTCGATTATCGCCGCATGCGGTTACTGAGTGGACGAGAAGGCCTACAATGGCTGGAGATTGATAGACATATCTACTACGTCATATATGTCTACTATGTGCAAAACAAATTGAACTATCCGGTCATCTGTACCATCATTCGGCAGAAGAAAAGGATTCCCAGCTTTTATTTCTGCCCAGGTTCCATTCAGGTCCACTCCATCAAGGGGAATAGATGGAAGGATTCTATTTCGTTGTTGGTATAGGGCTGATTTCTCACTGGTGAATGTGGGGAAGACTTTGGCTACTTTGGTCTCATCTGATGTTAGCATAGATATCTCTTCGGTATAAACAGACTGCATGGGGGTAAGTACATCTCGGACTCGTTTGGGTATTTTGGCCATAAGATCCTGAACAGCAGCATCGGTATGGCTGGGAGGATGGTTGTGGGTACTGGTCACATGACTCAGTAGTCAAGCCAGACGAACACCCAGTTATTGTACATCATCGCCATTCTTTAGGTAAATGATGGCGGTTTGCACGATTCAAGTAGCCGGCATGGGAAAGCTTTCGCTCACCTCGTGCAGCTCGAATAAAGGACACATCTGTCATTGCTGATGCCATGTTGAAACTATTATGAACGTAATTGTTACAAGACCTATACATTCTGGTCAAGTGTCGGAATAGGAACAGTGTTCACTCAGTTTCCTGGCAGAATTTCTTTCACTACTGACAGAATTTCACTCATCGCCTACCTCAACAAGGTTAAGCGGATTATCCCCATTTGCCCATTTTCATTGTTTTTGCTAAGCTGTTACTAATACCCGGATTAACGGAAGGTACGAAAGCGTAGGCCTTAGAGGAATGCATCCTTTATCCAGAGACAACATTTTGTGTCAAGCCTAAAGCCGTAATTTCATTATTTCGAAACACGACATTTGCTTAGCCAGGAAAACAGAGCACTGCTGATGAGGAGTGAGTGCATGATTCGACAGACTTAACCTCGACCCTTGCTTTTCAGCGGACTTATTTTACGGATCAAAATCCTTTCTTACTCCCAGGTGTGATCCATCCACTTTAGCAGCCTCGAAATAAATGGTTGCGACATGCGAAGGGCATCTTCGGAGAGATTAGCTCAATGCGAGTACTTATACTTGGACACTATTAATCCCCTCTCATGTTATAATCGGGGGTTAAGCTTCCTTGTACTGGAGAGAAATGGATATGGCCCTTGGGAAGACGGCGTTTATCTGCAGCCACGGCTGCCACTGTATTTCAGAGCTGTAGCCATGGCGAATAACATCATTAAAGATCATCAGCAAACGGTGAGGGCGCAACATACGCGTCTCGCAGAATCAATCATAATTTGGCCACCAAAAAAACTATACATACCTGAGAGGTTTTGAAAATTGAAGTCCACATCTGTGAAAGGTGGAGACGGGGGTGGCGGGTCAATACATAAACTCCAATGCATTTGCCAGACTCTCTCACATTTTTTCAATTACATAAAAGTTAATAGCAGAACAGCGACGACATTTGGCGGTAGCCACAAGTAACCGGTGAAGATATTGCAAGTTCCATTACCTACTTTACCCCACCATTTGGCTTACCATGGAAAATAAAACGTTTTATGGAAAAGCACATGCATGTTTACGTTTTCAGCTATTTTAATTACACCACAAACAAACAGAGAGACAGCCGTTTCTTCGACGTCACTGTGAACTCGATCACGGAACCATTGGTTATGTAGGGTTTTATATGTGTATACTCTTGACGAGTGCTCAGACAGACTTTTCTCTGAGAGCTCACTACAGAAAGAATATATGCACACCAAAGAGAATCACCAACAATGTTCTCACTTATAATTTCAGTCAGCCAAAGTACGAGACCCGCCAGTCTATCCGATTTTTGTATATATGATGGGCTATCCATTATACGTCTTTTCGTATGCACCTGTATACAAAGGTTGGTTGCTTAAGTACTTGTTGCCGTTACATATTTCTATGTCGCCATTTGTCCACTATATCTAAACGTTCACTCACCTTAATTTCTTGTTTTTTTATAAAATATGTATCTTTCAGCAGACAGTACATATGACTGTATGTGACCCTGTATGTAATTACACGATACTACGCCTACGGCGCTATGGAAGCTCATTAGTCAACGGAACAGCGCTATTTTCAAGGCTGAATGGGAAAAATTTATCTTCCCATGTTATATCTAATGAGTAGGATCACCATAAGCAGGGTCAGGAGTTGGACATGGGGCTATCACAAAGGTGAAAGACGTCATACATTAGCAGTGTTCACCCCGACAATAATACACATTGAACACTGGACCGAGAATCCATGATATCCATTAGATACTGCGGAAGTGCCAGCATAAAAAGCTGCACCAGCGCTTTACAATTGCTGGAAAACTGAACAGCTTTATTAAAGACATTTTTTAGATTAAATTTGATTCTCTGCGTTGAATATACAAACTTAATATGTGTCGCCAACGCCATGATATTTTATGTTCTCTTTGCACTTGAAACATTTTTTACTTTAATGACGTATTACCCAAACAGTTTCCTTATGTTCCCATTTCAGAAAAGTTCATTTATCGGCTCTAATGTATTCCATGTACCCAGAGAAGGAATTTCTTTAGTTATGTGTAAATGGTCATTCTTTCATCTAAACCCTTTTAACATAAATTTTTTCCTTGGCAATTATTTGTAAACGCAAACAATTTTTGTTTCACACAGTCTATAAACCTATCCAGGTGTAATTATTTATTTCTTTCTTTATTTCGTTATTTATGTATTTATTTACATGGCGCTTTATTACGTCGTACACAAAATCTTTACCCGGCATACCCTGAAGGTAAACCTTTATATCTCTGAATTGACTTCAGCTAGGTAGAAGAATTTTGCCTGTGATGAAGCTGAAACTGAGACGTCACTGGTCAAGAACTAGACGTCTTCTGACAGAAACCATCCATTACTAGGACAATCTTGGCGTACCTACTTCCCAACATACCCGGGGACATTATATTCGGACATGGCATAAATCATAAATTTGAAAAATAAACATTTGTTATAATGGTTTGGTTTGTGGGTGGCACTCAGATCCGTACTGTATTGCTCTGGTATCAAAGTGCGTGCGTCCTATGTTGTGATATAATTCGTAGTGGAGCCGATTTTATATCAAATGGCAAGCGTCTTGAATGAAAGACCCTCAGCGTGACAGAATTCGACATGCGTGAACATGTTTGAAAAATACATTATTAAGTGGTATAGAGTGTCCCAAAACTCTACAAATTTTAAATATATAGAGAGTGTTTAATGATCGTCGGCTATGGAAACCAGGTTATTGGTTTTAAGCAGGACACTATATGGTCATAATAAACAGACTTGTTCCAGGTAGCAATAGAGTTAAGGGCACAGTCCGTGTGTGCGTCACATCTAGGACACATCCTTTCAGCCACGCACACATAGCTTTGAAGAAATTACTGAGACAAAAAAAACCCAAATTATAAGTCCTTCGGCAAAGTAGTGTAACCATAATGTAAGCTAATTTATCAATGAAACTAAGAGCAGAACAGCGGCGACAGTGTGACAGTTGTCAAACACCTAACCTATGCAATCCGGTCTCATGTCAATTTACCTTAATTTCTAGGGATTTATTCTAACATGTTTCAGCAGGAGCCACTTAAACACCCCAGAACCACGACTAACGCAAAATTACGTAAAACAAATGTAGTGATGGTATTTGTAATTGTTTAGAATTGGTCTAGAATTACTCACAAGGCTCCATGGATCTGTTAGATACATCACAAAGGAGGACTGATAATAGTGCCCTAAATAATACAGTTGCACGGAACATTCTATATTCAGGACTTCTTTTCCCATTTTACATGACCTCATGAAGAGTCACGTAGATCATAAGAACATGTGCGTAAGAAATTCAATTTTGGCCCATAGTATCCCACATCCGTTTTGTCAGGCCCGGATGGTTAAAGACATAAAGTACATGCAACAGATGTTTCCAACAGTTTGCTGTTGTGGGTTTTATTTGTTCTTACTTTTTCAAGCTTTTCCTTTTTAGTTTTTACGAATTTGTGGGTAAAGAATCAATGGCAACATCTCTAAGGGCTTGGAAATTCTTACCAGCAAAACATGAGGATAATCTTACCACAATGAACACCAAAACAGAATACGCCATGTAGCACAATCGCAATATCGCAATTGGAGGCACCAGACGGTATCTAGACATACAACGACCATAAATGATCATTTTGACAACACTACATAAAACGCGCAGAATTTTGAAGTTCAGTGTAACCGTTATTAGATAAAACAAGTGCGCAGGTGGTGATAACTATACTAATGTAGTTTCCTGTTCAATGAAATCAATCGAAGCATACGGCACTGGTCCTTTGGCCAGATGTCCACGTCGTCGATTTCTCTGACTACAAGATATGATTATGTATATGCTTGATATTTATATTCAAACGCAATTCGACAAAATGGCTGAACAAAATTTGTATTGAAGTTCTCTGCATTTAAAGGTCACATTCTGCTGAATTGTCTCCCTTTGGTGTACTTTACACTTTTAAATAACTTAATATAAGTTATTATAACAAGTATAATTGCGCACTCTGTCCTCTTTCAAAAATTGCACATAGGACATTTTTCTTCTTTCTTTATTCCACTGGTGTCTCCGAAATTCCCCATTCGTAACGGAGCTACTGATCCATTAAGTACGATCCAGTAAATGTTTTTGAAAGCACGAGCTGATAGGCCACCAACGAGATATGCCTTGTCAGTGTATTTGTATAGCTACACAGAAGAATCCTGTGAGAGGACAGACCTAGTTTGGAAACGCACACCGGTGTGCTCTTTCGGTACAGAACATGTCTGGAACGACCCGTAATTCCAACAACTCAAACGTAACCTTAACCTGAGACTTTATAATAATGGACAAAGTTTGGCCTATGGATACCGTGAATCTTATATTGCACCAGCCATGTTTGGAAACGCACACCAGTGTGCTCTTTCGGTACAGAACATATCTGAGTGGACAAGATTTGCCAGTACACATGGTCTAGAGGCGAAGCAATAAGATAAATTATTGACTCAACTATTGGGTCTATTAAGAGTTCATCACATCATGTGGTAACATGAAACTGGATCCGTGTCACCACACAGTTTACCTGCGTAAACCACTTGACGGTAACGAAACGTTAAGGTCCACCAGCAGCCTACGGAGGGTGCTTGAATCATAATGCTGGCAGCCGTCGAATAGGTGAAATATTCTTGAGTACGGAGTAAAACAACAATCAAATAAATACATAAATAAATCAGAAGCAGAAATTTCGTCCCGTTCAAATATTAATACACCTTCGTGTGATAGATAAACACAACGCGAAAAAAGATGCCGTGGACAGGGTATTAATTCCACAGAATAAGTGGTACTAACAGTAGCTTTTAGCGCACGAATTAACGGTGGTGTTTAAGTCGTGTGTAGTTTTATGTGGTACGTATAGGGTTTCGGTGAAATTTTCTTTTCTTATTTCTTACAAGACTAAACCATGGAAAATTTATATACATTTTGAGGAAGATGACAAGTGCACAACATGACCTGATGGCTTACTTCACTCTTCAGAGAAGTACGATTTTCTGGTAATTGTAAGTCATTATCCCTCCTTACAGGAATATGTGTTTTTTGCGGGACGTCTTTCAGAGGCCAGCCGTCCGAAACTTGATCATGGGTTTACAAGCCGATTTTCATTTCTACTGCATCAAACTTGAGGGGTGATTTGTCAGCTCATATGCTTGTGTTTGTGAGTTTACATTTGCAAAACCACATGGAAATCACCCCCAGTCAAACTCATAATTTGTGTTTGCATTTAATATATACAGAAGAATTGTGTTTTCTATATTTTTATTCGCGTACAATACATATCGTTTTATCCTGTGCTGTTTATCACAAATTAACACACCGTCTCTTTATCTCAATTAAAAGCCTTGATTTTATCCCTTATCCACCAGACAAGTTGACAGCAGATATATAAGCATAACCCTGGCCAGCACAGTTACATGGTCAAATATTTAACTCTGAAAGAACCAAATGCTGAAAGTGATTGGTGAAAGAAGGCTCTTTACTTTGAGCTCCTTCTACAAAAAGTATCATATTACAGCCAAAGGTATTTCAAATGGCTGTTTAAATGACTAGGCCTGGTTCAGGCAAACATCCTCAGGACTTTTCAATGGGGGTCAAAGTCTCCACAGACACTGTGAAGCGATCTCCAGACGAGCCAGGTTTCTATTGACATCTTTTCAGACCTGCATTTCCAGTCCGTGAGTGCGACACCTCAATGGCGGACGTCAATATAACCTTGATTATGAACACGAACCCTGTAGGCCCATATGAGGTGGTGCATAAATGTGCAGACCTACTCTCAGTGTCGTCAATTCCGTTACGCGTCTATAGCAAAGATCAAAGGGCATCAGCTCATCAAACCTCACACACCCTGGACACCTTCTAATTAAGACAGAATGATACTCGGTGTGCCGTCGTGAATATTTTGGAGGATGTATAGCCCATGTCAAAACTTTGACCAGTTCCCAGTCAATATTAACTTTGGATAACTTTTGGCTTTCTGTGTGGCCGCCTTCGTGTTGCATGGTTCAGTCTGTAACAAACTGTATCAATGCCCTGGCTACACAACATGTGTTGGACAATTCATATGGAATATTGCCAACTTATCTCCTCAGTCAAATTGCTTGAAAACCTGAGAAAAAAAATGTCTTCAGGATTTCTATTAAATCGAGTCGATAACTGAACAATATGTATAGGACACCGAGGGAACTTTTCCACTTTCCGCTTTGCAAATGCTATGTATAGATCGCTCGGTCTAAAGCCCTTGTATCAGTGCTTTATTAATGCAACGCTGCAACCATGGTTTTTCCTAGTTGTACTTGTGACCTACACTGCCTTGCCCTGGTTATCTCTTAGATCTTACATCAACCAAGTGGCTCTTCATTTCAATGACTGGCCGCAGTGGCTGCGTACCTGTAGGAAAACATCAGGATAACCAATCAATCAATCAGTCCATAAATCATTGTTCAGCACTGAAAGCATGCCTGTACACTGTTCAGTCATAAGTTTCAATGGTGTAAAAGACGAGATTTACAAGAACAATGTCATTGTGTTATATGTAGCGCGTTGTTTGACAATGATTTGGCAAGTAAACTAGAGTAAAACTATACCGACCTAATGAACAAGAACATCACGGACATACCAAGGGAAAGATGCTACATCCGCTCCATCAGCTATACGTTGGCAATGAGTGGCCAGAGATTTTGCGTCCTTTCACCAACATTGTCGGCGATGGAATGACACACAACGTGCCAGAGTTTCATTCAAATACAAAATATAAAAGGTTTTTGTGGCAGGAAGTATTCACTGCAAATACCTTTTCCGGTATATGGAAGGACACATATTCTTCTGCTGACGGTGAAAACTGTTCATACACACGAGTTTAAAACCCATGCAAGCCAGGCCGAGGCATGTCAAATTGCTCCCTCATAAATATTTCAAGCCCATCACTTCTGACAACGTTCCAACATTTATCGGATTTTGCAAGAAGTGTCAGCAGATTTCGGCTTGAATTATGTAGTTTAAAAAAAGGAATATTTTAGCATCAAAGTTATTGGACCCCCCCCCCCGGTGCTTTGAATGAAGCCTTTGCAGGGTGTCGTCAAATGAAATCAACAAGGGTTCGTACAAGGCCTGGATTTTGTTGCGCTCTCCACTTCTTGTCTCCCTGGGCATTTATCGGCACTTGACAGGATGGTTTGGATGAGGCTCTGTAAGCCTGTGGCCTTGACAAGCGACAAGTAAAAGGGATATGATTTAAATGGAGATCGATTGTTGAAAGGCAAATGAAATGACCAGTGTGACGGCCCCGATGGCTGAAATGATCCTGAGGTTGACAGCCTTTGACATTGTTCCATGTATTTCTTTTTCAAACAAGCTCATTTTCATAAATGGAAATGGGCAAATTTTAGGTGGTTCAGATGAACGACTTTCATGAAGATTTGTAAGGACCTTGACCGGTTATTGATGAGGAATGGCTGGTATCAGAGTGGCCCCCAGATAAAACCTGAATATCGACGCCTTAATGGTAGGCTTCTTGTATCACATGCATTACGCCTATCAAATGCTTTATCTTAAAATGAACCACGGGACATCTCCACGAGCTCTACACAAGGCTATAGCCTCATCCATGACACACAATTATTTTGCAGTTTCTTATTTGCAAGAGTGTAATCAGCCAGCCTTCGGGAACATTTGGCATTGCTGGTGTGTTTCCTCAGAAAACTTAGTTCATTGAACTAAGGTCCATTTCCTTGGCACTGATTCCCATTTAGCAGGGCTTCTTACCGTACCGCATGCTAGCCTCAACCCACTGATCGATCAATCTTTGTCGAATCATTTTTTCACCTCAAAATTGAAACCTTTCTCATTTTTATCTGGAATACACTAAAGAAACAACGGTTTCCCCGATTTACTTTAGCCAGAAATCATCTTAAGAGATTGGCAACTTTTCCACTTCAAATTACTTAGACACACACCGTGTGAAGTGTGTCTATAAACTGCCATTCAAGGAGATCCCATTTCATGGTTAGACTTCATCAATTACTTAATCTAACGTGAAGTCCCCGATCAAGCGTGAGCTGAGCTGTAGCCTTAAATGGTCTCTGTACTTTAATACAGATAAATAATAGCCTGATATCTACAACACAGGACATCGGAAATAACACATATAGGCTATATTTGATTTATTAAACCTTCACAATAACCCGGTATACGATTTGTCGGAACTTTTCGATCTATATGTATTATTTATAGTCCCACAGAAGTATGAAACAAGCTCTATTGCTTTCAATTTGTAGCACTCCTCTAAAGTCACATGGAGGTTTGTGAACACTTCTCGCTTTTATTTAGTGCAACAAGCCGCTACAACAAATCACCAGTCACGGAAACCGATCATGAACGGATCACACTGGGCTATCCGTACAACTTGAAATACATGTAAAGATATCATGTATATAGTACAAGCCATTACCTTAAAAATGATTGATATAGAAAAATGAATTCATCTAATGTATCGAGAACAGTGTGATATACAATGGTATACTGTGCAACGTCATTATAACTCCATTCCATTAAAGTAAACGGTGAATGGCTTGGCAGAAAAATGTATATAGAAGACATTTTGTTGCAACACTTTCCATTCAGCAGAAACATTCGTGAACAGCCCTATTTTCAACTTGCCTTCAGGTTCAGCGCCAATGTATTACTTCATCCGAACATACTCGAGATCTCGAGGATCCTTAATCCGAGGCGCTCTAGGGGGGGGGGGTGACACACAAGGTGAATACGTGCCAAGTGCCTGGTTTATTGCTCAACAATGTCTCACTTTATCGTTGGGGTTTAGCGGTAGTACACATGTAGCGAAGCTCTTCATCGGCCTTAATAAAACCGCTCGCCAACCTCCCAATCAAGAAACCAGGGCGATGCTCCTCAAGCCATCAATAAACGAAGGCACTTCTGGTCAAGCCTGGAAAGGGCTAACTCGATGACAAACAATGCAGTCGTGCCGTTTGCAATATCGTCAGCCTGAAGCCATTCCTCCTTGGACTGGGTACACACATCGCTTGGGCAACTTACAAACTTGAGATGAAATTACTTGCCCTAAGAAGGTTTCTATTTACCGCTCAGCTGGTATATACCAAGGTCCTTATGGGATGAGGAGATCCAGGTATAAATGGAGGTTAAGCCAGTGGGTATGTTTCAGTAATCTTCTAAGCGAAAATACACATGTATGTATGTACTCTCCACTCCTACCTCCTGATCTGTCTCCCCAGGTGACACATGGTGGTCATTTGTTTTGATTTGGTTTCATTCAGAATTAACGCCATAATCAGAAAAACGTTGCCAATAAGATGCCGGCACTTTATCGTTGTGCTACTTGTCTTAAATTGAAAATCGAATGAATTAATCATCCCAATATGCACAAACATAGGTTTATCACGTAAAAATTTCAAGTGTTTCCTTCCATCCTAAATATTTGCATTTTATAAAACCATCTTTCAAAATTATATTTTAGTCATCCCAGTTCCTATAAGGGCATTCACGTTCATGTTTGCATTCAATGAAACATGTTATGCACTTACAATGACAAACCGTCTTTGTGCTGTCTTTACTGACCGTGGTGTACCGATATACACGTTTGTGTAGAGAGTGCCGTTGATGGCCTTGTTTATCATCAGGGAAAGTTGGGTTGTGTCCAATCTCAGGCGAAATTGTTAACGGTGTCTGTCTGCATAATTCTTGGTAACACTGTACGTGATCAATCCCTGGAATGCTTTCTCCATTTTGTCTGTAATTAGTTTACAGACATTTACAATACCATTTAACAGAAAACGCCGATTTATTATCACGAATTGCCCATTGCACCTGGAAAACGACTAGTTGGCCACTTCACTTGTGTGGTCATTTCATTTCCATCAAAGACAGATTGTTCATGGACAGATCCATCACCCAGCCAGTATCGATCTCAGGTCGGGCATTCAGTCAGATACAACCAGTGCCTATATCTGGTTGCACCTCGCTTCCAAAGCACGGGGTGTAAGACATATACACAAGGTAAAATTGATGGCATCCCCAACCTCGGTAAAAGGAAGCAACAGACATAATTCAATCATCCCGTGTTGATTTGGGACATTGAATGCCGGATATGTCTTCGGGGTCATTTGCCAAACACAGTAGCGGGTCAAGTTACTGTCGGCAATAAAACGCTGGAATCTCTAACTGGTACATAAAAGGAAAATGTCGTTCGTCAAATGACCGATATAGCGACGTGGGATGCCGGCCTCTCCCGGATTACTAGAAGGGCAAAATCATTGAAACTACGTCCTTTGTTTTTCTGAAAGACATTAATGGTTTGGAGTGAAGACGAATGAGGGGCATGACGTGGTGTGGGGTTCAAATACAGAAACGTGTATAAAATTCAGTGCAGCGGGCAGACGGAATCAAGAGCTGCTGTTTGAACATGATACGATACGTTGTAAAAAAAATTATCGGTGAGGCCATAAAAATTCATTAAGATGTGCGAAAAAGTTCACAGAAAGTATGAAAGAAGACAAACGTACAGATTTGTTGGTTAATGTTTGATAAAAACCAGGATAGAGTTAACACTAATATGTTTACCGATACTATAACCCCTCATGAGCAAAATTTCACATTTTTCCTTGTGTAGCTCAAAATACTGCTCAAATATGGCGATACATATATATATATATATAGAGAGAGAGAGAGAGAGAGAGAGAGAGAGAGAGAGAGAGAGAGATATATATAGATATATATATATATACATATATATATATATATACATATATATATATATATATATATACATTCTGTGGGCTAAACGACTGCTGATTTCAAAAGAGCGTTCAAAATTAAATATCAATCTAAAATAAAGAGAAAGTTTGAAAAAAATGGAGCTGTTTTTCAAAATGCTATTTTATCGCCAATTTTCAAAATTTCAAATTTTTTCTTAAGTGGATAGTTCACTACTTAAACTAAAAACACTGTCCCCAAGATTCTTAATATTCATCTAAATTTGTTCTAAGTGATTATTTAAAGTTTAAAAATTCAAAAATTTTTCCAAAAGTTTTGGAGACTTTGACATTCTTTTACTAATATCTTTCAAAAAATGATGGGACCGTCTTTAGTGTAAGTATTTAGCCACATGTGTGCTAAGTTTTATAGAATTATGTTGAAAAATAAGTAAGAAATAAAAGTATTTCAAAATACAACACCCCCAAAAATCGATAGGGAGAAAAGGACCAAAATGTCTGGAGGAGTATTATGTGTGACAAAATTCGTCATTAATTCGTTTGCAAATTAATTTAGTCAACAATTGTCCCGCCTCCAGTTAAAATATAGATATATCAACCTACTTATGTTAAATTTTAGAACTTATTATGCTACATGAAAGCGTATATTGGTGTTTTTTCTTGACACTTCTGAGCAAAACTTGCTAGGACGTATTTATACACCTCTCTCCCAATGGCAAAACGGTGTGGTGATTAAGGCTGTTTTAGTTCATGGGTCCGCTTGCGACAACATGTTTTACTTTTTGTCAAATTCAGATATTTACAATTCAAATTTGATTTTCATTTTTAAGCGAGAGCCAAGATAAGAGAATGGAGAATAATAAAGTGAAATGAAAAAAAAAGGGGGACCAAATTTCACCCCTGTGGGATTCTAGTATCCTTAAGACAGTCAAACGACTAATATACTCTTTCCACTGAAGCAATGAACCAAATAAGGAACCTTTCCCGCCTAACATAACCTGGACTAAAGCCACTTGGCCCGTTGTTCATTCCTGGCGATTTGTAGGCAAAGTGCTGGCCTACAGCTCTCAGGTATTACACGAGAGCCATTGTCAATCCGAATTTAATAGGTTCAACTTACCATGGCGCGGGAAAGGTTACTAATAGTTTTACATACGTCTATGTAGCCAACTCAGCGAAGCGCTGGACAGCGACGATATCATTATAGAACATCAAACACTTCCATATCTTTTAACATAAATATACATGGTTCCTGTTTCACCTCCTGAAATTTACACCGCGTTTAAATATTACTACACCTTCATGTGATGGATTAGCGCAACGCGAAAAAAGGGAAGTAGACCGGTATTAATTCCATAGTTTAAGTGCTACCAACGACCCCTTTCAGCAAAGGACTTAATGGTGGTGTGTAAAAGCCGTGTGTACCTTTACGTGGTACGTATAGGGTTTCAGTGCCGTTTTGTTTTCTTCTTTGCCACAAGACACATTTTTGGGAAATTTGTTGATATCATGAGAAAGATGACAAGCGCACAACATCAACTGGTATATGACTTCAGTCATTATGCCTCATATCAAGAGAAAAAAAATAAAACAGGAACGGTTGTTTTGTGGGACGTCACTCAGATGTCAGCCGTCTGAAACTTGACCACGGGTTATAGACCCAGGCGTCTCGGTATAGATAAATTTACTCGTATATCATGCCGAATTTCAGTTCCGCTGGATCGAACTTGTGGGATGATTTGCCAAAATCATATAACAGAGACTGGAATCAAGAAACTTGTGTCTATACCAATCACAAAAGACTTGTCACCAAATAACTTGACTCATCCTGTACTCTGCCAATTTCTCCGATAACAGAGAATTACGTAAGGAAAAGAAATTACATCAATCAAAAAATAAGAAAATGAAAAATATCGGTGACCTTTCTGGAAGTCCTGATAGGCAAAGAACTGAGAATTCTAACGTCAGCTGAATGTTATGTATAGAGAGAACATATCCAGACATTCCCTCTACAAATTCTTGAGGCTAATTTGCAAGCAACACACGATATTGCACGTAACACCTGATTTGGATACCTAATCCTTACTGACAATATAGATAGATAGAGGTTAGAATCGCAATCCCTCAAGCGTATATGTCTACAACAAACCTATCGGTGTTATCATGGAGAAATGTTTTAAATATTAATCTGTTCCAAGGATCAGATTGAAAGCTTGAAATTGTTAAACTTCTCAATACTAAACACCCTAGATCTCTATATACCTCCTCAAAAGACTTTGGCTACTTCGGCCTCATCTGATCTTAGCATACATATCTCTTCGGTATAAACAGGCTGCGTAGGGGTAAGTACATCTCGGACTCGTTTGGGTATTTTGGCCTTAAAATCCTGAGCAGCAGCATCGGGAGGATGGCTGGGAGGATGGTTGTGGGTACTGGTCACATGAACTAATGTGTCATTCTCAGTAGTCAAGCCAGACCAACACCCAGTTATTGTACATCATCACCATTCTTTAGGTAAATGATGGCGGTTTGCACGATTCAAGTAGCCGGCATGGAAGAGCTTTCGCCCACCTCGTGCAGCTCGAATAAAGGATACATCTGTCATTGCTGATGCCATGTTGAAACTATTATGAACGTAATTGTTACAAGACTTATTTATACATTCTGGTCAAGCGTCGGAATAGGAACAGTGTTCTCTCAATTTCCTGGCAGAATTTCTTTCACTACTGACAGAATTTCACTCACCGCCTACCTCAACAGGGTTAAGCGGATTATCCCCATTTCCCTGTTTTCATTGTTTTTGCTAAGTTGTTACTAATTCCCGGATTAACAGAAGGTACGAAAGCATAGGCGTTAGCAGAATGCATCCTTTATCCAAAGACAACAATTTGCGTCAAGTCTAAAGCCGTAATTTCATTATTTCGAAACACGACATTTGCTTAGCCAGGAAAACAGGACACTGCTGATGACGAGTGAGTACAGACTTAACCTCGACCCTTACTTTCAGCGGACTTATTTTATGGATCAAAATCTTTTCTTACGCCCAGGTGTAATCCATCGACTTTAGCAGCCTCGAAATAAATGGTCGTGACATGCGAAGGGCATCTCCGGAGAGATTAGCTCAATGCGAGTGCTTATACTTGGACACTATTAATTCCCTCTCATGTTATAATCGGGGGTTAAGCTTCCTTGTACTTGAGAGAAATGGATATGGCCCTTGGGAAGACGGCGTTTATCTGCAGTTAGACGACTGCCACTGTATTTCAGCGCTGTAGCTGAAAAAGATTAAAGATCATCAGCAAACGGTGAGGGCGCAACATACGCGTCTCGCAGAATCAATCATAATTTGGCCACCAAAAAAAAAACTACACATACCTGAGAGCTTTTTTGAAGTCTACATCTGCGAAAGGTGGGAGCGAGGGAGGGGGGGGGTCAATACATGAACTCCAATGCATTTGCCAGACTCTCTCACATTTTTTCAATTACATAAAAGGTAATAGCAGAACAGCGACGACATTTGGCGGTAGCCACACGTAACCGGTGAAGATATTGGCCTAATGCAAGTTCCATTACCTACTTTACCCCACGGTTTGATTTACCAAGGAAAATGAAATGTTTTATGGAAAAGCACATGCACGTTTACGTTTTCAGCTATTTGAATTACACCACAAACAAACAGAGAGACAACCGTTTCTTCGACGTCATTGTGAACTCGATCACGGAACCATTGGTTATGTAGGGTTTTATATGTGTATACTCTTGACCAGTGCTCAGACAGACTTGTCTCTGCGAGCTCACTACAGAAAGAATATATGCACACCAAAGAGAATCACCAACAATGTTCTCACTTATAATTCCAGTCAGCCAAATTACGAGACTCGCCAGTCTATCCGATTTTTGTATATATGATGTGCTATCCATTATACGTCTTTTCGTATGCAGCTGTATACAAAGGTTGGTCACTTAAGTACTTGTTGCCGTTACATATTTCTATGTCGCCATTTGTCCACTATTTCTCAACGTTCACTCACCTTAATTTGCGGTTTTTGATAAAATATGTATCTTTCAGCAGACAGTACATATGACTGTATGTAACCCTGTATGTAATTATACGATACTACGCCTATGGTGCTATGGAAGCTCACGGGAACAGCGCTATTTTCAAGGCTGAATCGGAAAAATATGTCTCCCCATGTTATAGCTAATGAGTAGATTCACCATAAGTAGGGTTCAGAGTTGGACACGGGACTATCACAAAGGTGATACATTAGCAGTGTTCACCCGACAATAATACACATTGAACACTGGACCGAGAGTCCATGATACCCATTAGATACTGCGGAAGTGCCAGCATAAAAAGCTGCACCAGAGCTTTACAATTGCTGGAAAACTTAACAGCTTTATTAAAGACATTTTTGAGATTAAATTTGATTCTCTGCGTTGAATATACAAACTTAATATGTGTTGCCAACGCCATGATATTTTATGTTCTCTTTGCACTTGAAACATTTTGGCTTTAATGACGTATTACCCAAAAAGTTTCCTTATGTTCCCATTTCAGGAGAGTTCATTTATCGGCTGTAATGTATTTCATGTATCCATAGTAGTTATGTGTAAATGGTCAGTCTTTCGCCTAAACCCTTTTAACATAAATTTTTTCCGTGCCAATTATTTGTAAACTCAAACAACTTTCTTTTGACACATTCTATAAACCTATACAAGTGTAATTATTTGTTTATTTCTTTATTTATTTTATTCATTTCGTTATTTATTTCTTTATTTCGTTATTTTGTTATTTATTTATTTTTTTACATGGCGCCTTATTACGTGGTACACAAAATCTTTACCCGGTACACCCTGAAGGTAAACCTTTATATCTCTGAAATGACTTCAGCTAGGTAGAATGAATGAATGAATGAATGCTGACTGTTTAACGCCCTACTCAAGAATATTTCACTTATACGAAGGTGATGTCTCTTTGGTGCTGGACCGATTTCCACATTATCTTTTATCTGGTGCTGCCTCACCGAGACGACTTGCCGAAGACACCCAACAAGCCCACTCACCCAGTCACATTATACTGACACCGGGCCGACCAGCCCACCCCCTATCCTCTTATTCCTGAGCGCCGAGCGAGGAAGCAGGAGATAAAATTTTTTTAAAGTCTTTGGTATGACCCGACCCAGGTTTCAACCCAGAGCGTCCTAGCTCTATCAGCTAGGTAGAAGAATTTTGCCTGTGATGAAGCTGAAACTGAGACGTCACTGGTCAAGAACTAGACGTCTTCTGACAGAAACCATCCATTACTAGGACAATCTTGGCGTACCTACTTCCCAACATACCTGGGGTCATTATATTCGGACATGGCATAAATCATAAATTTGAAAAATAAACATTTGTTATTATGGTTTGGTTTGTGGGTGGCAGTCAGATCCGTGCTGTATTGCTCAGGTATCAAAGTGCGTGCGTCCTATGTTGTGATGACCTGGAGTTAGTGGATATAAATTCCAGAGTTAGAGCTGCCTCCAGGGAGTTTGGTCCAAATAATAAATCTTAAAAAGGACCACTGGGAAAAAGACAGAAGAAGCACATAATTGTTTAGCGTCCACGTCGATCTAAAGTCAGAAAAGAACTAAGACTAGTTTGTGATTTATCAGTTTGATGGGTGGTGTTCCAAGTTTAGGACAGAGATGTTTAAAATCGACAAGAGATAATGCTAACCTTTAACTGTATGGAGAGGATCATTTATGAGCACTTCGCCTAGATCTCGGCGCCATGGAGATCATGGTAACCTTAGGCTTGTGCCATGTTGGCGGCCATCTGTGAAATTTTCAACACGCTATTTCTGCTGTAGGAACCTTTATGCCTTTACAAAATAACCTACTTATGAGCACTCATTAGAACTGGTAGGCCGCAATTGGAGATAGGGCTGGGCATTAGCATACTGTAGAGTCTTAGAAATAGACTTTGAAAAGCGGCCTATTTTCTTGGATGCACTATTTTTCTTTCGTTTGAATTGACCTATTAAATACAATGTTGTACAAACCGACCCCAACCTCCAACCCCACCCCGGGTAATCATAGTTGTTTGAGGAATGGAGAAGGTCATGTAAAACCATTAGTGGGGGGAGGGGGCGTAAGATTGTAAGAAATTCAGTTAACAGTGGTTATTAAAACTATGTAAACTTTAATTTCTGTCCTCAATTTTTTTCGAAAAAAAATTACAAAAAAAAAACAGAAATCCATCGGAAATGACACCAGAAATACCAAACAGCAATCAGAGTTCTACCAGTAAAAAGACATTCGTGGCGCTATACATTGTTTGACACACCACCTACCCTGTTTGCTCTCCGAACCGCGGTTTGGAGTAAGTAGTGCCAATTCAGCATGTACTATTTGTGGATGTCCTACCGGGCCATTTCACCATATGTCAGAACCAGCACGGATATAGTAACCCAATAACCTGCAAATTGTTTCCCTGGAAAGCTTTCGTTCTTTTATCGTCTGGTCGCAAACACATCAGTTTTATATTAGCAGGGCAAACTTAGGGCTTATTCATAGGTTACCAAGTCTTGAAACCGGACTATGTAGTCCTGGCTTGACCAAATACCAGACATTTGACTGTCGACAAATCCAAATTGTAGCTCACCAGATACAGACGATCGAGCAAAAGGACAAGTCCGATCGAATTTTGTGCGTTTTTTCATCGTTTGAGGCTTGACTAGAGCAATAAATTTATGGTCAATCACGACATAGCAAAGATGTGTTCGCTGTCCATCATCGATTCAACAAAAGTTTCTCAAATGACATGTGGGTGCACCAGTGCCAGGGCTTGTGTTACAGGTCGTTTGTCTAACACATCAAATCATCTGGAACACCCACGTTACCATTCCTCTATACCAACACGCCACCACTCTTCATTCAAGTTGACAACAATGTCAACATCACAGTGTCATCCAGAGGACTCTACAGAACGTTTGATTTTAAGTCAGTATTCAGAAGAAAAGCAATTGAATATAATATATATATACATGTATCAGTTTTATACCAAATATTCTGCCCGTTGAAATTTCTCTGGCAAAAGGCACGGTGTAGGTAAAAATAACGATCCGTTTATTATGTGCACACATATCATGTATCCTGGAGTACCCTTAGCCGAAATGTTATGAGTGTTCATTTTGTTATAATTCTAATCGATATTGTTCGATATCTAATCTACTGTCCAAATATTTTAAGAAAAAACTCATCACTGTACAAAAATGTCTCATTGGCAAAACTTCCGTCATGAACAAATCCCGTCTTACACAGCCTTACAAAAGACACGTGCTCCTCAGTCCACTTCGTTTCAAGAGAGACTATAATTCGTACTGGAGCCGATTTTATATCAAATGGCAAGCGTCTTGAATGAAAGACCCTCAGCGTGACAGAATTCGACATGCGTGAGCATGTTTGAAAAATACATTATTAAGTGGTATAGAGTGTCCCAAAACTCTATGAATTTAAATATACATAGAGTGTGTAATGATCGTCGGCTATGGAAATCACCAGGTTTATACATGTATTTGTACAAATATACTGTGAGCGATTATTACACCAAGTGATCAGGCATAGATTAAATTAAATGATTTACTCAGCTTTACTAAATTAGTCCGCCACTTTGAAGGTGACACATGTTTTCCGGACTACATTCCCCGTGGGGAGCACATAATGGTGTGCTAAGCCAGTCACCTGAGGATTGCACTATCGGATTATTTCCGTTGAGCTTTTCCCCAAACTATATCATTACAATGACTCCCCACCTGAATAAATTGCTTGTCGCGGGAAGGCCTCCTTCCTCTGTACATTTACAGACATAATGGCTAATGGTCGCTCAGGACTACTTACAAAGACCATACTTCCCGAACAATTACATCGCATAAGCGGCTTAATCCACCCTGTAGGTTATTGGTTTTAATCAAGACACTAGATGGTCATAATAAACAGATTTGTTCCAGGTAGAAATAGAGTTAAGGGCACAGCCCGCGTCTGCGTCACATCTAGGACACATCCTTTCAGCCACGCACACATAGCTTTGAAGAAATTACTGAGACAAAAAAAGCAAATTATAAGTCCGTCGGAAAAGTAGTCTAACCATAATGTAAGCTAATTTATCAATGAGACTAAGAGCAGAACAGCGGCGACAGTGTGACAGTTGTCAAACACCTAACCTATGCAATCCGGCCTCATGTCAATTTACCTTAATTTCTAGGGTTTTATTCTAACATGTTTCAACAGCAGCCACTTAAACACCCCAGAACCACGACTAACCCAAAATTACGTAAAACAAATGTAGTGATGGTAATTGTAATTGTTTAGAATTGGTCTAGAATTACTCACAAGGCTCCATGGATCTGTTATATACATCAGAAAGGAGGACTGACAATAATGCCCTAAATATTACAGTTTCATGGAACATTTAATATTGCCGACTTCTTTTTCCATTTTACATGACCTCATGAAGAATCACGCAGATAATAAGTACATGTGCGCATAAATTTAGTCATAAAGACAGCTTTATCCAACAGAATTTTTCTATGGTGGGTTTTATTTGTTCTTGGGTTTTCAAGCTTTTTCTTATAAGTTTTTACGAATTTGTGGGTAAAGAATCAGTGGCAACATCTCTAAGGGCTTGGAAATTCTTACCAGCAAAACATGAGAATAATCTCACCACAATGAACACCAAAACAGAATACGCCATGTAGCAATATCGCATGTTGGCGGTATCATTTTGACAACTACTACACAGAATACGCCATGTAACATAATCGCAATATCGCAATTGGTTGCACCAGACAGTATCTAGACATACAACGATCATAAATGATCATCTTGACAACACTACATAAAACGCGAAACTTTGGAGAAAAATTTGAGCACGATTTAATTGTATTCACCGAGTGCTCAGAATTTTGTAGTTCAGTGTAACCGTTATTAGATAAAACAAGTGCGCAGGTGGTGATAACTATACTAATGTAGTTTCCTGTTCAGTGGAATCAATTGAAGCATACGGGATTGGCCCTTTGGCCAGAAGTCCACGTCGTCGATTTCTCTGACTACAAGATTTGATTATGTATATGCTTGATATTTATATTCAAAGGCAATTCGACAAAATGGCCGAACAGAATTTGTATAGAAGTTTTCTGAATTTAAAAATTACATCCTGCTATATCTTGTATATCTTGTGCACCCTGGGCTGCATTTATACATAAGCATAAGCTGATAGGCCACCAACGAGTTATGCCCTGTCAGTGTATTTGTATAGCTAAACAGAAGAATCCTGTGGGAGGTAGTTTGGAAACGCACACCAGTGTGCTCTTTCGGTACAGAACATATCTGGTACGACCTGTAATTCCAACAACTCAGACGTAACCTTAACCTGAGACTTGATAAGAAAGGACAGAGTTTAGCCTGTTGGATAATGTGAACCGTGTATTGCAACAGCCATGTTTGGAAACGCACACCAGTGTGCTCTTTCGGTACAGAACCTATCTGGTACGAGGTGGACAAGATTTGCCAGTACACATTGCCTAGAGGCGAAGCAATAAGATAAATTATTGACTCAACTATTGGGTCGTCTGTTCAGAGTTCATCACATCATGTGGTTACATGAAATTGAATCCGTGTTACCACACAGTTTACCTGCGTAAGCCTCTTGACGATACTCGTTAACGAAACGTTAAATGTTGAGCAGTGTGTCTCACTCTGTATAATCTTCACAGACAATAGCCATGAAGCTCTATTTGCCTTCCATAAACAGAAAAATTTCTATCTCGAGATCCATTTACAGTTTATTTATTCATTTATCTTATTTGTATTTTAGAATAAGAATATTTCAATTATAGGTCAGCGGCAAAACCCGGGAGGAAATCAGCCAGAGCAGAACTTCAACTCACAGCGACTGCATTGGTGAAAGGTTCATGGGTCACTGTGCTGCACTAGCACGCTAACCAAAGGGACACGGACCCCTCTTCTTTCCTAGGAATGGTTCACTCGTACAATGGTATGATAAGCGCCAAACATTAAATGTATTTTAGCAATAAAAACATATTAAGGTATACACTTGTCCAGAGCCCGGACTGGACATATGGAGCAGATTTGCACAGGAAGGGCGACACTGTTTTTTGATTGATTGATTGGCTAATTGATTGAGTTATTTCTCTTGAAGGCCTACATTTACACAGGGATATTTCATTGATCAGGGGTAGGGACGGGCACAGTTGGATAGCCTGAATTAAACCACCGACCTTGAGCATGTAAATAACGAATTTTCCGACTTATGACGCACACATTTTAATCGTTAAAACCAGCTCATTTCTCATAATTAGAAATGTAAAACTGTACTAAAACACACGGGCTCATAGTCAATTTAAAAGTCCCAACCGATTGGGCTTTTGTCGTGAGGACGTCCGCAGACATAAGTGTCAAAAAGTTTGCTTTTTCAATCGAAATTCTTCTTGTCACCAGCCATCCTCCTCACAAACAATATTACGGCGCCTCTATGCAGGTGTTCTCAGAGACTATGCATTACACTGAGGCTACGTTACACTCAGGTGAATAGGCGACAGACGATGCGATCTATAACCGACAGCCAACATTTATATCCGCTTCCATACGTTTCAATTGTCACCCGTGAGTCAATTCCAGATCACATTTCAAGTTCTGGAAAGGAACTGAGCTTTCTGTTTTGTATTACTGTAGAAAAGGGTTATCTTTCCGTGTGAATTTGCTTTAAAAAATATTGGACTTAATACCTTTTGGCAGAATAAAACGGCAAAAACCTTCTTTGCAATGTGATATCAAAAGTTAGATACGTGGACCTTTTTCTCCCCACGGAATTTCCAATACATCTAAAGTAATTTGGCGCATATAGCGACAGGGGAGAGCTTGAAAGGCCCCGAAGACCCTTAATGAAGTCTTTAAAATGTCTATTCCACTCCCTGATTTGGACAATGACGTTTGCCGCTGGTCTGCAGACGCCAAGAACACAAAGTTTTATTTCGTCAAGTATTCTGGAATTATCGCTCTCGAAATTTTTCCGTCCCCTTCTGCTTGGAAGCCTTAGAATAATATCTATGCCTCAATCCACAAGAAAACAAGCGGGACATAACTTTTACAAAAATGAACCTATAATTTGTCATAATAAAGCGACATTTGACAAACCCTTTTGAAAGAAACGTCCATGAAACAAATGAGTCCATAACAGTACTTAAACTGTTATCATTTGCTAAAAAAAATGACGGAACTGCCCAAAACACGAACTTAATCTGTAACTCTTCACAATAAAACCATGTACCAAGTTTCAACAGCAAACGCAACCTGCATAAAAGTGAAGGTCTAAGAGGTATGCACATTTGTTCTCTTCTATAGTACAGCAAGGTTACAGTTATGACTAAATGACATGTGTTTTCCATGGCTAAGAACCGTTTTATGTAAGGTAGGAAATGGTTCCCATCCAATACCATTAAAGGGCTTGAGAAAAGTGCGGAAAACTGTTTCATGACGGACTCTTGTATTACCAGACGTGGAGCAAATCATAACCGTTATCTCTGGTAACGGTAACCAGGTCTACACGATTGCTCCGAAAAACCTTTTTTTTACGAGAATGGTAGATGAAGAAAATGTAATGGCTTCTCACAGTTTTAACAGCTGCTCACCGTAAGAGAAACCGATGAGCTTTTAAGGGGATAAAGGGTAAAAGTGAATGCCCTCCACCACCAAGTTCAACGTCAACAGCCTTCCTGTTCATATAATGACCGACGTGCCCAGCCAGCCTCCCCTAGACTATAGAAGGGCAAAAGCCTTGAAAGTAGGAAAGACCGAGGCGCCAATGCACGGGAAAAGGTACCACATACTTGATTTACGTCTATGTAGTTAACTCAGCCAAGGATTGTACAACGAGGATATCATTATGGAACGAAAAACACCGCCACGCCTTTTAACTTTAATATATACCGGTCTTGTGTCATAAGCGGAATGACTTCCTCTCCGCCCGTACGGGGTAAGGTCCACCAGCTGCCTGCGGAGGGTCCTTGAACAATAATGCTCGCAGCCGTCGTGTAAGTGAAATATTCTTGAGTACGGCGTAAAACACCAGTGAAATAAATACATAAATAAATCAGAAGCAGAAAATTCATCCCGTTCAAATATTACTACACCATCGTGTGATAGATAAACTCAACGCGAAAAATGATAACGTGGACAGGGTATTAATTCCACAGAATAAGTGGTACTAACAGTAGCTTTTAGCGAACGAATTAACAGTGGTGTTTAAAAGTCGTATGTAGCCTTAAATGGTACGTATAAGGTTTCGGTGCAATTTTCTTTTCTTCTTTTTTGCAAGATTTGACCATGGAAAATTTATATACATTTTGAGGAAGATGACAAGTGCATAACATGACCTGATAGCTCACTTCAATCTTCAGACAAGTACGATTTTCTGGTAATTGTCAGTCATTTTCCCTCCTTACAGGAATGTGTGGTTTTTGTGGGACGTCGTTCAGAGGCCAGCCGTCTGAAACTTGATCATGGGTTTACAAGCCGATTTTTCATTTCTACTGCATCAAACTTGAGGGGTGATTTGTCAACTCATATGCTTGTGTTTGTGAGTTTGCATTTTGCAAAACTATAGGGGAATCGCGCATGGACAAACTCATAATTTGTGTTTGCATTTAATACATACAGAAGAATTGTGTTTTCTACATTTTTATACGTGTACAATATATATCGTTTTATCCTGTGCCGTTTATCACAATAAAAAAGCCTTGATTATATATATACGGAACCATTATCCACCCGTTGACAGTTGACAGCAGATATATAAGCATAATCTTGGACGTTATCAACCCTGGCCAGCACAGTTACATGGTCAAATATTTAACTCTGACAGAACCAAATCCTGAAAGTGATTGGCGAAAGAAGTCTCTTTACTTTGAGCTCCTTCTAAAAAAAGTATCATATTACAACCAAAGGTATTTTAAATGGCTGTTTAAATCATTAAGCTTGGTTCGGACAAACATCCTCAGGACTTTTCAATGGGGGTCAAAGTCTCCACAGATACTGTGAAGCGATCTCCAGACGAGCCAGGGTTTCTATTGACATCTTTTCAGACCTGCATTTCCAGTCCGTGAGTGCGACACCTCAATGGCGGACGTCAATATAACCTTGATTATGAACACGAACCCTGTAGGTCCATATGAGGCGGTGCATAAATGTGCAGACCTACTCTCAGTGTCTTCAATTCCTTTACACGTCTACATGGTGTATATCAAATTTCAAAGGGCATCAGCTCATCAAATCTCGCACACCCTGGACACCTTCTAATTAAGACAGAATGATACTCGGTGTGCCGTTGTGAATATTTTGGAGAATGTATAGCCCATGTCAAAACTTAGAACAGTTCCCTGTCAATATTAACTTTGGATAACTCTTGACTTTCGGTGTGGCCGCCTTCGTGTTGCATGGTTCACTCCGTCACAAACTGTACCAATGCCCTGGATACACAACATGTGTTGGACAATTCATATGGAATATTGCCAACTTACCTCCTCAGTCAAATTGCTTGAAAACCTGAAAAAAATGTCTTCAGGATTTCTATTAAATCGAGTCGATAACTAAACAATATGTATAAGACACCGAGGAATTTTTTCCGTTTTCCGCTATGCAAATGCTGTGTATGGATCGCTCAGTTTAAAGCCCTTGTATCAATGCTTTATTAATGCAACGCTGCAACCACGGTTTTTCCGAGTTGTGCTCGTGACCTTACAAGAATAATGTTATTGCGTTATTTGTACCCTGTTGTTTGACAATGATTGGGCAAATAAACTGGAGTAAAACTATACCAACCTAATGAACAAGAACATCACTGACACACACGCAGGACGGAAGGATGGACGGGAAAGATGCTACATCCGCTCCAGCAGCTATATGTTGGCAATGACTTACCAAAAAGATTCTGCATCCTTTCACAAACATTGTCTACGATGGAATAATACACCACCTGCCAGGGTTTCATTCAAATACAAAATATTAAAGGTTTGTGTGGCAGGAAGTATTCACTGCAAATACCTTTTCCGGTATATGGAAGGACACATATCGTTGTGCCAGCTATAAAAACGATTGACACAAAGCCATGAGGAGGCATGTCAAATTGCTTCCTCATAAATATTTCAAGCCCATCACTTCTGATAAAGTTCCAACATTTATCGGATTTTGCAAGAAGTGTCAGCAGATTTCGGCTTGAATTGTGTAGTTAAAGGATTATTTTTGCATCAAAGTCATGCCCTCCCCCCCTCATGCTTTTATGCACAGATTAATGAAGCCTCTGCAGGGTGTCGTCAAATGACATCAACAAGCGAATGTACAAGGCCTGGATTTTGTCGCGCTCTCCAGTTCCCGAGAACTTGTCTCCCTGGGCATTTATCGGCACTTGACAGGGTGGCTTGGACGAGGCACTGTAAGCCTGTGACCTTGACAAGTGACAAGTAAAAGGGATACGGTTTAAATGGAGATCGATTGCTGAAAGGCAAATGAAATGACCAGTGTGACGGCCCCGATGGCTGAAATGATCTTAAGGCTGAAAGCCTTTCCTATTAGTCCATGTATTTCTTTTTCAAACAAGTTCATTTTCGTAAATGGAAATTGGCGAATTTTGGGCCGTCCAGATGAGGAGTTTCATAAAGATTTGTAAGGACCTTGACCGGTTATTAGCGGGGTATGGCTAGTAACAGAGATGGTCCCAGATAAACCTGAATATCGACGCCTTAATTTCTTATCTCCAAGAGTGTAATCAGCCAGCTTTTGAGGTCATTTGGCACCGCTGGTGTGTTTCCCCAGAGAACTCAGTTCATTGAACTAAGGCCCATTTCCTTAGTACCAATTCCCATTTAGCAGGGCTTGTCGCCGTACCGCACGCTGGCCTCAACCCACTGATCACTGGATCTTTGTAAAATAATTTTTTTTACCTCATAATTGAAACCCTTCTCATTTTTATCTGGATTACATTAAAGAAACAACAATTTCCTGGATTTGCTCTAGCCAGAAATCACCTTATCAGATTGGCAACTTTTCCACTTCAAATGACTTAGACACACGTCGTGCGAAGTGCACCTGAAAACTGCCATTTAAGGAGAATCCCATTTCATGGTTAGACTTCATCAATTACTTAATCTAACGTGAAGTCCCCGATCAAGCGTAATTTCAGCTGTAGATTTGAAAGGGCTCTGCACTTTAATACAACTGAATAATGGTCTGATATCTACAACACAGCATATCGGAGATAACACATATAGGCTATATCTGATTAGTTAAACCTTCACAAATAACCCGGTATACGATTTGTCACAACTTTTCGATCTATATGCATTATTTATAGTCCCATAGAATCATGGAACAAGTTCTATTGCTTTCAATTTGTAGCACTTCACTAAAATCACATGCAGGCTTGTGAACACTTCAGCAACAAGCCACTACAACAAATCACATGTCACAGAAATCGATCATGAGGATCGCATTGGGCGATCCACACAACTTTAAATACATGTATATAGCCATTACCATAAAAATAATTGATATAACATAATGGAATCATCCAATGTATCACCAACAGTGTGATATACAATAGTATACTGTGCAATGTCATTATAACTCCATTCCATTAAAGTAAAGGGTGAATGGCTCGTTAGAAAAATATATCGGAGATATTTTGTTACAACAATTTCAATTCGGCTGAAACATCCGTGAATAGCTCTATTTTCAGCTTGCCTTCAGGTTTAGCGCCAATGCCATACTTCATCCGAACATACTCAAAAGATCTCGAGGATACTTAATCAGAGGCGCTCTACCGGGGTGACACATGCCAAGTGTCTGGTTTATAGCTCAACAATGTCTCACTTTATCGCTGGAGTTAAGCGGGAGTACACACATGTAGCGAAGTTCTTCATCGGCCTTAATAAAACCGCTCGCCAACCTACCAATCAACAAACCACCAGGACGAAAGTCCTCAAGTCATCAATAAACAAAGGTTCTTCTGGTCAAGCCTGGAAAGGGCTAACTCGATGACAAACAATTCAGTCGTGCCGTTTGCAATATCGTCAGCCTGAAGCCACTCCTCCTTGGTCTGGGTACATAGATCGCTTAGGGTACTAACATAACTTGAGATGAAATTACTTGCCTTAAGAAGGTTTCCATTTACCGCTCATCTGGCCAAGGTCCTTATGGGCTGAGGAGATCCAGACATTAATGTAGGTTAAATCAGAGTGTATGTTTCAATAATCTTCTAAGGGAAAATACACATGTATGTATGTAATCTCCACTCCTACCTCCTCAGCTCTCTCGCCAGGTGGCATATGGTGGTCATTTACATTGAATTGGTTTTATTCAAGAATAACGCCATAATCAAAAAATTTTACCCATAAGACGCCGGTACTTGATGGTGACCAGAAAAGCAGAGAAAAACGCCAATCAAATCGTGAACTTTGTTAATACCAGATGCGTTTCTGTAGCTTTATTTTGTAATAACGGACCTTATCGTTGTGACACTTGTCTTGTATTGAAAATGGAGTAAATTAATCATCCCAATTTGCACAAACATAGCTTTATCACGTGGAAATGCAAGAGTTTCTTTTATTGCCATCCTAAATATTTGCATTTTACAAAATCGTCTTTCAAAATTATATTTTAGTCATCCCAGTTGCCACAATGACGTTCAGGATGATGTTTGCACACAGTAAAGAACTTTATGCAATTACAATAACAAACCGTCTTTGTGCTGTCTTCACTGACCGTGGTGTACCGATATACACGTTTGAATAGACAATGCCGCTGATGACGTTGTTTATCATCAGGGAAAGCTGGGTTGTGTCTGGCGAAATTGTTAACGGTGTCTGTCTGCATAATTCTTGGTAACACTGTACGTGATCAATACCGGGATTGCTTTCTCCAGTTTGCCTGTAATTAGTTTACAGCCATTTACAATACCATTTAACAGAAAACGCCGATTTATTATCACGAATTGCCCATTGCACCTGGTAAACGACTAGTTGGCCACTTCACTTGGGTGGTCATTTCATTGCCATCATAGACAGATTGTTCATGAACTGATCTATTGCCCAGCCAGTATCGATCAGGTCGGGCATTCAGTCAGATACAACCAGTGCCTATATTTGGTTGAACCTCGCTTCCCAAGCTCTGGGTGTAAGACATATACACAAGGTAAAATTGATGGCATCCCCAACCGCGGTAAAAGGAAGCAACAGGCATAATTGAATCACCCCGTGTTGATTTGGGACATTGAGTGCCGGATATGTCTTCGGGGTCATTTGCCAAACATATTAGCAGGCCAAGTTACTGTCGGCAATAAAACCCTGGAATCTCTAACTGGTACGTAAAAGCAAATTGTCGTTCTTCAAATGAACGATATAGCGACGTGGGATGCCGGCCTTCCCCGGATTACTAAACTGGCA
The DNA here is from genome assembly GCA_016165875.1 of Acanthopleura granulata. Classification (NCBI taxonomy): domain Eukaryota; kingdom Metazoa; phylum Mollusca; class Polyplacophora; order Chitonida; family Chitonidae; genus Acanthopleura; species Acanthopleura granulata. The sequence goes on along the minus strand of JABBOT010000001.1, from coordinate 37,776,763 downwards.
AAATCAATGAAACTGTGTCATTTGTTCTTCTGAAAGACATTAATGGTTTGGAGTGAAGACGAATGATGGGGATGGCGTGGTGCAGAGTTCAAATATAGAGACGTGTGTAAAATTCGGTCCGGCGGCCAGACGGAAACAAGAGTTGCTGTTTAAACATGATACGATGGGCTGTAAAACAAAAACTTTATCGGTGAGGACATAAAACTTATTAAGGTGTGCGAAAAATTGCAGAAAAAGGATGAAAGAAGATAGACATTAGATTTGTTGGCAAATGTGTGAAAATCCAAAGTATAGTTAACACTAATATGCGTAAGACTGTTAAACGACTAATACCCTGTACAGCCCCACTAAAGCACTGCACTAACTGGGCCACCTTTCCTGCCAAAAGCATCCAGATCCTAAGGTGTTGAACCTGTTGTTCATTCCTGGAATTGACTTGACGATTTGTATGCAGTGCTAACGTATAGCAATCGGGTTCAACAAGGGAAAAATTGTCAATCGGACGTCGAGTCACCATTGCCCGGGAAAAGCTACTTCATACTTCATATGTCTATGCGGCAAAGGACTGGACAACGAGGATATCATTGTGGAACGTAAAACACCTCCGTTCTTTCTGACTTAAAAATATACCGTCCCTGTTTTTTTCAGCAGAAAATTACACCGCGTTTAAATATTACTACATCATCATGTGTTGGATAAACCCAATGCGAGAAAAGTGCCATGGACAGGTATTGATTCCGGAAAATAAGTTTTTCTAACAGTAGCTTTTAGCGCCAGTGTTAATGATGGTGTTTAAAAGCCGTGTGTACCTTTACGTGGTACGTCTATGGAATCCGCGCAATTTAGTTTTCTCCTTCTTGACAAGATAGACTTTGGGAAATTTATTGATATTTTGAGAAAGATGACAAGAGTACATGACCTGATAGCTGACTTCACTATGCAGATAAACTCGATTTCCCGGTAATCGTCAGTTCTTATCCCTCATAATAAAAACACAAAAGGAAAAAAAAGAGGAATGTGTGTTTTTTGTGGGATACCACTCAGATGTCAGCCGTCTAAAACCTAACCACGGCCGGGTTATCGACTCAGACGTCTCGGTATATACAAATTTGCTAGTATATCATGCCGGATTTCAATTCCACTGGATGAAACTTGTGCGATCATTTGCTAAAATCATATATCAGAGCCAGAAATCAATAATTTTGTGTCTATATATCGCCTGTGTTATCAAAAAAACTTGGCTCAGCCTATATCAAAAAAGAACCTAGATCAAAAAGAGTTGCGTAAGCACCAGAAATCTTACCTGAGTTTCCGGCAAAATATGACAGGGATGAAAAAAACATGTTCTGGTTGACAATAACTTGTCAGCCAATTGGAAGACCTTCATCGAAGGACAACAATACCAGCAACATACGCGTCTAATGGAATCATGGCCACCAATAGAAAGTCAACTATACATAGTGGTGATGATGAGTGAGTAGATGATTCTACAGACTTAACCTCGACCATGGCTTTTGTACCAACTTATCTTTTCCTACGCCAAGGTGTAATCCAGAGACTTTGGCAGGCCCGAAATAAATGGTCGTGACATGCGAGTCCTTACACTCGGAGACTATTAATCCCCTCATGTACCTCCATCCCCTCCTCACCTCCGCAGCGTCAGGGTGAGGTGTTGAGCCGTGATAATCGAGGGTTAAGCTTCTTTGTATTGGAGAGAAATGGATATAGCCCTTAGGAAGACGGCGTTTGTCTGTAGTTAGATGGCTGCCACCGCTGGATGTCAGCGCTGTAGCCATGGTGAATAACATGGTTAACAATCATGAGCAAATGGTGTGGGCGCAACATAGGCGTCTCATGGAATCAATCATATTCTGGCCACCCAAAAGAAAAATGTGCATATATAGTTGACAGCTTCTGGAAATTAAAGTCTACATCGACTTGTTCTTCGTCTGTATGCACAAAATATCTTCCACAAACCAGGCACACTTAATGAAATGGCTATATACAAAAGAGTATTGTATGCAAATGTATATTTGGACAGGGGCACACTTTTTCTAAACTGTTAATATAGTTAGATACTGTACAGAGGAAAGGTCTACCACCTAAGTTGCACCACGATTTATCTTGCCTAATTAATTGTCTCACTTGACTACATATATGTATTTATTTATTTCACCTTAGGAGCGAGACAGCAGTGTGTATCTCCGACGGACAGATCCAAACAATCAACTCGACCGACCATGGGTTTTTATTCTTGAGAAAGAACCAACGGACAGATATGCCTGTCCGCGTTCCCAACCAGCAAAATACATGCGCATGGGAGAGCACTATCAGAAATATTCTCACTCATCAACTGGAGTTAACCAAAGTAGGAGACCTCAGAGTAGCTTTATACAGCTGCTATTTATTTAACTGTTTGTCTCCCCTTCCGTACGTTGGAAGGTGTGCGCATGGTTTCTCCCGGGCTCTGCCCGGTTTCCTCCCACCATAATGCTGGCCGCCGTGTGTATAAGTGAGATATTCTTGAGTATGGGGTAAAACACCAATGAAATAAACAAATAAATTTCACCTCTTGCACCCATTACATATTTCTTTGTCGCCATGCCTCCCATCTTTCAGCGTGTAACATCTGAAAGGCTGTACATAACACTCCAATTATCACAGCCCACTAGGCAAGGGGACAGCATTATTTTTTCACGCCTGAATCTAAAAGACAGAAATATCGTAAGATACTGGGAGGATTCGCCATAAGCTCGGTTGAGGGTTCGAAACGGAATTATCAGAAATGTGAAAAGGCGTTATACATTAGCAGAGTTAACCAGGTAATGATGCATTTTGAACACGACATTGAGACGCGCATTATACCCATTCGAAGCTGTTGAATTGTCAGCAGAAATCAAGCTGTTTCATTTTTGGTGATTAAATTGTAATATTAATATCAAATTCACATGCATCGCCAACGTCATTATATATTTATGAAAATGATTAGTCATTAATGATGTTCCTCCCAACAATCGGATGTATATTATACACTTGAATATTGCCCAATGCGCTCATTTGACCAACGTTTATTTCCTATCAGAGAGTATACCATGTATCCAGAGAAGGCAGTCCATTGGTTATGAGTCAAGCGTAAGTCTTTCAAAGTTACGCCAAACCCATCTACTGTGGTAGCGTATATCTTCACTGTATGTTACCATGGAGATTACGTCAGGCGCATTTCGCGACAGCTTTCGTACAACGGGCCCCTCTTTCACTTAGATCTAAATTCCACTGCCATTTCTGCCTTCCGTATAATTTCAACAAACTAAAAATAAAACTGATTCGATCAATTAAAGACGCATTTAAATGTACTTAGAATCTAGTGGCGACAGAGTGATAATTTGCAAATGGTGAAACATAACTGGTGAAATCCAGCGTAGCTAATTATTTCAATTAGGGTTTTATTATAACAGTTCATGTAAATACTAGTGACTTACACACACCTAGTATGTCTTGCCTTCAGCAGAATTATGTCGAAAAGTATTACGTGATGTTAAAGGCAATTTGTTAGACGTCTAAAGGTGTAGAATTAATGAAAATTCTGTGTTGTCATCACATGCCCTACACAGGGCACATTCACCTGTCTTAATTGCCACCAGGTATATGTAAATAGAGAAGTGCTCAAGCCGGGTTGAAACATGGGACCTCGCCTATCCAAAGCTCGGGGACCTCTGACAGAAGCCATGCATTATCGAGGTTTTCTTGGATTACCATCCTCTCTACATAACTGGGGATAATATATTTGGACATGGCATTAATCATATTTTTGGAAAATAAATATTTGTTTTAACGGTTTGGTTTGTGGGTGGCTTTCAGATTCGTGTTTTATTGCTCTGGTGTCAAACTGCAAGGGTCCTATGTTGTGATGGCCTCTATTTACTGGATATAAATTGCAGAGATAGAGATGTCTCCAGGGAGTTTCGCCCAAAAAATTAATCTTAAAATGATTGCTTAGTGTCGACGTGGATCGATAGCCAGCAATGGGATATTTATTTGATCGCTGCTTTACGCCGTACGCAAGAATATTTCATTTATACGAAGGAAAACACTCCCACCCCATATTCCAAGATACAACACCTACATGATGGTTCCCTGGATAAGCCGTTTGCTCATCGTCTTGCCGCGCACACACCCATTTATATTAGGAGGACAAACTAAAGTCTTTTATTCATATGTTACCCAGCCTTGAAACCAGCCCACGTATTTTTGGTCTGACAAAACAGGTAATATTTGATTTGCGGCAAGTAAAATTTCTATTCTGAACCGGCATAGATGATCGAACAAAACCGAGCAAGGCCAGTGGACGATCATATTCCACATCGTTTGGAATCTGACTGGAACAATTAACCTTTGGTGAATCACGACATACTAACGATGTGTCCGGTATCCGAAGGTTTCCTCAGTCTAATAAAGCCTTCTCAAATACCATGTGGGCGATCCAGTGTAAAGGTTTGCGCTAAATGTCATTTCTCTCTAACTCAATCCCGTTATGTACCTGGACTGTTACATACACGAAACAACGCGACACGTCATTTGGACTTATCAGCATGATTATTTCTCTATACCAACAACGATGACTATCGCTGCCCGGTGTTATCACCCAGATCTTATCTGCCAGTAAAGGGCAAAAGATGAAACATAAATGATTGTGTCATTCTATCCAGGACATTGTCTCTGGGCAAGACTATCTGGAAGAAACATGGTGTACTTCTTATTAAAATGAACAGTATACAAAGTACACCACAAACAGAAAACAAAAAAAACAAAGGAAGGAGATCGGTAAGATATCACATATTCTGGTGCACCCTCGCGTATATTTGTATGGGCACTTTATACGATTAGCAGCAATGGCTGTTCATTGTTATGGTTCCAGTCGACCCTTTACGATATGTAATCTACTTCATGTAAACGCTATTAAAAACAGTAAAACAAAAATAGCGTATTTCATCTCCGAACTGCTGGCCTTTACATTTCATTGGCTAGACAAGGTGTACTCCGTACCAAGAAAATCTCTAGTTCCTCCGCGAAACGAAATTACATAAATGAGACACATTTCCGCATCTCAAACTTTAAATATTTGAAAAATACGTCTTTATGTTGTCTAAATACTGTAAAAAATATTACGAATTCTAACTATGTACATTTTACGATGGTGGGGCGAAGACATATCGCTGCATATGATGTAGGCGATTTTAGCACAGAATAATCATGCGCTAAATTAAATGATATACTCAGCTGTACCAAATTACTCCTCCACTTTGAAGGTGACCCATATCTTCAGGACTACGTTCCTAGTGGGAAGCTCGTCATGGTGTCAAGACAGTCACCTAGGGATTTTATTAACGGATTATTTCGGTTGTGCTTTACCCAAAAACTTTATCAGTACAATGACACCACCTTGGAGAGACCTCGGTCGTTTGTCCATTAACAAACATAACGGATGAGGGTCATTCGGGACTACTTTCAAACACTATGTTTTCCGAAAAATTACACCGTACAAATGGCTTAATACACCTTGTGGGTTAGCGTTTCTAACCAGGACACTAGATGATCACATATAAAAAATCATACAAGTAGTTTCAGACATCATAAGTTAAGGTCACAGTCTGTGTCTGCGTGAAATACAAGATAAGTGAAAAGTATCTCAGGGAATCCGTAAATTATAACTCATTAAATAAGTAAATATATAAAGGACTACTGCACTGAATGTAAAACCAGAGCAGAGAGGAGAGTGGTAAATTGTCAAACGGTTACATGTAACCGGTGAAATCCCGCATCCTGTCAGCCTAATTAAGTGTTTATTCTATAACTGATCATGTACTGATCATAACAGCAGCTTATACCCTCTCTTTACCAGCACAACTTAAGCAGAGTTAGGTAACAGAAATGCTGTGATGTTGATTGCTACATCACGAGCCTATAAATACTCAAGAGGCTCTTTGCAATTAATCAGATAAATGGTGAAGTGGCTCCCGCCTTATTGTCCTTCATCGTCTTGTTTCTCGCTCATGAACCTCATGAAGAAGTACGTGTTGCATGTGCGAAACTATTTCAAGTTGGATTCACACTGTACTGCATTTGATTAGCCAGGTCTGGACGTAAAGACGCCTTATCTAGAGAAATTGACGCGTTTTTCTTTTACTATTCTGCGTTTATCTCGTTCTGCAGTAACAAAGTTTTTTACGAACTTGTGGCAATTGAATTCTAGGGCTTGAAATTCTTACCAGCAAAACGTGTGGCAAATCTCATCACAATGGACACCAAAACAGAATAACTCCTATGTAGCCTGGTATACAATGGTCACAGGTAAATTAAATGTTGTTTTTTTTTTCTTTTCTTCGGGAAACATTATGAAAAGCTTCAAAGTCTTCAGCGTGGTTTGATCACGCGATGTAAATATCCAGTGGAATATCGAATACCCAGCAAAGGGCTGCAGTTCAAACTAACCGTTATTAGATCATAAAAGTGCACAGATGGTAATGTGTATCGCTGTTCAAAGGAATCGGTCGAGGCGTACGGAACTTGTCCTGCGGCCACTTCATGGATTTCTCTGTTTATTGGATTTACTCGTTAATGTTTAGTCTTCATTTTGAAACATACTTTTACAAAATGTTTGAATTCCGAAGTTTATAAGTAAGTTTTTGCTTAAAAATTTCATTTCACATATTTTCCTTCTTTTAATGTACTGAACTATGTTCAGACTTTTATTTTTTCTACATAAAAACATAATTCCGCGCGATGTCCTAATCCAAAAGTTATACATGTCTGTGAAATTTTATTCTGGACTTCCAGACGACCACGTGGAAATTCGCCACTAGTAATTGAGCCTTGTGAATGTATTCGTATGCATGTAGCTAAATAGAAGACTGCTCTCTATGCACAGAAGCAGCTTAGCAACGTACACCAATGTGCTCTTTCGCTGCAGAACATATCTAGTGCAACATGTGGTTCCAACACCACAGGAGTTATCTTGCGTGAGTGGGACTTTTTGAACAGTTTAACTTATTATATAATGTGAACCGTATATTTTCCCCACAATCTTGGGGCCTGTCTCGAAATTTCTAGATTTAGAAGTTTATTGAATATCCCGAGTTTCAAATCATAACTATTGCTACCTTACTCCATAAAGAAACGCTTTCAGGTAGTTTAGGTGCACGAGTCTTAGCACTTCTCAAAGGTATCTATTAATTTTTGTTTGATGCAAAGAAAAGTAAGGACCTTTCTTCAAGAGAATTAATATATAAGTACTCATAGAATAGCCTGTTCCCAGTTGATGTACATATATAGACGTTTAGCCTATATACCAGTCATCGCCTTTTTCTCCAGGCTACTTAATCGTAAAGGGAACACAAAGTGAAGTACGCAAAAGTAATCACGACTTCTAAATACAAAAAAATGGCCCCCCAAAGAGTGAACAAGATTTTCCAATAAAGCAGGCTGAGAGGCGCATCAATAAGATAAACTATTGATCAAGCTATTGGGCCATCTGTCCATCACATCATGTGGTGATATGAAATTAGATTCGTGTTACCACATAGTCTCCTTGCGCGATAAACCACATGATGGCGATGGCCGTTGATGTCAGGTTAAAAGTTGCTAGCTCGTCCCACTCCATATTACTCTGCGCATAATCACTCCTCACGAAGAGTGTGTATATACATAGCATGTACAGTTTGCCGATGGTGACAGGTGCGTGCTGAGCGCCCTCTTCTGGTTCGTGTGTGCAAGTAGACAGTCGCCTAGTCATAAAGCTCCATTTGCTTTCCATATAGGTGAAACTTGTACATCAAGATTAATTTATTCATGTATTTTGAGACCGGGAGGAAGTCAGCTAAGGTTGAACTTGAACTCACAGCGACCACATCAATGAGATACTAGCCAACGGATGCCTCTGTTTAAAGGTTGCTAATTTAACAGGGGAGTTACGAGATCGAACTCTTTTATCGTTAAATGTAAGAAAAGCCATTCTGTATAATGTGACCTGTCAAAAATGTTAGTCAACTATTTCTGATTACATTTACTATAACATGGGCGTCTAAGAAAAGTTTCACCAAAAGTTACTTAGACTAGACATGCGATAAGGAAAATTGAAGAGCTGGATTTAGACTTTTAATTTAAGAAGCTCCAGATTGAAGGAGAGTTCGTTTGTACCTCTTTAACACGGCAAGACAGGTGATCGGTAAATTAAAATCAACAAAATTGTCTAACATTTTTGACAAGTCACATGACAGAGTTGAACTCTTCTTACCTTCTACGACAAGAGAGTTCGAACTCGAAACTCTTCTATTGTTTCATTTGGTGTACCAGTGGCCATTTCCAGCGTTATACTTGCGGTGCTTTAAAATGTCTCTCTAGAACTGTTCACTGGTACACCAGTTGTCAGGTACATGGAAGGATAAAACCGGAGTGCCTCAAGTAAACCACAGACGTTCACAAGCTTCCCGTCCATGAGATTTAAGCTCTGTTTAACTTGTAATACCCTTTTGAACAAAGGCCATTCAACGATGTCAAAACACACAAAGATGTCAATTCTTTCTCAAAACTTTTTATCAGTCGCCCGAGTTCCTATTCCTGTACAAACCTCTCTCTCCACAATAGTGGTCTGTAAATTTAAGTTAATGGCTTTGCACCAAAAGGGTTTTCTAAGGAGATATTTACTGCTACAGACTCCTTTTGTCACATTCCTGGAAGTTTTCGGCTGAGTGGTTTGCCAAACTTTCTCGTTACGTTTGAAAAAAAAAAACAGGTGTCGTTAGAAGTTAGAAATATCAAAGCTTCTAGCTTCAAGCGTTTGAAGTGGCATTCCTCTGCCTCTTCTGGCTCCTCTGGCACTACGTCTCGCCGATCAGGGTCACATTCGTTACTTCACGGCAGAAATTAATGAGGATAATAGGTCATTCGGGTCTTTAAAATTGAAAAATCTGATTCTCCGAAACTCTATAACCAAATCCCTATGGTAGGTATTAAAGCGGGTCTGCTCTGCTTGGAAAACCTTAATGTCTTTTATCGGAACCTGAAGTAATCCCTTCCACGGCCAAATAACAGGCAGTCTACCACATATAGCGCCGTATATCATTTCGGTCCAGCGGGGTTCCGCTTACATTTCAGCGACTGGAGAGTTATAGGTTATATTTCACAATCAGATAGCCTTTTCTTGGCATGTATATGCACTCAAAACACCCGTAGCGATTGTCAATGCTCAAGTTGCAATGGAATGGCCAAAAGCAGTGGAGATGCCCGCAAAGATATATAGGCCTTCGTGTACTCCAAAACGCTGCAAATTTTAATCGAATTCTTTCTGTCGCTAGCTATCCTCCTCATATCAGGGCCCCCCAGCCTGTCCTTGTAGGTCGCAGAACAATGTGGTCGCGTAATACAGACGTGATAGCGGTTTCAGTGCCAGTCGCCGTGACACGGGCTGGCGTGGATATGCGGCATCTGATGAACACTATAACCGCCAGCCAACGGTTCCATACTTTTCAAGTGTCCTATAAGTACATCCCACATCACATTTCGAGTCCTGTAAAAAAAAAAGAAAAAATGTTTGATATTCAGCTTTCTGTTTTGTGTTATCATCTTATCTTTCCGAGTGAATTTGCTTTAAAAATTATAGGATTTAATCTCTTTTGCCAGAATGAAACGGAAACTTCTTTGTACTGTAATGTCAGAAAGAGACAGGGTGCTTTTCCCCTCGCACTGAATATCCAATACTGTCAATCTAGTTCGGTGGAAATAGCGACAGGGGAGCACTTGAAAGGCTCAGAATACCCTTGACGAAGTCTTTAAAAAATCTATTCCATGCCACTAGGGAATTTCATCCAGTTTTTCTTAGAAGAGTTCAAATGAACTTGTAGGAAACCAACAGGTCTGCCATATGGAAACAGGATCAACATTTAAATCATTAAAAAAATTTTACAATGCTTTTTGTGAAAGGTCTTTATACGCACATCAATCGTTTTCCTGGTTTTGCATATAGGGTTATATAACACACGCCTTGAGACGCAGCCAATAAACGCTACAAACACAGCGTTGAATACAGCCGTATATCAAGCTTTCCCCACCTACGCTTCGGCTTCATATACTGTGTCATGATTCAGTCAGACACAGAAAAGGCTCATGTATGATTTTGTAATCTGCGCACAAAACAAAACGTACTTCCCCGGAAGGTGTCGATGGCCGATTTAGGCATAGCGTCTTCCGTTTGCATACAGACACCCAAGACCCAAAGATTTCTTTGTTAAGCATTCTCGGAGTGTTGCTTTCGAAAGACCTGTCTCCAACTTGATGGAGCCGTTAGAATGATAGCTAGTCTAACGGGCAAACGGAACTGATGGCTGACGTTTGATCATCACACCACGGGTTGTGAAAATTTTATCGATGAGAATAAAGAGACTCACCAAGACGTGTGCACAAATTTATAAGAAGCCTATAAGAGGAGAAAGGCAAGGGAATGAGCAGACAACTGAAAACTGGAAAAATCTAATACTGTTAATAATAATTTGTCTAAGACAGCTTCGCTACCTGAAGCTTTTACAACCCCATATACCGAAGCTATAAGCTAAATGGGGGAACTTTCCTTTCAAAGTAGTTTGATAGTCTGTTGTTTATTGGTGTATTTGCGATGACATTTTGTGTCCAAACTGGTGAAGAGATAGCCATGTATTACAAGAGAACAATCGACAATACAAGTTGGATCAGAGGTGCCCCGGGAAGAGATACTCCATTTCTAATTCACTTTCATGCAGCAAAAGCAGCGAAGAATTGGACAAAGAACACTTCCACACCTTTTTAAATAATTATATAGGTTTTTTTCTTTCATGTACAGAAATGTATATATTGAATGAATATTAAATAAGTACGGTAAGAAAGGAGTGTTTTGCAATGGTATTAAGTGGTAATGATTAAGTGATAATAACCAAAAAACCTTAAACAGGGTGTTAAGTAGTGCATAGTTTTATGTGGTGCGATTATGGTTCGAGTGTAAACATCTTTTCTTCTTGCCCCCAAAACAAACTTGAGGAAATCTATTGATACTTTGAGGAAGATGACAAGCGCACAACATGACCAAATAGCTGACTTCAATCTGCAGACAAACACAATTTTCAGGTAATCGTCAGTCAGTATCCCTCATAAAAAAGACAAAATAATGAAACCCGGATGAATGTTTTTTGAGAGACGTCACTCAGATGCCAACCATCTGAAACTTGACCATGGGTTATTGATCCAAGCGTCTCGGTATAGATAAACTTGCTCGTATATCACGCGGAATTTCAATTCCACTGGATCAAACTTGTGAGATCATTTGCCAAAATCATATATCAGACTCTAGAATCAATAAGCTTGTGTCTATACCAATCCCCTGTGTTACAAAAACCTGTTCTCTGCAATTTTCTCAGATCACAAAGAGTTGCGTTAGCAACAGGAATTGACTCAATGTCTTACAAAAAGAGAGAAAAAAAATATCGGTGGTCTTAGCGGAAGTCCGGATATGCCAGCAACTGAGAATTCTGGCGTGAGCTAAACGCTATGTGTAAGGTGAACATCTTCTGATATTCTGTCTAAGAGTTAATGAAAGCAGCCTAGGCTAATTTGCAAGCAACACACAGTATTGCGTGTAATGTCTGATTTCGATATTCAATCCTTACTGACAACATAGCTAACGCTTTTCTCACAGAGGAAATTGGTAAATATTAATCTGTTCTGAGGACTGGCTTTCTAGTTACCTTCAATGACGCATGGTATTCCCTTTGCTTGGATATATTTTTACATAGCGTAAAACAACTTCTCAATGAGCACCAGCTTGTGTTGCGGAAGGGACAGAGATTAGAATCGCAGTTCTTCAGCCGTGTGTGTCTGCAATAAAGCTAACGGTTTTCTCATGGATGAAATTGTTAGACATTAATCCCTTCCAAGAACTATCTTCAAAAGCTTGAAATTGCACAACCTCACCGTGCTTATCGCCCTAAGTCTGGGTATCACTTCATTACGCGGAAACGAAGTACCAAATCTTGAGCTCAGCTGAGAACAGTGTTCATATAGTTCAGGCACTATAGAATTAGCAAATCTCTCAATAAAAGTACATATTCTAGTCACGATGTAGTTGAAATCCTTTTTATTTACTGTAGAAATAAAAAGGACTTAATGATAGAGTTAAGCGCAAATACTTTTATACTCTTATGTACAAATACATTCTCTCACGAAACTTATGTATGAATTGTCACAGTAACAGGTTGGACGAGAAAAGGTTATGTTTCCTAGAATTTGCTCTCTCCTAAATCTCGACGCTCATCTCCTCAAACCCGTAATTAACAAAATCAAATTCTTACCCGAATTTCCATCAAAATGTTACAGGGATGAAAAAACCACCAACCACTAATTTCGAAACCTGATAATTGGCTAGCCAAGAAAACAGGTCTACCACCTCCTTTGCACCACTATTAACTTACCTTATTAAATATATTACATGACTGCATGGATGTATTTATTTATTTCATCTAAATGTATCTCTGGAAAACTGATCTAAACAATCAGTTCCACAGATCATGGACTGTACTCTTGAAAAAGAAGCACTGAACAGATCTGCCGCTAAGTGTTCTTAAACAGAAAATTATATGCATATGAGGGAATAGTATCAATAATTTTCTCACTTATCACTGGAGTTCTCCAAAATACGAGACTAGCGAATAATCAGTTATAATACACGACTGTGCCATCCATTACGTCCTCCCAGGTGTAGCTGTACACAGCTTCTGTTTATTTAACTGTTTGCAACCGTTACGTATTTCTATGTCGCCATGCCTCTGAACATTTACTCACCCCAGTTTGATTTTTTGACAAAGCTACGCAACTTTCGACAAGTAATATTGGAATGGGTGTGTATAGCCCTCTGATTGCACCCCACCAGGCCCACGGCGCCATGAAAGCCCATTAGTCAAAGAGACAGCACAATTTTTCACCGATGAATTTAATGCAAGAAATGTCGTAGCCTATCGGAAACTTCACTATAAGATCTCTTCAGAGTTGGACGTGGGAATATCACAAATGTGAAAGGCGTTATACATTATCAGTGTTCACCCGACAACGACGTGTTTGAACCGCACCGTGACTGGAATGATACCCATTAGATGACGCCAGAATTGTCAGTAGAAATGAAGCTGGGTTAGCACTCGCTGGAAATCTGAGAAGCCTGGTTTAACAGAGGGATTTTTGTGATTAAATTGCATTCCACACTTATAACATTAACATCTAAGTCATATGCATCGTCGACGCAATGATAAATTTATGTCGTTTTTGTTGTTGTTGTTGTTGTTTTGGTGCTTAAAGCTTTTGTGTCTTAAAAGACTTTTAGCAAAACAATCAGACGTATATTATGCGCCTCAGTATAGCCCAATGCGCGCATTCCTTGTATCGAGAGAAGAAATTCCATTGGTTATGAGTCAAACGTAAGTCTTACAAAGCTGCCGCAAAGTTCTACTTTACTTTACTTTTACAATATACATCAGGTTCATTCCGTCGCCGTTTTCCTACAACGGACCCCTCTTTTGCGTACATCCAAATCTCATTGCCATAAATCTCTGTCTTGCGCATAATTTTCACAAGCAAAAAGAAATTGATTTCATAAAAACTAAACAAAGGCGTGTAAAGGTACCACTAATCTGACAGGAAATATGATCAACAAATACACAAACAAACTTTCAGACAGCGACAGGTCTTACAAAAGATCAAACGAAGAATCACGAAGACGCTTGGATAAGTTCTATACATATAACTGAACAAAACAAACAAACAGTGCAACTTACCATATTATACAAAAACAATACCTGTAATTACAAAATATAGTTTCTTAAGGATTGCCGCCCAAATCCCTCCGGAATATTAATCTTTGAAAGGCGAGTCAATCCACGTAAAATAACGAAATCCACATTTCATGGAAATTCTTGAATCAAAGGATGACACTGGCCTCCAAGTGAGGAACGGTAGTAGGTAGTCTGGGTACACATCCCAGGGACTGGTAGATGATAGCGTCCGTAATGCTGAGCTGCCGATGTAGGTTTCAATTCTCGGACTTGGCGCAAAAGTTACTTCCAGTGTAATTTGGGACGCAATGAGCGATACAAGCTCCAAAATAATGTCGCAGAAAAAATAGCAAGTGGTGAAACACGAGCTCACAAAGTGCTACGTACCGAAAAAAATGGAGTACAAAAGTAAGGGAAGCATCTCCAATAACCCACAAAAATCTTCAAGTGGACTCAATTTAAAGACTGTGCTCTTTATAGCTTTGTCGCTTATATTTGTAAAGAAAATGTAAAGAAAATTCTGGATAGTTTGATCGTAACATGTTTACAACCCGGGTACATTTTTCCAGAATGTACGCTCTATATGACACGAGACTCATTAACACAGAAGCCTCGAGAACAACCGACTGGATTACAGTACAGGTTACAACTAAATACAGAGGTCAAAATCTAAGTCACACACTGGCCAGGTTACCGTAAAAAAAATCAATATTTTTAAAATGAGGTTCATAATGGACGCATTAAAATGTGTTCAAAATTTAACGTCCACAGAGTGATAATTTACAAATGGTGACACATGACCTGTGAAATTCTCAATAATTTTCACTTATTTTTAATTAGCATTTTACTATAACAGTTCTTCTTATGAATGCTTAATAGTAACTTACACACACCCAGTATACCTTCCCTTCAGCAGAATTATGTAAAAACAACGCATTGTGTGATGTTAAGTGCAATTTATTAGACGTCGGATGGTCTTGGATGACGCTTAAAAAGAATCTACACTCGACAATTTCATCCCTCTAAAACTGACAGCAGGTACATGCACATAGATAAGTGATAAAGCCGGTCGGAAGCATGAAACTTCACCAAACAAGGGCTACAGGGCTTCTGACAGAAGCCATGTATTACCGCGAGATTCTTCTCAATCTGCCTAGGGGTGTTAAATTCGGACATAGCGTAAATCATAATTTTGCAAAAATAAACATTTGTAATAATGATTTGCTTTGTGGGTGGCTTTCAGATCCGTGTTTTATTACTCTGATGGCAAAGTGTGTGATGGCCTGGGGTTAGTGTATATAAATTCCAGAGTCAGAGCTGTCTACAGGGAGTTTCGCCCAGATAATAAATCTTAAAAAGGACTAATGGAGGAAACACAGAGGGACACATAATTTGCTTAGCGCCGAAGCACCAGGGAGGGCGAGTGACACAAACTATTGGGAGCCTCCCCAGGCCCCAGGGCAGTCCCCAACTCCTGTTCCAACTAATTTCTGCTACACATCAAGCCATATGGTGTCCAGTTACATAAAGAATTGGTGATTGATTATGTAGACAGCTACCGTTCACATTCATATATAATAGCCAGAGCCATAAGGGACGGCTCACCAACCGCGCCGGCCCGATCTCTGCATTTAGATACCCAGGCTATCACTGATACGCTAATGCAATCAAAATGCCCAAGGGACACAACACATGCAAGGTGCTCACCTTGAGCTCAACAGAGCTCTGCGGTAAAAGCTGCCTTGGTGGTTTGTGTAAGGTTCACCTGGCAAGGCTTCGTAAGGACACAGCCTTCGTATGCACACAGCCTTGCCAAATTTGTGGGGTCGGCCTCACTAACAAACAAAGGCTCTGTCTCGCGTGCGCATATTGAAATGCGTGGCGGTGTAATAAGAGGGCAGTGCAGAAAGAATTTGCACGTCTGGTCGCCATTGAAATTCGGACTTGATTGACGAGATTTTTGCAGAATACGAACCTGGGTATATTCTAGATGAACCCATTCCGGAATACGCCGAAAATCGCCTCCATCGGACGTTGAGGCCACAACGGCAATTCATCGACATAAATGATCAGGTCTCTCCCCCGGTCCAGCACCCGGCTGAAGACTGGGTTGAGATTCTAAGCGATGCCAGTGACGACTTTGAAGTTGATGGCTCCACTGCGGTCTTCTCCACGTGGCGGGTGGAAGCGGAGGACCCACTCGACATCGGCGATATTGAAATCACTGGTGGTATGCACGCTAGAGCCGCCCGACTGGCCTTGGACGCTCGCGTGTCCGACCAGAGGGCGGCTCAGCTACTCACCGCGCCTCCTGGGGGGGACGAGTTCTTACTCCGAATCAAGTTCCTGCGTTAACACAGCGAAGGCGACTGGTTTGTTGAAGACAAGTTTGACCCAGTGCGGACTGAGCGGAAAAAGGGGCAGGGTGTCATCGAGATCACGAGGGATACCAAACCAGACACTCTGACTGGAATCGACAATGTGTTCTATCAGAACGCCTACCCTATCACCGCGGTTGTGTATGGGAGCTACCCTGTCAGAGACCCAGACCCTGCCAAGCTCGCTCCGCTAAGAGATAGTGACTTCATCTGTGTGGCCCAGAGAGCCGTGGAGTACTCGAGGGCGCCTTGAAGGTCAGAGGCTGACCGTGGCTAGACGGGGGAAAAACCAAGAACGGCAGGACAGGGTGCATGAAACGGGCGCTATGGTAGATGATGTGGCTGAGTTGGAAAAGGTCCTTGAAAAGGCAATCATAATGCGGGACATTGTCGGCAAGGACATATACAAAAGTAAGAAGTACCAGTCTCGTCGTAGAGGTAAA
Organism: Acanthopleura granulata; assembly: GCA_016165875.1. NCBI lineage: Eukaryota > Metazoa > Mollusca > Polyplacophora > Chitonida > Chitonidae > Acanthopleura > Acanthopleura granulata. The sequence goes on along the minus strand of JABBOT010000001.1, from coordinate 37,760,104 downwards.
GTACAGCTCATCTGCTTCAACGGTCACGCCTGGTCCAAAGACCTGTACTTCCCCTAAAGTAGAAAGGTCCACATCTATGAGGGCGACGTCTGGCAGGCCATTCGGCAAACTACCCAGGGCGAGTCCTTAGCTGTTTGGCTGTTGGATGGGCAAGACAGGCCCAGTGTCGAGCAGTTCGTGATACAAGACACAGGACACAGGGGGCTCATGAGAGTAACCCCGAACCGGCCGAGAGAGCCTTCGGCGAGAATCATTGCCAAAGAAAAGAATGGCTGGAAGCCAACCCAAGCTAATCTGCTCGACGACATCCAGCAGGCCTAAGTCGAGCATGGCCACGGCGGGCTTTGGAACATGAGGGACTACCACACCCGAGACATAGTCAGCATCGGCATGAAAGCCTGCTACCAGTCCTCCTTTCAGGGAGAAGGCGAAGCAAAGCACTACTTTGAACGTTTCGGACACCAAACCCACCGCATGACCCGTATAACCATCAATGGTCCCCTCTCCAAAGACACTGGCACAGGTTTCCCCGAAGTCCAGAAGTGGGAGTTCACAGACTGCCGTCCTGTCCTCCCGGCGTGGTTTGGGGGGCGTTTGGCAAAGAATGGATAGGCCCCAACACAGCTTCTTGCCTTCCTGACAGAATTTGGCCAGCTAAAGTCCCTCAAGGTGCGTGAAGCAATCATGTAAGAAACAGACCAAGGTGTGGCACCCTGAAGACCGTAATCAGGGGTGCAGCATCATCGGCAAATTCACGCAGGGCAGCAAGGCTCACTGAAAAAGACTGACATGACGACTGGTGACAGACCAGGGTGGACTTCACTTCCTTAGGCGAGACACCCGCCAAAGTGGCACCCTCGATGGAGCACCAATGAAATGCCCCCTCGACCATATCCTAACATACTACGATGGTTCATAACCCCAGTATAGCCACTTCAGGGCCTTCATGTTGGTTCATGCCCACATCAACCTCCACTCTATGCTTTCGTGGTTCGAACCAGAGGAAGCTGTCAGGGTGGCAACAGATTCCATCTATGTGAAGAAAGCAGCACTACACAGGCTCGAAGGGATTGAGTCGTATGTGACCCCCAACGCCTGCAGCTGCAATGAAGCCTGTTGTGTCCCAGTGTCTGACAGAGATAACGCGTATTCCTCCAGTTGTCCCCAGCGAAGCAGCGCGACAAGGGAGAAAGGCCAATCCCGAGTACCGAAGACTGGGACAAGTCATGCACCGTGCGCCGGCCTATTCTGGAGAACTTCCTCGATTGGCTCAAACATAGGGGTGTCCAAGTCATCTGCTACGACGATCAGGGTCAACCACCCCCGATTGCTGGCAAACAGGGCAAAAGGTTCGGCCCTGAAAACCCTCAAAAAAACTATCTGCCTGCAGCCAGACAAGATTCAGTGCCAGGAGATGAGAAAAGCGCTCCCCAGCTGCCTTGGTTGGGGTAAGTTCGCTGAAGCCTCGAAGCTAGGCGGCCTCATCTTGACCCCGAGACAGAAGGTCCGCGACCGAGCACAGGAGCTGCTATTCCAGCGCCACAGGGTTCACTTCCCCGACACCCAAGTACCCGCGCTGAACGACCCAAAAGACAGGCGGAACCAAAACAAACAAGTCTTGATGGCCTCAAAAGGCCTCAAGAGTCGAGTTACTTCTCCATTCAAAGCCGCCCCGACTGAACCGCTTCATTCTCTCAGAAGAACGCCCAGAAGGAAGACGCATATCTTGGGCGTATTGGTGCCCGAACAACCGCTCGGCCAGGGTCCGATTGAACCGCTCAATGATCCCCCTGGTATCGATGGATGTCCACAGGCCCACGCCTGACAAAAACCCCATGCTTCGCCAGCAGTTTGTTCACTGCACCCATGAACTCACGCCCAGTGTCGACCTGGAGCAGTTTAGGTTAACTAAGAGGCCCCCGTTTATAGATACGGCCCAGGGCATCAGCAACCTTTTGGGCTCCTTTTGTGGTTAGGGGCTCAGCTGGTTTGAATCGGCTGGCGACATCGACCACTGTGAGGGCATACTTGTAGGTGCGCTTGCACACCTTGTCGTGTGGTAGAAAGAGCAGGTCGGCTTGATGGACCTCATTTGGAGAAGAAACATCAAACTTTGGCCGTGGAATATGCCGTTGGGATGTTAGGAAAATCTGCCAGATGGCCTGTTTTTCAACGAATCGCGAACTGTGCCTCCAGAGGCCTTCCCAGCAGATGCTAGTTTCTTGCTGGCGGCAATGCCTCTCCAGTAGCCCTTGGGGCTATAGTATATCTTCGATAGACGAATAGAAAACTGGTCGGCCATGGTAATAGGCACCATAAGCAAGACATTTCAGCAGCCTGATAAATCTTCAACAGGTGGCAGCCACAGGCTCAGGCAGCTGCTCGGTCGTCGACCGAAGGTTGGTCGGACCCTCCAGCACCCTTGCTGTGAAACGCATGGCGGACTTTTCTTCCTGCCGCCAGAGTTCGAGCGACTTGTGTACGCTATCCATCAGTACCGGGGCCAGAGGACCAGGAAACTTGTTGCGGCAGGCACAGTAGTCAACCTCTGGCATCGCGGAGTATAACTCTTCGGGCAAACCCATCATGTGTGATATATATATGGAAAAACTAATCAAGCCTCACTACTCATGTCTTGCCTGCTATTACGGTGAGGAGCTCTCACGAGACTCCAACACAGTCTTTCCTGGTTACTCAGCGAGTTTGTAGGCGACAAGTCCAGTCACACCGATACCGAGAAGGGTGAATGCGATCTCGCGTTCTTTTTGGCCCTCAGACGATGTATAGAAATCGCTTAGGACCGGATAGGGCCCTGTGCGTGCTAAGTGTTTTCCCCGTGACCTGAGCGTCCTCGCGCATAGCGGAGTCGACATAGCGAAATGTGCGCTCTGTGTGCCCATGTCGACGAAGTTCTTCATTAATCCAGTCCAGACACTTTTTGCTTTCTTCAGACCACGCCGCCTGCGCCGCCTGGAGGTGAACTATAGCTTTATCGTGGCGTTTACGCTCCGCATCGACCGTGGAGCTTCGAAGAGTTGAGAAGAGAAATTGACTATCAGAAAAAGCAAGGGCAATTACGAGACCGCCCCAGACCATCGTTGTTACTGAGCCCATTTCTATCTCATAATATCTGCTGGAATGATCCCCTGTTTGATTAGCATGTCCTTGGTCGCCATCGCGAGGGCCACGTCCATAATCACCATCCCGATATCACATGGAGTGAAGTCTAGCTTGGAAGGGGCACCTTCAATGATCATCTCATCCAGTTTGGAGTATGCCATAGCGAAGCTAAAGACGATCTTGCTGTGATACAGCGCATTTACGAGCATCTTACCCTCGGTAGCAGGAGTTGTCATATTGTTACTCCATATGGGGAGAATCGGTGGCAGTCTTCAATTGCTGTGCAGAGGGGGACTTAGAGGTGGCTTCCGCTGTTTTCTGTAGTTGCCACGCAAAAGGAAGAGGCAAAAGCTGCTGGTGATGGGTACATGTATAATATACATCCGCAAGGTCGGATACCTCAATGATATATGGGATCCGGTTGGCCTGCTTTGCAACACCAGGACCATCTGAAACATGCTCTCTTCGTTCTGGGGCATCCTGTTGTCCTACTGTGGCAGCACTATGGTGTTGTGATTCCTTGGCTGTCCGAAGCTGTTCAAGGAGTCCTTCCTGTTTGACTTTTCTGGCAGCGGCCCCGGCCGCCACCTTCTTCGGGTCTTTCAATTTTTTATGGTCTGTCACTCTTTCCACCAGAGGTGTCTCCTCCGGGGTGTTCGTTTCGTGCTCCGTAGGAATAAGCGGGTTCTCCGTCATCGTTCATTGTTCGGGGTCACAGTCTTCTGGCTGTGCTAAGAGCAGCGGTTAGCGGCGCTAACAACATGCCGTAGCGATGACAAAGCTCACAGACAGCACGACTAATCGAATATTCAACAAAGGGCTCGGCCTCCAGGTCGCGAGCAACCGCCGGCCGGTTCTCTGGTGGATTTGGAAGAAACATGCTGGCCACTCCTAAGGACAACTGTAGTGTAGCTTGACCTATCGTTTTCACCATGGCCCCGCCTAGTCTAGCCTCGTACCGGACGTAGAGCTTCTCGACCTCGTCCTCGTCCAACGAGTCAATTTCGTTCACGGTACATGCCTTTCCATGATACTGTTTGGCCTGACCCCCCCCCCCCCATCAGGGCATCGAGCTTTTCACGATGCAGAGGCGTGAGATTGGTAACGCGCGCTTCTGCCTGTTCCTCCAATGGCTCCTTGAGTTTTTTTTGTCCAGCTGATCGTCCATCAGTTCGTCCATTTGCTCTTCCAATTCGTCCATATTTTACTGGCCAGTAGTTTGAGTCACAGACCGCATGCAACGGACGATAGGTACCACTATCCCCCTAGCTCTAATATATTCGCTCGCAGCCCATGCGATCAAATTAAATATGATTATTTGCAGGGAAAATGACAACAGCTAGCTGTTAAGCAACAGTGTTTCGCATGTTATACCACGTGGTATGCAGCCAGCTGATCAGTCTTCAACAGAGGCTTGGCATGCTTTGTTTGGGGCAGCTGCTGCCGTACCCTGGCCCGCTCTTCCCAAGGGATCACATCATTTTCTCGGAAGCATTCTCCAAACGTGTCCCAGTCTTTGCAGTAGAAGATGGCGACCCAGCGCGTCTACTCGCATAGATCCTTCAGGACTGAGTTATATTTCTGGCTGAGTGCCCAGACGCCTTGCTGCGCGTGTCGGCCGAAGGCCAGAACAGAGAGCATGTCTTTCTTTTTGCTCAGCGTCTTTGTGTCCGAGCAGCCGTGAATGACATAAAGGGTTGGCTTTGCCTTGGAACAGCTGGTAGAAGGCACGGAGATAGTCATGGAACCTTTCATCTGGGACACAGGACAACAATGTGTCGAAACAAGCCGCGACAGTGACCCTCCATGAAGTTGAGAGTCAAAAGGGTTTTCCCACACCCCGTCATTCCGCAGACAATCGCCGAATAGGGGGCCCTGGGCCCAAGGTTACTAGTACAGTGCTGAAACGAATCGGCCATCTTCGATGTTGAGCTGGGCGTCCATGACCATGCAAAGATAGATGTTCAAAGCGCCCACCGCCTCGTCGGTTTTCGTGATCTGAATGGTCACCTCCTCACTGGCGTTCTCGACGCGCCGCCCGCTGCCGTGTACCTGGTCGTCGTCCACGGAGCGGGGGTCCAGCCACAAGGCGTGCTTGGTGGTTAAGAAGTCGGCAAAGGACACGTTCGCCAGCGCTAGGTCTTTTGCGACCATGGCCACCTCGGGATGGCGCTTGCAGCCCGCTTCAAAGAACTTCCTTGCCTCATCCCACTGCTGGTATCCACGCAGGCCTTGGTTGGGAACGCCCTCGATTGTCCCTTCCATCTTAGTTATTTTGAGGTTATCGAAAGCCTCAATCTTCCGCTGGAATGCCGCGGCTGGGTCCTGGAAGAGGACCAAGATGCCTTTCATACTGCGGCTGGGTACGTTGAGGCTGATGTTCCACAAGCTATCGCTCATATCACGGATAATTTGGCGGTGCCGGAGCACGCAGTCATACAGTATTACCAGCAGACCGGCGCACTGGTTACGGATCACCCGGGCGAGCTCGATCTGGGTGACCATGTCATATTCGAGGCTAACGTTCTCGAAGGTGTAGCTGAAATCGGTGTCCTGAATAACTGAAGGAGACAAAGTACCCAAACTGACACCTCTCAAAGAAATATTTGTTCATCTAGACGAGGTGAGCGCATCCGAAAACATCGCTCCAGTGTCTACCAGTATTACAAGTGGCTCTACTCTTCTGAGGACAGCCCCGGCTTACCACGAATGCATGAACTCCGGACGGACAGTGGTATTTGCCAATCCACAGTGGATCTTAAACAATTGTGGTCAACCTGTAGATACGACGTGCTTCAGCGTAACTTTACACATTCGCCGGCGTGATGGACTCACTGGGCCCTAGTTGCACTATCATAGGCTGATGGGATATGTCAGGTGTCATTAGTTTTAAATGGTAAGGGGTGGGTGGACAGATTTACGCCTTCCAATTCCAGCGAGGTATTTATACAAGAAAGAAGGTGCCGTCGGGGAGATCTGGAGAACCACCGAAGCTTCATGAGCTCGCCGATGTGGATATCAAAGCCACAAATGCGCTCCAGAATCTCGCCCTGGTTCTATCTGATGATCCTGAGAATAGGGTAGGGAGTCTCGCTAGATCGGGTCGTCTCAAATGGGACATTTGCAATCAGCACATGGTGGTGTTGTTCAGAAGGTTTTGAATAATGGTACGGTTTACCTCTGGAACACGGCCATGGGAAATGATGAACTTCATGTGAGGATACTGCCGGATGGGGGCCATGCAATCGGAGGTCCAGATGCAACGTCAAGTATGGGTCTGGGAGTCGCAGGTTGCGACGTCTATAGTTATAGGCATGGAAGGCGCGGCCTTAGCCTGCGGCGTTCTCAGTGGGATGGGAAAGTTTGTAAGCCGGCGTCTGTCCGACAAATTGTGCAAAAAAGAAACACAATGCAAATTCGCTTACTGGCTGAGAGGAAGCTTAATTCCATCACCAACAACGTTTCTACAGCGCTGATTGAGGGTATGATTTTGAATACCGAGTTCCGATTAATGCTCGGTACAGTCGAAAAATACCGAGAAATGAACAACAGATTCGAATCTGTACGGCACATAACTCGATTTCATTAGATGAGAAAACGAAAGACGAGTTAGTGCAGCAGGGGCGGAACTAAGCCCGCGCAGCCTTCATGAAATAACTATCCGCCAATTAATGTTTTTCGACAGAGAGGTGGGATACCAGAGTTCGATATACTTGTAGCCTTACCCGCAAGTCGGCTATAGGATGTGTCCATCACCCTTATCCAATATACTCACTCTGACCGCAATTGGGGTCAGGTGGGGGTTACCTATATGTATTACGCACAAAATTTACAACGCTGTACAAGACCAGACAGATGAAATCACCAGACACAGTGATAATATAAATGACCTAATTGAGTTTGGTAACCCAGACCTAGACTGAGCCATGAGCTTTCTATTTTAGTGAAATGCCAAAAAATATCCTGATGAAAAAGAGAGAAACAAATTCCCCCACACCCGGAATCGAACCATCAAAATGAGCGCCGAGCAAAAGCAAAAGCCCGAGGAAAAAAAGAGATAAACAAAATTTTCCTCACTTGGAATCGAACCACCAACCTGAGCGACGAGCAAAAGCAAAAGCTTGGTATGTTGGCCCTTTTCCACAGTAGTTACCCCAAGGGGTGGTAATCCGGATTTACGCTAACGACTAAGTGGTGAGCCGTCCCTGGGGCTATTATGGTACGTTCATACACAATCGCCAATTATTTATGAATGTGAACGGGTGTCCGTCTGTATAATCAATCGCCATTTATTTATGTAGCTGGACACCATATGGCTTGATGTGTAGAAGAAATTAGTCGGAACAGGGGTTGGGGACTGCCCTGGGGCCTGGGGAGGCTCCCAATAGTTTGTGTCACTCGCCCTCCCTGGTGCTTCGGCGCTAAGCAAATTATGTGTCCCTCTGTGTTTCCTCCATTAGTCCTTTTTAAGATTTATTGTCAGGGCGAAACTCCCTGTAGATAGCTCTGAAGTAGATCGATATTCAGAAATGGAATAAGACTGGTTTGTGATGTCAAACTTTCATGGCTGGTGTTTCAAGTTTAGGTCTGAGATGTTTGATGGCGGTCTGAAATAGCGCCAACCCACCCTCTACTGCGGAGGAGCATTTATGAGCACTTCGCCTAGATCTCGGTGGCGGGTCACGGTAACCGTCAGCTACTGCTGTGTTGGTGGCCATCAGTGAGATTTCGTGACATGCTTTTAGTGCTCTCGGAAGCTTTATGCCTTAAAAAAATACATATTTGTATTTATTTTAAATTAGTAGGCTACACATGGAGATAAGGCTGAGGATTAGGATGTAGTTGAGCGTTAGAAATACATACTGAAAAAAGGCCTATTTTTTTCGATGCGCTTTTCTTCTTGCGTTTAAATCGACCTATAAAATACAAGGGTTTACAACTGAAACTTCACCTCCCTCAAGGGAATGAGTTGCTTGATGAATCGATATGGCCATGTAAAGCCATTAATAGGGCAAGCCATGAGTTTCTCAACCACGGAGAAACGGAGAATTTTTTTTCTGGGAAGGGGGCATATAAGATTGTAAGAAATTCAGTTAACTAAGGTTATAACACCTTATATTTTAATATCTGTCCTCAACTCCTTACAAAAAAAATCGAAAAACAGAGGCCCATCAGAAATGAAACTAGAATTACTCAAAGCCAATAAAAGTTTTACCAGTACAAAGACATTTGTGGCTTTATGGACTGTTTGACACACCGCCCACCCTGTTTGCTCTGGGGATCGCTGTTTGGATTAACCAGTGCCAACAAACCGCCAACTCAGGACGGACTATTTGCGGTTGTCTTACCAAGCCATCTCACCTTGTGTCAGAGTCAGGACGAATCAGTCGTCGCCCCAAGAAAATGCTCTGTCTTATATAGTCTTGGATAAATGATGGACAAATCGTTTCCCTGGAAAGCGCGTTTGCTTTTCATCTTGTCGCAAACACACCAGTTTACATTAGGAGGACAAACTTAGGGCTTTATTGATAGATTACCAAGTCCAGAAGTCAGACTATGTATTCCTGGTTTGACCAAATAGGCGACATTTCACTTCCGGCAAGTCGAGTTTGTACCATCAACAGACATAGATGATCGACCAAAAGGGCACGGCCGGTCGAAGTTCTGGTGTTTTTTCATCGATTGAGGCTTGACTGGAAAAATTACTCTGCTGTGAATCGCAACATACAACAGACGTGTTCGCTGTCCGGAAGTTTCATCGATGTGGCAAAAGCTTCTTAAATGACATATGGGTGCATCAGAGGAAAGGTTTGTGATAAATGGCACCTGTCTAACACACCAAGTCATCTGGAACATCAAGACTATCATCCCTGTATATACCAACACGCCACAGATCTTTATTCCAGTTGACAGGAACGAGTGTCACTGTGGCATTCAGTTTATTACGTACTTTGGACCGTGACGTAATTGGCGTGTGAACTTTATAGGTTAGCCGAAGAGTTATGAGCGTTCATTTTGTTACATCTCTAATCGACTTTATTCGATATTTAATCTTCTTCTCAAAAGAGGTAAGGAAAAAACACAACGATACAAAAATATCCCATCAGCGAAATTTCCGCCATGAACAAATCTCGCCTTACCCAGCCTTATAACAGGCCTCCTCTCCTCAGTCCACTGCGTTTCAAGAGAGTTGTTCTTCAGCCACAGTTATATCACATGACAAATGTTTCCTAAGGCTCTCAGAGTGACATAATTCTTCGTCTCGGAATATGCCGGAAAATTACTTCATTAAATGGTTTAAACGGTGCCAAAAGTCCGTGAATTTGAAAGACACGTATAGGGTGTAAAGATCGTTGGCTGAAGAAATTTATTACGTACTATATATATGTATATATATATATCTATATCTATATCTATCTATCTATATATATATATATATATATAGAGAGAGAGAGAGAGAGAGAGAGAGAGAGAGAGAGAGAGAGAGAGATGATATATACTACATGTATATGAGTAATCATGCACAGTTGAACGTTCTAAATTAAATGGTATACTAAATTAGGCCGCCACATTGAAGATGGCACATATTTTCCACACTACATTCCCAGTTAGGAGTACATTATGGCTTGCCAAGACAGTCATCTGGGGACGTTATTATTGGATTATTTCCGTTGTGCGTTACCCAAACCTATGTCATGACACAATGACACCACACGTCCACTGACTGCTTGTCCTGGAAAGACCTCCGTCCATTGTGCATTAACAGACATAATGGTCAATGGTCACTCCTGACTACTTGCAAAGACTATATTTTGAGATGTATCTCGCTTTCAGTCACGCACAAAGAGGTTCCGAAAGATCAAGATGCCTGGAAGTTTTAGGCTGTGTAGTTTGCCTGTACCCTTTTCGTTGCTTTAAAAAAAAGGAACTGGTCCCGTTAGAAGTTGGATACATCACAGCTTCAAACTTTCAGTGAAATTCTGTTGTCCTGTCCGCCCACTACGATCGATTTGCACTCTGTATCGGCCATTACCGGCTCTAGCCACGAGCCCTCGTGCTCCTGTCTGGCCCTACGTCTTGCCGATCAACGTCACAATCGTTACTTCAAGGCAGAAAATTAGGAGAACAATAGTTCATCAGGATCTTTAAAATGGAAAAAGAAAATGCCCCCAAAAAAACTGGGAAACTCATATACAAATCCCTTTAGTAAGTATAAAAGCTACCCTGTTCTGCTTGGATAACCATGCCCTTTATCGGAGTCTGAGGTAATTTGTTCTCCGGCCGAATGAGGCAGCCAAATATAGCTCCGTGTATCATTTCGGTCAAGCGGTATTCCGCATATGTATTTCAGCCTCTATAAAGCTTTAGGTTTTATGAGCCTTGCATTTCACGGTCAGATTACTTTATCTCGGGATTAACGAGATCTATTGCACGACATCGTTTACCTTTTAGTTCTTCATTTTATGCTGATAAAATTTTAATGGTCAAGAGAGCTTTAAGTAAGCTTACATAAGACTCACGTAAGCGTTATCTGTTTGGTTGGGACAGGTAAATATTTTCGCAATGAACAGGTAACTAATATGTAACTTAAAATACACGCTAATTTCTGTTATATTATAATAAAAATAAATTCAGTCCGCCAACGTATAAAGGCGCCTTGCATGCTTCCATTGCCATCGTATACTAAGAGATAAATGAAAACATCATGGAATGCTAGGGACAAATTTTACGGAAGGATATATTCTTGTCATTTAAGTCAGGATTTCACCAAAGAAGCAAGCTTTATCGACAGATAGGTCGATAAAACGTTTCGTCATTTTAAGGTTTTTGAGTGATTGATTAATTGATTACCATGAGCTTGACGCCTCGTATACTCAGGAATGTTTCACTTGTACTTTTGACCGGGAGGCAGAGTAGATGACTCAGTGTAAACAAGTTGTCTTGGCCATGGTAGTGACAAACTTTCTCACATTTGACGCACGGATTTTCATCCTCAGGTCGAGCTCAGCATGTGCATCTTATACTGGTGCATGCAAAGCAATTGTTCTCCAACCAGCTTCATTTAAGATCTGTTCAACACTGTATAACCATTGTAAAATCAGCATGCGTAACGGAATGTCGTATGACGTGGAGAGATGTACCCTCAATTGTGTACGTCACACTGCAGGGAAGCATCTGTTTTTAAAACGCCCCCTTATTCCCCGAAATCGCCCGATACACTTGTTTGTAGAGGTGTAATATACACTGTAGCACATATAAAACTATGGTCAATACTCGAGCTGTAATTGGATGACCACATGTCGTGGATACAACCGGCAAGACATAGGTCTATACATGTACTGTCTAAAACTGTGCTAATTCCAATCAAAGTTCTTCCTGTCCCCAGCTCTCCTCCTCATAAGCAATATCATGGCTCCCCTGTAGGTTTGCCCGGAGGTTCGCAGAACATTGTCATCGGGTAGTAAACACAGACGTGATAATGCTTTCAGTTACCGTGGCATCTGACAGGGCGTGAGTATGCGCCAGTTGTCGCAAAGTATAACCACCAGCCAACATTTCTACACTGTTCCATACTTTTCAGTTGTCAACTATAAGTGTGTAAATAGCATCTAGAGTTCTGGCAAAACACGGATTTAAAAATCTTTCATGGTCAGTTTTCCGTTTTGTATTATCTTTCCGAAAACTGGTATTCTTTCCGTGTGAATCTGCTCTAAAAGTTATTGGATTTTATCCCTTTTTCAAGAATAAAACTGCAAATTGTTTTTATATTGTAATGTTACTTGTTAGGTTTTACAGCCGGAGCACTTTTCCCTCCGCACCGAAATTCCAATTCCGCCAATCCAATTCGATGAAAATAGCAACAGAGGAGCACTTGGAAGGCTCGAAAAACCCTTGATCAAATCTTCAAAGTCTATTCCATGCCGCTAGAAAGATTTCATCCGATTTTTCTTGTCACAGGCGTTGAAATAAAACTTCTAGGAAGCTACCAGTCCTGTCAGCGTGCTACGGAAACAGGATCAACATTTAAATCGCTACTATAATTTTACCATGCTTTTTTGTAAAAGGCCGCTATCGCACATCAAGCGTTGGGCATATAGTGTTATATAACACATGCCTTGAGACGAAGCCAATAAACGCGTCTTCGATTTCAACCATAACGGCAGGTCCAGCTATTCTCAGCTACATTTCGGATTCATTACTCTTTGGCATGGTTCAGTCAGGCACAGAAATCGTTTGATATGCCGCTAAGGGTTCACGTATAGCCTTCCAATTTGCATGTTAAGACTGACCTACAAAACAAAGTGTACTGCACTCGAAACCGTCGCTGGCCGATTTACACATGACGTCTTCTGTTTGCGAATAGAAACCAACAACGCAAATCTTTCTCCGTTAAGCATTGCTGGTGTATTGCTTTCGAAAAGCATATCTTCTGCCTGTTGGAGCCATTATGATAATGGCTATGCCCGAGTCCACAACATAGCAAAAAATCCATATTTCTGCGAATTGAAAATGAACATGGTAAAGCGTGATTTGACAAACAACTTTGGGAAAACGTCTAAAACTAAAGAAACCGCCTATAAATTCCAGCTTGATCGGAACTCTTCGCGATAAAACCGTGTACCATGTTTCAATGCCGGACTTAACCAGCATCACTTTCGTACTTGGCTTCAATACGCCAGGGTATACTTGTCCTCTTAAAGCAAGTATCCAGTTCAAAAGCACACCAACGTAAGGCAGAAAGTGTTGTGTTTTACTCAGTTTAGAACCGTTTTATTTTAAGACAGGAAATGGTTCCCACTCAGTAAACGTTTTGAAAAAAAAGTCCGGAAAACTGTGTCAGGACGGTCTGTTGGGCTGACAGACGACGGGTTAAAACGATAGTTCCCTCCGGTAGGGGTAAGGGGACTAAAGCCAGCTCGACACGATTTTTTCCTGTCAACGTGTCCTGTTCTGTCAAAATGGTGTTCAAGGAAAGTTTCATTGTACAACGGGATCAACGTTACTCTTGATAATTTGCAGACTTCTTACAAGGTTTCATTAAGTAGCCGTGCTGGTAAATTATGCCAATATCAAAGTACGAATGAACATAACACAGATGAAACGAGAAAGTTCCACAAGGTTTTGTAAGATTTCTCCCAAAAACTTCTTTACACAGAATGGTAGATATATAAAATAAAATGGCTTTTTACAGTTTTAAAAGCTGGTCAATGTAAGAGACACCGACCAGAACTTCGTGTTAAATTGGTTGATGGATAAAACTGATCCTGAGGGCCTCAGTGGTTCAGTCGGTTAGGGCGCTAGCACAGCGCAATGACCCAGAAGCCTCCCACCAATGCTGTGAGTTGAAGGGCAGCTCATGCTGGCTTCCTCTCCGACCGCACGTGGGAAGCTCTGCCAGCAACCTGCAGATGGTTGTGGGTGTCCTCTGGGCTCTGCTCGATTTCCTCCCACAATAATGCTGCTGCCGTCGTACAAGTGAAATATTCTTGAGTACAAATACCAATCAAATAGGTAAATAAATAAATAAATAAAACTGATCCCAACATTCACTCTGTTCGTCAAATGACCTGTATAGCGACACATGAAGCCAGCCGACCCCGGAGTAAAGAAAGACAAAAGCCTTGAGGGAACGTCATTTGCCTTTCTAAAAGACATCAGTGGCTAGCAGTAAAATCAGATAAGAGATATAGCATGGTAATAGGCAGACGGAACTAACGGCTGATTCCATGGGTTTTACAAACTTTATCGGTTAGGATTCAGAAACTCATCAAGACGTGCGAACACATTCAGACAAAGAGAAATTTATGAAAGGAGAAAAGCATACGCGTGTGTAAGGAAATGTGTGAAAATCCAAAATATAGTTAATACACCAATTTGTCTAACGCTGTTTCGCTCTGTTGTTTATTCGTGAATTTGCGATGAAGGTTTGTATCCAAACTGGTAAAGTAATAGTCAGACGTTGCAAGAGAACAATCGTCAATCCTAAGAAAAGTCGTGCATAGGTTTACGGAGGGGGGAGTATGGTTCGATTGTAAACATTTTTTGTTCTTATCCTCAAAAACAAACTTGGGGAAATTTATTGATATTTTAGGGAAGATGACAAGCGCACAACATGACCTAATGGCTGACTCTGCAAACAAGCACGATTTTCAGGTAATTGTCGGTCATTATTCCTCGTAAAAGACAAAAAAAGAAAAACACCACGAGAATGCATGTTTTTGTGGGACGTCGCTCAGATGTCAGTCGTCTGAAAATTCGCCATGGCTTATCGACCTAGGCGTCTGTGTATAGATAAATTTGCTCGTACATCACGCCGAATTTCAGTTCCACTGGATCATATATCAGGGCCAGGAATCAATAACCTTCTGCCTATACCAATCAGCTGTGTTACAAAAAAACTGAAGTCAGCCTGTACTTTCCGATTTTCTCAGATCACAAAAAGTTATGTGAGGACCAGAAATTGGCTCAGAGGTTTATAAAAAAAAAGAAAAGAAAATAAAAAGAAAAACTATCAACGGCCGTTGTGAAAATCCGGGGATGCAAGCAAGAATTCTAACGTGAGCTGAACGCTATGTATATAGAGGGAACATCTCCTGACATTCTGTCTAAGAATTCTCGAAAACACGTTCGACGAAATTGCAATCCACACACAACATTGCGTGTAACGGCTGATATAGATATTTAACCCTTGCTGACAACATACCTAACGGTTTTCTCACGGAGGAAAGTGGTAAATGTTAATCTGTTCCAGGGACTAGCTTTCTTGTTACTTTAACTGACACCTGGTATTCCCTATACTTGGCGATCTTTTTGCACAGCTTGGAACAACTTCTCAATGTGCAGAAACAATCTTTCTAAAGGTTGAAATTGCTCAACTTCTCAAAGCAAGTCTGTATATACTACATCATAACGCGGAAGCGGAAAATAATGTTTATACAGATCAGAGACTACTTGTAGATCAGAGAGCTATGGGATTTGCCGGAAAGTTTGTTGTGCTGTCTGAAGAAACAACTGGGCATTTCCCAATGTAAACAGGTGGAATCGTGTAGACGTCTAACAGTATCAGAGGTGACTATAGTTTAACCCTCGTCTGTCACTCCATGAATCTGCCACGGAACAGTTTTCTGCGCTTTTTTCCAAAAGATTAATGCTATTGAATGGGTACTATTCCCCGCCTAAACCTAACGTTTCCAAACGGTGTAAAAACACACGCTTTTCTACAGTTAGCATGGTGCGACATGTTACACCAAAGCAAGTAGCGTTAGGACCTGCATCTTTTATGCAGGTTTTATTCATCACTGAGGATTAGTACAGGGTTTTACCATGAGTGGTTACACATCCAACTTGTGTTTCGGGCCATTTTTCTCATTTCTAGACCAAACTGTAGCCCTCTGTTTTGCCAAAATTATGGCCCTGTGTGTTTTCTTGCGGACTTTGGTCTACCTTTACTGTCCTGACGGCTGCAAATTTGGGTCTATATCGAAAGTAGTACTTGCAGAATAATTAATAGACAAGCATGTATTTCCGCAATGGAAGGGGTCATCTCCATATGGGGCCGAGATAGCTTCCAGGACAGTACGTGTTGCTGTGACAGTACATATGCACGACTCGTTAGCGTCATTTCAGGTGCTTCTTCTGTTCGCCACGATATGGCTGAGATATTGCCGATGTGGCGTTAAGCCATAATCATTCATTCTTCTGTTCGACTGAGCCATGTGAGGTAATGAGACTGAACCCCGGAAAAGCTGGCGACACCGGTGTACCTGTATTCACAACCCAAGGGGCGTTTATTGGCTTCGTCACTAGGCCTGTGTTATATATGTTCAGCCGAGTCTCACACACATCCTGTCTGCCAGGGAAATGGTTGATGTGGGAATAAAGGCCTTTTACAAAAAGCGTAGTAAAATTGTTTCAACGATTTAAATGTTGATCCTGTTTCCATAGCACGCTGGAAGACCTGGGGTTACCTAGAAGGTCATTTGAACTCTCCTGACATGAAAAATCGGATAAAAGCCCAAAGTGGCATGGAACAGACTTTTTACAGACTTCATCAAGGGCATTTCGAGCCTTTCAAGTGCCCCTCTCTTGCTATTTCGACCGAATTGGATTGACAGAAATATTGGAAATTCAGTGTGTTAGGCAAAAAGCGCCCCGGCTGTCTAACCCAACTTTTATTATCACAATGCAAAGGAGACTTCTGCCATTTTGTTGTGGCAAACGGAATAAAGTCCAATAATTTTTAATCCAGTTCACAGAGAAAGATAACCGCTTCTTTCGCCACAGTAATACAAAACGCAAAGCTCAACATCATACAATGTTAGAAGAACTTTTTGCCACAAGTCGAAATATAATCTGGAATAAACTTAAGGTTGACAATTGAAAAGTATCAAACCGTGTAGAAATGTTGGCTGGCGGTTAGAGTTTGCATCAGCTGCCGCATATCCAGACCAATCAGAGTAATGGAGAAAGCTCATAGCACAATTATGACGTCTGTGTTACACGACCGCAGTGTATTGCAATACCCTGAGGACATCTAGAATCATGAAAATTGTAAACCGTAAAAATTGTTTGTGAGGAGGAAAGCTGACAGAATTTCTTTTGAAATTTCCTCAGCATTAATAATGAATGAATGCTTATTGTTTAACGCCCTACTCAAGAAGATTTCACTTATACGAAGGCGGTGTCTCCTTAGTGCAGGACGGATTTCCACCGTGTGTTTTATCTGGTGCTGCCTCACAGAGACGACGTGCCGAAGACCCCTCACCCAGTCACATTATACTAACACCGGGCCGACCAGTCCACCCTCTTATTGCTGAACGCCTAGCAAGGAACCAGGATGTACCATTTTTTAAAAGTCTTTGGTATGACCCGACCCAGGTTTGAACCCAGATCTTCCCGTTGGAAAGCGGACCCGTTGGAAAACATGTGTATCCGGGCGGGTCGATAAGCATTAAGATATGTCTGCGCTAACATATTCTGGCCGGTGCACTGCCATTCCATTTCAACGTCTGAATTTGTAATGCATGGTTGGTGGTTTTAGTGCATATATACACGTGTACACTCCTAAAATTGATGAAGTCTTACATGAAGTTTGTTTGCACCAATATGACATACATTTGCTTCAGAGGAAGTGAGGGGGGGGGGGGGCAAGCGTCAAGTCCGTCATTTACATGCACAAGACCGGTGATTCACTTCGGTCTATCCGGGATACTTCCACCAGTAAGTTAATGTTAAATCAAGTTATCAGTCAATGAAAAAATTTCAGGTCACGAAACGGCATCGCGGTAAACCTGTGACAATATAGCAAATGTATTCTTCTGTATAACTGGTATACAGTTATATATCAAAGAATTAGCATTGGTTGGCTTTTGACATACCACGGTGAGGGGAGATGACATCTGCATACATCTCTGGATTGAAATGGGTTTGAACATGTTTTCTAACTTGCTTCAAGGACTTTTTGTCCAAATACCCATACCTACTGACAAACAGTATAATTCATTCTATGTTACCTACATAGAGCTACATAATTTGTCTTTTGGGAAGATATCCAGCTGTCCCAAACAAACAGACCACGCATCAGATGATTTTAAGATAAGCATGCACAAAGCTATCTTAACCTCTAAGAGATCAGTCTAAAATCACCAACTGATAGGTTGGAAATATATACAATCTCTGATAATAGTCTCTTGAATCCCAAGATAAGATGATCTAAGTATGAGATAGTAGGCTCACATAACCTATAAAATTAATCTAGTCAATGAACCGAAATGATATCTACCGCGCTGTAAACGACCGACTACCTGTCATTTGCTCCGAGAAGGGATTACTTCAGGCTCCGATAAGACATTAGGGGCATCCAAGCAGAACACACCCGGCTTATTAACAACTGGGTAATTGCCAATCCTAATAGATAGAAACATATGGACCTTCTTCTTTTCAAGAAAGCTTCCCATTGCTAATTGTTTCTATAGACAAACAGTGGTTTTGCACACAGTGTTTGTGTGACATCCAATTTAATGAGTCCGTAACTCTTATTATATGTGGGATCTTGGTGAGAATAAAGCGGTCGGCGAAACTCTGTAGCCATTTTAGCTGCCTACCGTCAGTTGAAGACCACTTCTCTTTCACCATGATGATGTGCTTATCTGTATGTCACAAGTGGTGATGCTTGTCACTAACTTCTCAAAGGCCATTGGTTTATGACGTACACTCCCTCCCTCCATCAAACTGATGTTAGTTTAACCTGGTGTTGACGTGGTGTTCAACAATCATTAACATGTCCATCTCACTCTGGCCTCCTCTACTGTCGTACGTGGGAAGGTCCGCCAGCAAACTGCGGATGGCCGTGGGTTCCCCCGGGCTCTGCCTGTTTTCCTCCTACCATAATGCTGGCCACAGTCGTATAAGTGAAATATTCTTGAGTATGGCGTACACCAATCAAATAAATAAATAAGTCAATAAATAAAGAACCATTAAATCACTAAACAACCAAACCTTAACTTACTGATAGGAAGGTTGTATACAATGTTAACGCAATCGCTTAGGGTCCAGGAAAACGGTTGATGTGCGAATAAAGGTATTTTGCAAAGAGTAGAGTAAAATAATTTTAACGATTTAAATGTTGATCCTGTTTCCGTAGGGCGCTGGTGGGCATGGCGGTTTCCTAGAAGATCATTTGAACTCTTTCTTTGAAGATAACCATTTTTTAGCGAGGGTAATACAAAACAGAAAGCTCAGTCTCAAACAGTTTTGAGGTTTTTCCCACAAATCGAAATGTGATGTAGAATAAACTTCCAGGTGAGAATCGAAAAGTATGGAACCGTGTAGAAATATTGTCTCTCGGTTACAGTCTGCATCAGCCGGTGCATTTTCAGGCCAGTCAGAACCACTGCAACAGCCCACGTAACCATTGTCACGTCTGTGTTTAATCTCTGGGAGTACCTGTAGGGGCACCGTAATAATGTAATGTGAGGAGGATAGCTCTGGCGGCAGGAAGAATTTCAAGTGAAAGATGCACAGTTTTAGAGTACATGTAGGCCTATATGTCTCCACGGCATACACCCATTCCATTACAACTTGAGCTTTGACAATCGTTATGCAGTGCATATACATCAGGATCTGAGCATGAAATATAAGATTCGTATAACATATAACTCTCTGGTTGCTGAAATGTTATACCCAAATGATATACGGCGCTGTATAAAGCCGAGTACTTGTCATTCGGAAGGAGAAGGGATTACTTCTGGTTCCGGTAAAGGGCATTAGGGGTATCCAAGCAGAACAGTTCCGCTTTAATACTAACCGCAGGGATTTCGATATAGTTGTCCTGGATCAGATTTTTCCATTTTAAAGGCCCTAATGAACTTGTCTTCCCTGTACCTTTATAAATTTGACCATTGGAATACAAATGAATAATTCTTGAGTGACACAAATTACAGAAATAAAATATACATGAATCTCGATACTAGTTTCCCCCTCAGCACGACCGTTTTCACATCCTCAGTGACATGTGTATCAGTGAAAACTTGCGAAAACTGTTTACAGATACAGAAGGTGTGTACCATTGATACACCTGTCAATGCGAGCGTGTTACACTCTACCACATATACTATATACCACACTAAAACAGTAGTCACTAGAGAGTAATACATTACAAAGAAAAGATTAAAGTGCCACTCTGATCGGAATACAAATTGCGTAGAAATATTAGTGATATGGAAAAAACCTTATGGAGTAAGCCTATGACCATATTTCAAATGGATTTTGATGAATAACACTATGTAACCCATATAACTGAAGATTACTTGAAAAACAAAATCTTCGGCTGTGTCTGTAAAATTTTCCTGATGGGACGTGATAATATTCATGTGGTCGTGGGTGACGTCACACCAGGCAAAGTGGAAGGGACAGAAAATACAGTATTTCCGTATAATCTGACGAAATGCACAATGTCGGTTTCAATATGCTGCAATATTTTCACAATACAGGAAAGCAATTCAGATTAACCCAGTCTTTATCAATTCGCGTTGCTTTTAAGACACAGATGTTTAGACACAAAAGTAGCTCTTTAAACTCCAGACTCAAGTTACTTGCTCTGTTGCTGTATTCCTCAGTCAGACTGGCACCACAGAGCAAACGTGTCACGATCTGCGAAATGTAGATATTACCTACAGTTCGTCTGAGCAATGATCATGCATGGGGTAGTACAGAGCGAGAAAGGCAGTTGACTTTTTACTTTTCTTCAACAAGCACCCTCGGGTGCATGGTTTACCCATGCCGGTAAACTCTGTGGCAACACAAATCCAATTTTATATCACTACACGTTGTGATGAAGTTTGAACAGACGGCCCAATATTCGAGTCAATAGTTTATCTCATTGCTTCGCCTCTGGTTTACTAGCAAATCTTGTCCACCCCTCGGGGTGCCGTTTTCTTGTATTTAGAAGTCCTGATTACTTTCTGTTCCGTCTACGATTATATAGCCTGGAGAAAGGCCGATACCTGGTATGTAGACTAAGCCTGTATATAAATCAATTGGGGACAGGCTTTTCTTAATGTACACATAAAAATGTCCTAGTATTAATTAAATTCACTAAATGAACAAAGGTGCTTCCAATTAAAACTTGCTTCTGATCTATAAATTCACGCTTTGAAGAATATTTACGTATAAATTCAGTTTATTCTAGATCGACCATGCAGCAGATCCCACGAATGAAAAATCTCTGTATAATTTTGGAATTAGGACATTGTGGGAAATTATATTTCTATATAAGTGAACTCAAAGACTCTACATGGCTAAATCCTTTAAGAAGGAAGACAAAGCCGTAAAATGTAATTATAGAATGTACGCCGAAGGGTGTGCACCTTTATCATAAAGTAATTGTTACTATAAACTACAAAGTCGTACGCACCCCGATCATAAGCAAATCCTGCTGGAGTCTCTCTCAGAATATTGGAGATATTCTTTGATTCAAGGGCCACAAATTGATTTTAAAAAAACCTTTGGTTTAG
Source organism: Acanthopleura granulata (assembly GCA_016165875.1). Lineage (NCBI taxonomy): Eukaryota > Metazoa > Mollusca > Polyplacophora > Chitonida > Chitonidae > Acanthopleura > Acanthopleura granulata. The sequence continues at coordinate 37,738,970 of JABBOT010000001.1, read as the reverse complement.
CAGAACGACAGAAAACGACAATGAAACAAACCTACGTCATTGGATAGGCTGTTCTTCGATACACTTCCAGAACTGACCAATCAAATAACTTTATGGACCCTCTTTGTGCGTGACTGAAAGCAAGAGATATTTGATTTATCCTGTGCGTCACGTATGCGCAAACTGTGCCCTAAACTCTAAAAAATATCTATATCTATAGTCTGTTGGTTAGGAAATAAAAATCATAAGATGCGTTAAGCCGCTTATACGGAATAATTATTCTGAAAATATAGTCCTTGCAAGCAGTCCTCAGTGACCATTTGCCGTTATATCTGGCAACGGACAAATGACGAAAGTTTTCCCGGGACAAGCGATCACTCCAGGCGTGGTGCCATTGTAATTATATCGTTTTGGGTAAAGCACAACCGATATAACCCGATGATACAGTCCCCAGATGAATCTCTCGGCACACCGCAATGTGCTCCCCATTGGAAAGGTAGTTCGTAAAACATGTGCCACCTTCAAAGTGGCGGACCAATTTGGTAGAGCTGAGTATATCATTTAATTTAGTACGGTCAACTGCACATGATTACCCAGTGCCATAATGGCCTATAGTATATATAAATACAGGGTTAGCTCCACAGCACATGATCATTACACATTATATATAGTGTATATATAGTTAGATCTCTTAATTTTAACAGCAATTGCACAATGTAATGATATACAGAAAAACTTTCCCTTGTCAAAAATACCAGAAAAGGCTAGTAATAGGCCTGTCTCCCAGACGACCATTTTTTTCACGTCGTATTGACCAGTATTGACCAGACCGTCGAACTGATTAACTTAGACTGGTATTCGGCCTGATCTTCCAGATGATCTAAAACTCGTCATAATGATTCGTTTATCGATATTAATCACACATGACACGTACAGGTTAGTTAAGGAAAAGACTAATTAGGGCCTGGTTCATTCACAACATTTGTCATCTTGATAATTCATGCTCGCAAAAATATGATTAAATTGCCATAGTCAAATCTTACTGTCACCTTGATTGGGGCAGAATATGTCATTTATTCTTTTCAGCCTTGATCCAGTTAACACAAGATCTGTTTTGACATCAACTTGACAGTGTCCAAGTTCAAGTGGAGAAACTGGGTGTCAAAACACATAAACGTCTACGTGACAATGCTGCCACCCACAAGGCACAGAGCATGTTATGTAGACCGACAGACAGCTCTGTGATAAACTGAATCGCCTTCCTTTGGGATTTCATATGTACTCGTCTAAATGATACCAAAACCTGTTAAATAATCAACAAAGATTACTTGAACTTAGTTCTTAAAGCTAATTTGTAATAATCCAGTTTAAGTTGTGAATAGCTCAGAATGGATTTGACTGCAGGCATGCATGCCGGACAAGGTCAGGATATAAGTTATACTAGTTCAGATGCATGATGAGTTGCTGTTCCAAGATTGGCAAGCGAAAAAGTTATTCAGTTTTTTGTTCGTCACTGTAAAAAGCAAGAATAGAGACTGTAATGGTATCCAGCAAATTTAACAGGATGCGCAGGGCAAAGATTCAAGAGTTCTTTTGGATAAACTATGTTAGAAACGTAATGGCGATTAAGTTCTTGTAAATTATCACCCATCATACTGAAGGGTTCTGATAGACTCACACCTCAACCCGGACAGAAAGGCAGAAATTAACCTCATGACCTAGCATGCCATGCAGACTTCCTATTTAGGTGGACATTCGGTGAAGTAGTGCAGGCAGCATCTGGAAAGAAAATGTGGAGTTTCAGCGTTATAAACTTCTCGTGGTGAAGGAAAAAAATATAATTGCATTTTTATGACTCGATAAAGCTTAACTCCAAAATGATCTACATTTTTACTTTCTTCTTTGTAAGGCGAACATTTAAGACCACATTTTCGAACACATGATGGCATATCCAATTCACTGGACATAAACAAGGTCAGGCTCAATTCTGTAATTAAAAATATATACATTTTCTTAACGTAAACAACATACTGTACCAAAGAACATTTAATACGAAAAAACTTAAAAACGAAAAAAGCACATTTCTGAAAATATAAATACAAATGTATGCAATAAATTTATGTCTTTAACAACGGCTTCCTTTCAGCCGTTCTCTACACTATACACGGAAGCACAAAATAATTGATTTTGATTGGCCTTTACCACATGACAGATCAGCTTAACCTGCTCAGTGAAGCATCTAAATGGGTATCAAGAAATCTCTGCCATGTTTACGTCAGTAGCGCCTGGTACATGGTGACAGTTAACTTCTCAACAAAAGTTGATATTATAATCTTGAGAGTATGCAGCTTAAGCTGGAAAATCAGTCAAGACAAATCCAGAGGATCCAATGAAACATCTTCAATACTCACAACTTGTTTATCAAACAGACTGATCTTCTGCTCGGTCAACAGATCGAAAGAAATGATCCATGATCAAAAAATATATAGACTTTATATAAAACAAACAATAAGAATACATGCATGGCGAGAATCTCTAATTTCTCTTCATCAAGAGATCAGGCACTAAGAGCAGGCTGCTATGAGTCTGAGCATAGGGTAGCTGCAAATAGTTTTAATAGTATTTAACTGAAGTGCACACATATCGCTGGTAAATTCATGCTTCTGGGACAGGAACAACCCCATCTAACAATGGCTGATTTGGATTTCTTAATAACGAATGTGTTGCATACTAGCTGTTAGTTTTATGACAGGGAAGAACTCAGCCATCAATTGACAAGCACAAACTCACACACACACACAAATACTCAAAGTCCCTGTAAACGCGTTCTAATTGTTTCCATTTCTTGAAACAGAAAAACATATTTCAAACCTTTCAAGTACATTTAAGCAAGAAAACTACCGTCTATAAATATCCACGTTTAGTTTTTACGATTTTGAACCTGCATAAATCACATGAATACATATTTATTTTTTACTTTAAGCCTTTTCAATAGAAGTTTATGAAAACTAAGCTCTTTAACTGAAAAAGACCGCCAAATTCGTTAAACTCTGACAAATTCACTTTGTTTATATTTATATTTAATGTAGAGCCCAAAGAAATAACCTGTCCCAATTTTATAGAAAGGAAAAAATAGTACAGCTCACCAGATCTCTGTTCAGAGTTTTTTATAACGGCCAGTGCACTTATGACGGAAGGTTTGCTGCAGTGGAGTACTATGTTCTGGTATTTTGCAGCACCCGGCAACAACTCAACAAGAAATTCAGTCAGGAGCTCAGATTCATTTAAAACCTGAAAACGAAATGTTACTTGTTGAATTAATCTGTTTAGACAAGTCTATATGAGACCTACACGTAAGTGCACTTGACCAAATTAACTAATCAGGTCACACTAAACCAACGGTGGCAGCCCGCACCTATCGTCAGAAATAGCGGTATGATATATTGGTACAGTTGTCAATAAAGTGAACAGAAAACTCCCAAAAGTACCTATCTCAATGTCTTTCTACATAAATGTGGAAAGTAGATATTTCATAGACCATAAGAAGATATTTCATATGTCACAAAACAAAGGTTTTGTCCCGACTGACTTTCCTTCACTATAAAGCCAGGCTTCGGGTTCCTCTATCCAGACGAGGAATGCTATAAATCTCCCTTCTCTTGTGTTCCTCAGTTTGGCAAAGAAGCCGACCCCGTTGTGCTAAATTGATTACCTTAGCTAAGTTAGCAGGGAATTTTAGAACGAAACAGGTTAAAGGTAGAAATTCAAGTAATAGTCATAGTTAGGTAAATTTCAGGAAATCTTTTCTCCTACCTTCCAAAATGAATCACTCCCACCGTCGTTGAAAGTTTGACGTTAAAGTTTTGCTTCTCCATCTTATAACTCAGATAACTCCCAAAATTTATATTTCCCTTGAGGGTGTTGAAGATTGAACTGTACACTCTTACATTTGATAGGTCGATTCCAATGCAGGAAAGCAGTGCATCCAAGGAAATAGACGAACTACTTTTTTTCCGTTTCCTCAAGGTCGATATCTAAGGCTTCAGAGTATGCTTATCTCCAGACCTATCTACGTTTATGGCCCACTAGCTGAAATAAATACAAGTGGGTTTATTTATGGCATGGACAACTAACAGCGTGTTGTAAATCCCACTGATGGCCGCCAACACAGCACAAGAGTAAGGCTACCGTGATCTGGCGCCGAGATCTAGGCGAAATGCTAATAAATGCTGCTCTCCAGTACAGTTTAAGGTTAGCTTTGTCTCCGGTCGGTATTAAAGATCTCAGCCCTAAACTTGAAACATCAGCCATCAAACTGTGAAATCTTCAACCAGTCTTATTCCATCTCTGACTATCGATCCACGTCGACGCTAGCAGTTATGTGCTCCACTGTCTTTCGCCCAGTAATCGTTTTGTAAGATTTCTTATTTGGGCGAAACTCGAGATACCTCTAACTCTGCAATTTATATCCACTAACTCGAGGCCATGACGACATAGGACCGACGCACTTTGATACCAGAGCAATAAAGCACGGATCTGAAAGCCACCCACAAACCAAACCATTATAACAAATGTTTATTCTCGAAAGTTATGATTTATGCCATGTCAGAATATGATGTCCCCCGGTAGATGGAGAAGCAAGAACTCAAAAAATATCCCGGCAATGCATGGCTCCAATCAAAAGACGTCTAGTTCTCGACCAGTGACGTTTCAGTTTCGAATGCAGCTTCAGCACTGGCAAAATTCTTCTGCTTTAACCTGTTGTCAATTAAGGCGGATGAAAGTTTACCTTCAGGGTTTGACCGACAAAGATTTTGAGTACGGAGTAAGAAAGCATCATATAAGTAAGAAACTAACAAAATAAAGAAAGAAAGAGAAAAAAACACATAATAAAAATGATAAAATAAATAAGTTTAAATGCATCTGTACAAGCTTTGTCTGGAATTTGTCAAAAGGAAATTATTTGCGTTTATTGACACAGAAGCAATGGATTGCTTTGTTTGGATAAGCTATAGTGGAATGAACTTTTCTCAGGTGGGCACGTTAGGAAAATATTCTAGCCCATACGTAACGCCTGACCAGTGGGCTAAGACGTTAGTGAAGTCAAAAAAGTTTTGGGGCCTCTTTGGCTCAGTCGGTTAGTAGCGCAATGACCCAGAAAGCCTCCTAGCAATGCGGTCGCTGTGAGTTCAAATTCAGCTTCCTCTCCGGCCGTACGTGAAAAGGTCCTCCAACAACCCGCGGATGGTCGTGGGTTTCCGCCGGGCTCTGCCCGGTTTCCTCCCACCATAATGCTGGCCGCCGTCGTAAAAGTGAAATATTCTTGAGTATTCACATAAATAAATAAATCAAATCAAATAATTTTAAAGTGCAAACAGAACATGAAAATATCATGGCGTGGGCGACAAAGATGAATTTGATATAAATGTTATGCACATGGAATAAACTTTAATCGCAAGAAAATCAAGCTCTAAGCAAGCTGTTTAGTTTACCAGCAATTGTTAAGCGCTGGGCCAGTTGTTTTTCTTCAGGCCTTTCCGCAGCCAACTAATGGGTGTCATTCAAGTCTCGGGCCGGTGTTCAAAATACACCATTATTGGATGAACACTAAAGAGCCGTAGAACACTGTTAATGTCTAACACCTTTCATTATTGTGATATTCCCATGTCCAACTCTGAACAGAGATTGTGTTGAACCTACTGATAGGCCATAATATGGGAAGACTCCGCCGTGAAAAATAGTGCTGTTCTCTTGACTAACGGGCTATGATAACGCCGTGGGCCCCGTGGCGATGCAATTATAAAGGGTTATATACAGCCTTATTCTACCCGATGAAAGATGGGGATTTTCTTGTCAAAAACAACAAATTAAGGTGAGCAAACCTTGAGAGATAGAAGAGACATGGCGACAGAGAAATATATAACGTCAACAAACAGTTAAATAACCACCACCTGTATACAGCTCCCACACGGAAGGACGTAATGGATGGCACTGTCTTATATGAAAAGCGGATTTATTGGCGAGTCCCGTATTTTACTTGACGGGAATGATGAGTGAGAATATTATTGTACCTTTCCGTAATACATTTCATTTGCATGGTAAATCGAAAGGTGTCGCAAAGTGGTTAATGGATTCCTTTGGCCAGTATCTTCATCGCTTACGAATGGCCATTGCCAACTCTCTATGCTGTATATTACCTTTTAACATATATAAATTGGCATGGAATACTTTCATGTGTAGACACGTTATTAAGTGCATGCATGTGTCTGGTCTGCATGCGGAAAGCAGTTTATGAGTTCAGGCAAAAGCAAATCGATGTAGACTTTAATTTCCAAAAGTTATTTTTTTCTTTTTCTTTTTGTTTTGTTTTGTTTTGTATTTTTTGTTATTGTTTGTTCGTTTGTTTGTTTTTCTTTTGTTTCTTTCTTTGTTTGTTTTTTTTTTCTTTCTTTTTTTGGTTTTGGTGGCCAGGATATGAATGATTCCATGAAACGCAAAAGTTTCGCCCTCACTGTTTGCTGATGATCGTTAATGATGTTATTCCCCATGGCTACATCGCTGACATCCTGTGGCAACCGTCTAACTGCAGATAAACGCCGTCTTCCTAAAGGCCATATCCATTTCTCTCCAGTACAAGGGAGCTTAACCCTGGATTATCACGCCTGCTTTTAACCCTCACTCTGTCGCCGTGGAGTGGAAGTGGGGAGAGAAGGCGGGGGTAGTTAATAGTGTCCAAGTATAAGGACTCACATTAAGCTAATCCTATTTCGGGACTGCCAAAGTCGATGGATAATACCTTGGTGCAAGAAAAGACTATGATCCGTAAAAGAAATCCGCACAAAATCAACCAGTGTAGTCGAGGCGGAGTCTGTGGAATCATGCATTCCCACGAAATCAATAGTGCCCTGTTTTCTTGACTAACCGAATGTCAGGCTTCGAAATTATAAAATAACGGCTTTAGACTTGACGCAGAATGTTACCCCTCGATGAAGACTTTTCCGTTAGCTGATGAGAAGCGCTTCGTGGTACCTTGCCCGCCCAGATTCTGTTCTGGTTGACAAATCAGCAACTCGAATAACAAGTACGAAATCGTGTGTTAATTTGTCCAAGATTTGTTCACGTTCATAAAACTTACGAGCAATACAGTGAAACCTGAAAGATAAAACTGTCCAATATGATCACAGTTAATTCTGTATCGCAATTGATATCAATGTTATGATTCCTTCCTCAGCAAAGAAAGGACGACACAGTCATCTTTAGTTGACAAAAGTGCAGTTTTATATAACATCACACAAATACGAACATAATGACAGTCACACTGCCAATATTTTGTCCAGGAAATTGTTGTTTAACTCCATTCTCAGTAAATTTTCACTTATACAACGGCAGTAAGTTATTCATTTGTATTTTAATGTTGGCATATTTTACCAGTACCACTGTCCAGTGAAACCATGACAGAGTTCTACCGATTATTTAAGAGAAACGTTAATACCGTTAGAAAATGACACAACAGGGGATTCCCAAAATTAGCAGGGAACAATCGTATAAGCCTGGTTTGAGTCCCTTGCCGTCACCGGAGATTTTGTCAAAACGATATTTAACGGGAACCATTTCCTGTCTTAAATAAAAGGATTCTAAACTGTGTTAAAAAAAATATTTTCAGCCATTCTTACACAACTACAATCTGGCGTATCACAGAGGAGAACAAAAGTGTACACCAAGACCTACATCAAGATGCAGGTTAAGTCCACCATTGAAATATGATATAGGCCTATGGTTTTATAGTGAAGAGTATAGATCAAGCTAGAGTTTCGGGCCGTTTCGTTAATATTCGTTAAAATTATGGCTATTTCGGTTCTGCTCTGGATTTTGACAGTACGTTTCTATCAAAGCTGTTTTTCAAATGTCGCTTCACCATGACAAATTACACGTTCAGTTTCGTAACAATTATGTCTTTTTTCTTTTCTTGTGGGCTCAGGCATAGATATTATTCCAAAGGAGACTTGTCTTTCAAATGCAATTTACCTCTAGAATGCGTAATCAAGAAAGCTTTGATTATTCATTTATTTGATTGTTGTTTTGCGTCGTAATCAAGAAAATTTGACTTACACAACGGCGACCAGCATTATGGTGGAATAGAAAGCTTTGAGTTTTTGGCATTTGTAGCCCAATCCAAATCTGACAGTGAAATAGACTTTTAAAGACTTCAACAAGGATATTCCTAGCTTTTTAAGTGCGCCCCCGTCGTCATTTCCGCCGAATTAGATTGGATGTATTAGAAATTCAGCGCAGGGGCAAAGCGCCACCGATCTATTTTCAGACATCACAATACAACGAAGATGTTTGCCCTTTTATTTAGCCAAAAGGGATGAAGTCCAAAAATGTTTAAAGGAAATTCACACGGAAGAAAAGCCATTTTTTTTTCAGGATGAGAACACAAAACTTCAAGCTCGGCATCAAAACGGCATCGGACGTCAAAGGCCCATTCAGTTGAGACTCATGAACGGACAATGATTCCGTGTGTTTTAATACAGTTTTACACTGCTAAAAATGAGAAAGCCTTTCTCTGCCGTTCGTTGGTGAATAATTCTCCTTGCACCAACACTTCATACGCCTTAAGCTGGTTTTGAGGAGGAAAACGCGTGCGTTATGAGTTGGAAATTTTGTCATTCCCATGCTCAGAGTCGGTGGTTTACTTCATGCTAGTCAGCTTCCTCCACCCTAACCCTATTAATACTGATCAACGAAATATCATAAAGTTCATATAGGCCTTAAAGGGAATCATTTAATCAATCTGTCAAAAGCCTTGAGATGACCAAACGATACCGCTCTTCCTGTACAGATCTGCACCTTATGATTCTGAATCTTTGTTATGGACACGTATATACCATATTTTAAACTTTCTGTATACTTATATCCCTGATCCATTTAATGGTTGGCGCTTATCATACCATACGGTTATAGATATTACTGTGCAGCCTACACTTTAAAATGACCAACACCCATAACGTTTAATGGGTGATTAAACTTTATACAAGCCTGTTTAATAAATATACACATATATTTAAGTATTACGCATAAGTGTCCAAAACATGTGTATAGGGCTATACTATAGTACTGTAATCTCCAAGTGTTTAATAGCTGATCCATAAAAGTGTTTACATGTGAAACTCGAACTTTACGGCGTAGTTTTTACCATGCTAGTACAGAGCAGTTATCCTTGAGCGTCTCACAGATGCGGTCGCTGTGAGTTTAAGTTCAACTCTTTGCCGATGTTGTATAATTGAAATGTTCTTTTTCTAAAATACCAATAAAGTGAATCAATAAATAAACCATAAATAAATATCGACAAATGGATGTTTATGGATTCACAAATAGAGCTTCATGCCTAAGTTACTTAGGCACATTTGTTACCATCGGTGACATTTATATATATACTTCGTGAAGAGTGATCAGACATAAAGTAGTACTGAGTCAGAAAAATTTTTCGTATTATCACATGATGTGATGAACTCTGAACGGGCGGCGCAATAGTCGAGTCAATAGTTTATCTTATTGGTTCACCTCTAGCGCTAGTTTACAGACAAAACTTGTCTATTCCCGAGTGGACAAGACATGCAATTGTTGTATTTAGAAGTCATGATTACTTTGTCTTACGTCTGTGATTTCATAATCTGAAGAAAATCCGATATCTGTGAGCTAAGCATCTATGTAGATCAGCTGGGGACTGATATCATTTTAGCACATATATACAAATTATATATAAATTAAATTCACTTGGAAAATGTTATTCTTTCGTTCGACTACACCAGAAGATAATAGACCCTTTCCGAGAACTGCTAAGACTCTAGCGCCCAGATCATTCGATAGTGTTTCTTTATTTTGAAGTAAAGACAGAAGTTTTGAGAGGCCGTGATAGGCCTCACGAACATGGTGAAATATACGGTTCACGGTATCAAATAAGGTAAACTTTGCTCTATCAGAGCTACTTATGCTTCACGAAAGCTCACATCTGAGGTGTTTGGAACCACATGTTGCACTAGATATGTTTTGCACCAAAAGAACACATGGATCCGCGTTTCCAAAGCTACTTCTCTATATACAGAGGATTCTTCTATTTAGCTACATTCACAAGACATAATCCGTTTCTGGTATTCTAGAATATTCACGTATAAATTCAATTCGTTCTAGATCAACCATGTGGCAGGTGGATTACAAGTGGCGAACGTCCAGGTAGCCCTTTGAAAGACCCGAATGAAAAAAATATGTCCTCTGTATAACGTTTTAATTAGGACATCGTGCGGAATTATGTTTGTATATAAGTTAACTAAAGGACAAATCCGTTAACTGAATGTTTTAAGCAAAACTTCTTTATAGTTTCTGAATTTTGACATTTGTAAAATAATGATTGAAAATGACAAGACCTAATATACGGTTATATCCAGTAAACAAAGAAATCCGTGAAGTCGACTTCAGGCCTAAAAGTCAGTTCCGTACGCTTCGATTAAATCCTTCGGACTGCCATCCAAATCGGTACACTCACCACCTGCTGAGCACATTTATGATCTAATAAGGGTTACTCTGAACTGCAAAGTACTCTGCTGGACATTTGATATTCCGCTGGATATTAGCAACGTTTGCACCAATCCTTCTAATGATTTTTATGTTACTCTTTTTCTTAATGTGCTAAATTAAATGCACTTTTGACCAGTATATAACAAAATAGCGTCTGGTAGCACCATGCAACACAGGGCTTATTCTGTTTGATGTCCATTGTCCTGGAATTTTCTACATGGATTTCTGGTAAGAATTTCACGATTCGTCTGATAGATTCCATAGAGTCTCTTGAGTAATTCTACACACGTGACATCTAAAATGTAACAATTAAGGTCTCTGCATTTTAGTCACCTATCTTTGGTTAAGCCGTCGTGGTATATGCTGCTGCTATTGAAATATTTGGCATGAATAGTGATAGAAGAAAACCCAAACTGGTGAAAGGTGACAGGAGGCGGGATTTCAAGGGACCGTTTGACAGCAATCTCACTCTCGAATCTGGTTTTACTCACAACGCTGTAGTCGTTTATATTACCGTAAAGTACTTTTCAAAATGACGTCTAGTTTTCCTTTTTTAATAATCTCGTTGTGCGTGGCTAATATCGAGATACATTTCATTTTTCCTGGATGTGACGTAGGCGCAGACTGTGCGCATAACTCTATTGATACCCGGAATAGTTCTGTTTGTTATGATAATCTAGGGTCATGGTTAAAAACGACAACCTACAGCGTGCATTAAGCCGCTTATACGGTGTAATTGCTCGGAAAATATAGCCCTTGACAGTGGTCCTGAGTGACCATTGACCGTTATGTCTGTTAATGGACAAGGGATGGAAGTTTTCCCGGGACAAGCAATCGCTCGAGGCGTGGTGCCATTGTAATGATATCGTTCTGGGTAAACCACAACCGAAATAATCCGATAATACAGTCCCCAGGTGAATCTCTTCGCACACCGCAATGTGCTCGCTACTGGGAATGTAGTCCGGAAGATATGTGTCACCTTCAAAGTGGCGGACCAGTTTGGTAGAGCTGAGTATATCATTTAATTTGGAACGATCAACTGCGCACGATTACTCAGTGCTATAATCTCCTACAGTATATGTATAAACCTAGCGATTTTCGCACCCGACGATCATTACACACTCTATATGTACATGTATTTAAAATTCATATAGTTTTGACGCTATTTAGATCATTTATTCATGTATTTTTTCAAACGTATGCTGGGATGCCGAATTCTATCACGTTGCGAGTCTCACGAGACGTTTGTCATGTGATATAATTTCGGTTGAAGGGCGAAATAGAGACTCTCTTGAAACGGAGTGGACAGAAGAGCGAGTGCCTTTTGTAAGGCATGGTAAAGCGGGACTTATCCTGATGCAAGTTTTGCATAAGACTCTAAGACAATAAGACTCTTATATATCGTAATGTGTTTTTAACTCTTGAACTCATTTGGAACAATAGCAAAATGAACAGCTACATCGGCTAACCTATAAAGTTCACATGCCGATTATGTATAATGGTGCACCTGGATATATGATCCCACACCGGCCATCGAGAGAGTTTATTTCTTTGAGAGCATAATAACCCGAATATTAATTTACCGTGCTTTTTGCCAGGGAAATTTAGCCGGACAGAAGATTATGTATAAAACTGATACATCTATATATGTTTTATCGTCAACTGTTTTTCTTTTTTTTTGGGGGGTCTTTTTTTAGGGGTTTTTTTTTTTTTGAATAATGACGCATAGAAATTTAACGTGCGGTAGAGTCCGCTGAATGACACTGTGATACTCGTTGTTGTCAACTTAAATCAAGAGCAGTGGCGTGTTGGTTTGGCGGAATGGTAGCGTTGGTGTTCCGAATGACCAGTTGTGTTAGACAAATGACATTTATCTCAAGCCTTTACACTGGTGCACACAGATGACATTTGAGAAGCTTTTTGCTACATCGATTAAACCTCCCGACAGCGAACACATCTTTCGTATGTCCTGATTCACCACAGATTAAGTGTTGCAGTCATCCCTCAAGCGATGAAAAAATACACGGAATCCCATCGCCCGTATATCCGTAAGTCAAATGTCACCTATTTGGTCAAGCCAGGAATACGTAGTATGGCTTAAGGACTTGATAACCTACTACTAAAGCCCTAATGAGGAATGGTGTGTTTGTGACAACACAAAAATCAAACGAAATTGCAAGGCAAATGGTTTGTAGGTCATTTATCCAAGACTATATAAGGCAGAACTATTTCTTGGATCGGGGACTGATCCGTCTTGGCTGCGACGTAGAGTGAGACCGCTCGTTAATTCAACCGAAAATAATCCGTCCTCAGTTGATGATACGTCTTAATACAAACCACGCTTCCGCAAGCAAACAGGGTGGGCCGTGTGTCAAGCAGTCCACAGCGCCACGAATATCTTTTTACTGGTACAACTCTGATTGGTTTTTGGTATTTCAGGTTTCATTTCTAATAGATTTTTGTTTTGTTTTTGTTTTTTTGGGGGGGGGGGTTGTGGTGAAGCGTTGAAGACAGAAATTAAAGCACATGATTGTCATAACCAAAGTTAACTGAATTTCTTACAATCTTATTCCCCCTCGCCGCAAGGAAAACCGTAGGGAGACTGACACTAGTGATTTTCCATGGCCATCTTGATTCCTAGTTCTCTTGAGGGAGGTGAAGTTTGAATTGCACACCCTTGCATTTTATAGGTCAATTCAAACGCAAGAAAAAAAAGTGCATCCAGGTAAATAGGACTGTTTTCAGCTTGTATTCCTAGGGCTCTACAACACACTAATTCCTAGTTCTATCTCCTCCGTGGCTCAGTCAGATAGCACGCTAGCGCAGTGCAATGACTCAGAAGCCTCCCACCAATGCGGTCACTGTGAGTTCAAGTCCATGCTGGCTTCTTCTCCGGCCTTACGTGTGAAGATCTGCCAGCAACTTCCTAATGGACGTGACGTTCCCCCGGGCTCTGTCCGGTTTCCTCCAAGCATGATGCTGGCCGCCGTCGTATTAAGTGAAATATTCTTGATTACGGCGTAAAACATCAATCAAATAAATAAATAAATGAATAAATATCTCCATCTGTGGCCTACAAATTCAAATAAATACTCACCTGTGGGTTTTTTAAAGACATAAAGGTTCCTACAGCACTAATAGCGTCTCGAACATCTCGCTCATGGCCGCCAGCACAGCACAAGTCGGTGACCTGCCACCGAGATCCAGGCGCAGTGCTCATAAATGCTCCTTCGCAATACAGGCTGTGTTCGCGCTATTTCAGACCGCTGTCAAACATCTCAATCTTTGAGAAACACCAGCCATGAAAATTTGAAATCACAAACCAGTCTTCTTGCACTTCTGAATATCGATCCACGTCGACGCTGAGCAATTATGTGTTCCTCTGTCTCTTTACCAGTGGTCCTTTGTTAAGATTTATTATTTGGGCGAAACACCCTAGAGGGAGCTCCAACTCTGCAATTTATATCCATTAACTCCAGGCCACCTCGGCATGGGGCCCGTACACTTTGATACCAGAGCAATAAAGCACGGATCTGAAAGCCACCCACAAACCAAACCATTATAACAAATGTTTATTTTCCAAAATTATGATTTATGCCATGTCAGGATATGATGTCCCTAGGTATGTTAATAAGCAGATACTCCAAGAATATCGCGCTAATACGTGGCTTCTCTCAGAAGCCCTCTAGCTCTTGATCGATCAGGGTCCAGGTTCCAACCCAACTTTAGTACTTCTCTATTTACTTGTATCTAGTGTCAAATAAGACAGTGTAGATTGCTCTTTAAATACAATTCTAGACCATTTGACGTGTAATAAATTCAATTTAACATCACCTACTACTTTTTCTTTTACATATTTCTGCTTAAGGCAAGGTATACTTGATCTGTGTAGGTCACTAGTATTTAGGTATTTATATTAACTTTTAAAATAAAACCATAAGTGAAAACAGTTAAAACCAGTTAGTGGTTATGCGTCACCATTTGCCAGTTTAGCACTGTGTGGACGTTAAAGTTTAACCACATTTAAATGCCCCTTTGTTTAGAATTTATGACATCAATTTCTTTCTTATCCGTAGAAATTCTATACACAAGACAGAAGTTTATGGCAATGGGATTAAGATTTAAATAAAAGTGGGGCTCGTAGAACGAAGGCAGCCATGAAATGCGCCTGAAATAATGTCCATGCCAACATACAGTAAAGAGAAAGGCAACAATAGTAGATGCTTTTGGCGTAGAACTGCGACAGCTTTGAAAGACTTACCTTTGATTCATAATCTCTGGAATGCCTTCACTGGATACATGGAATACTCTGTAGAAGGAAATGAACTTTTGGAGAAGTGAGCGCATTGGGCAAAGTTCAAGCCCATAATTTATATCCCATTGATTCGCTAAATGCTTTCAAGACACAAAAGTTTTAAGTAAAAACAGAACATAAATATATCATGGCGTGGGCAATACACATGAATTTGATATTAATCTTGTACACGTGGAATACTGTTTAAACCACAAAACTCAGACAGCAACCTACGGATGGTCGTGGGTTTCCGCCGAGCTCAGCCACCACAACGATGTCGACATCGTATAAGTGAAATATTCTTGAGCACGTCGTAAAACACCAATCAAATAAATAAATAAAGAAATCACAAAAATCCCTCTAAGCAAGCTGCTCAGTTTTCCAGCGAGTGCTTATAAAATCCTCAATTCGGCTGACAATTCCGGCAGCATCCAATTGGTATCAATTCGATTCTCTGCCTGGTGTTCAGAATATATCATTGTCGGGTGAACGCCACTGATGTATAAAGCCCTTCACATTTATAATATCTCAGGGTTCATCTTTCAGTCGAGCTTATGGAGAAGTCTCCCGATAGGCTACAATGTATTTCCGTAAGATTCAGCCATGAAAAATAGAGCTGTTCCCTTGTCTAATGAGTTATGATAGCACTGTGGTGATGTCATTAGAGGGTTATACACAGCCATGTACTTCTCGTTGAAGTATGTGAGTTTTGTCAAAGCCACAAATTGACGTGAGTAAACGTTGAGAGGCATGGCGACATAAATATGTAACGCAGTTGAAAACGGTTAAGTAAACAGCAATGGTATAAAGCCACACCTGGGAGGACGTAATGGATGGCACTGTCGTGCATTGTGTGCCCTATTTAGTTTCGAGCCTCTTACTTTGGCCGTCTCCAGTGATGAATGAGAACATTATTGACAGTATTCTCCCACGTACATGTATTTTGATGGTTGGGAACTCTCACATGCAGATCTCTTCAATGTTCCTTTCTCAAGAGTATATAACCGATGATCACTGGAGTTGATTGTTGGAATCGGTGTGTCAGAGATACATATTTACTGCTGTCTCGTTCAAGTGAAATAAATAAATATATACATGTTGTCATGTAATAATTTTAATTAGGTCAAATAAGTCAAATCGTGGTGCAATTTAGGTGATAAACGTCCCATGTGGAAAGTATCTTAACTATATTGGCAGTTTAGAAAAAAGTCCTTCCCCGCCCAAATATACATTTACTGCCAATGCTTTTTATATAACGCCATTTCATTGAGTATGCCTGGTCTGTGGAACGCATATTGCGCATGCAGGCGAAAAAGAAGTCGACGTAGACTTTAATTTCCAGAACTTCAACCGTATATGCACAGCTTTTTTTTGTGTCCAGAATATGATTGATTCCATAAGAAGCATATGTTGCGCCCACAGCATTTGCTGATGATCGTTAAGGGTGTTATTCGCCATGGCTACAGCGTTGACATCCAGTGGGAGCCGTCAAACTGCAGATAAACACTGTCTTCCTGAGGGCCATATCCATTTCTCTCAAGTACAAGGAAGCTTAACCCTCGATTATCACGGCTCCTTTTTACTCTTCACCTTGTCGTCGAGGATTGGGTTATATGAGGTGATTAATAGTCTCCAAGTATAAGGACCTCGCATGAAGCTAATCCTTCCTGCGATGCCCTTCGCATGTCACGACCATTTATTCCGGGGCTGCCAAAGTCGCTGGATTACACCTCGAAGTAAGAAAAAACTTTGATCCGTGAAATAAGTCCGCTGAAAAGCAAGGGTCGAGGTTAAGTCTGTCGAATCATGCACTCCCTCGTCATCAGCAGTTTTCTTGACTAAACAAATGTCGGGTTTCGAAATTATGAAATAACGGTTTGAGACCTGACCCAAACTGTTAGCCCAGGATGAAGGCCTTACACTTAGCTGATGAGAAGCGCTGCACGGTGCCTTGTCAGCCGGATTCTGCCCTGATTGACAAGTCAGCGACTCATGGCTTTTTCATCGTTGTCACATTTTGATGGAAATTCGGTAATAATTCTGTTTTTGTTAACTACAGCTTTGAGGAGATGAACGTCAAGTATTAAAACAGAGAGAGCAAGTTCCGGAAGACATGGCCTTTTTCCTGTTGCAACCTAATAGAGTATAAACGTGTTTGCGCTTGTGCGTTCCTAAAAATCTATTGTTTAAAACCTGTTTATTTCTACAGCTGCTAAAAAGTATGAAACCTTGCCTTAATTTATTAAGGATTTCTTCACCGCCATGACAGCTTACGAGCAACACAATGAAACCTGATAGATAACGTTGTCCAATGTGATTATAGTTAATTATGTTTCAACACTGATATCATCTGTTATGCCCCCCCCCCCCCGATATTTATTTAATTATTGTTTAACGTCATTCTCAAGAATTTATCACTTATACAAGGACACTAAGTTATGTAGGTGGAGGGATTCAGGGTGCCGTGGATAAACCACTTTCCTTAGGCAGGTTACTGACGAACTTTCCTCAGTGTTACGTCCAGACCTACGCTTTATCTTGTCTTATCTGGTCTTGAACAAAGGTTAAAAAAAACAACGACCGTACAAGCTCCGGAAATGGGTTATTTTCACAAGGGCTCCACAAAGAGTGGGTTTGGTTGAACCTAGACATTCCTTGACTGAGTCCGGGATTGAACCTGCACCACGAGTGCCTGCTTCTGGGCGCCTCGCGCCTTACCACTAAGTCTACATGCCACATACCTCCTCTGCGGATATGTGTACATATGCCTACCTATGTTTCTTGGTATTGGTGACTGTTTCTTTTTTGAAGTCAATGTATGCGCTGTGTAGATTGATTGATTGGTTCTTGTTAGATACGTTTTAGAATGAAGAACTGACTGATTTTGCCTTTACGCCCGATCGGCAGTATTTCACCTGCATAGAAGCAAGAATAAACGTTTATGGAAAGATTGTAAAGTAAGGGACACCAAAAGGCTTTAAGATCTTGCAAATGGTGGAGTGAAAAATTTTGATTCCTCCCTGCATTCCCCCACCCCACAAACCCTAACTATCTGCCAGGTTATAATTTTTAGGGGGATATCCGTTACCGAGGGCATTAGGGCGCTGATGCAGCCGAATGACCCAGGAGCCTCTCACCAATACGGTCGCTATGGGCCTAGACTGAACTCCTCTCCGGTCGTACCTGGGGAAAAACCTGCGGATGGTCGTGAGATCCCCTCACCGCACCGTTCTGACCTGCCCGGTTTTCTCCCACCACAATGCTGGCCGTCATCGCATGAATGAAATATTCTTCAGTATGGCGTAAAACACAAATCAAATAATTTACATTCTCCACGGCTCGAAGCATCCGGTTTTAGGCATGGTTTATAAACTCTAAGTCTCTTTCCCGTACGGTAAATCACCTAAAATTTGGCCCTGCCTGGGATTCACATTTTACCTCCCTGGGATGGTTCTTAGAAAGGCGTTTTGAAAAATGTAACCTTCAGCACCAAAAAATAATATTTTTTTTTATCATTTGCTTGTTTCTAAAGATGCACTTTTGGGACAACGTCTTAGGTCATTAATCGTGTACAGCATACTGGATGGTGAATTGCATCTTCTGGTGTGGTGGTGTTGGCAATAATACATGATCACTAAATGTCATCGGCTTACATAAGGGAGGCAACTTTAGCCAACATCTTGCTTTTTGTGTTTTCTTTCTGTACATTCTATTAAAGTAACAATCCTAGTTCATGTTTGCCATGGTGTCACCTGGGGAAACTAGACAAGCACAATTCTTAGCAACTAACCGATTTCCAATAAATATACTCATGTGGTTATCAGATATCAGACTTGCCTCACAGACATCACCATCACAGAAGCTTTAATGTCTGTTTGTTCTGAGCTTAACAGTCACTTTTCAGTCATTATCATACATGTGCCTCTGTGCACCAAGCTGGTCTTAAGAGCCTTAATACATGTATACATAAGTAATGCCGCTGCACTGGAACGCCTCATCTAGTCACTAGGCTGACCAGTACTTGTGCTATCCCCTGGTGGTGATAATGAAGACAGGTTGACACCAGTATGGCCGAATTTCAGGTTTCAGGTATGACAGGGCAGCAGGCCTCAACAGCATTCAGTATGCGGTGAATTAAGCAGAAGTGACACCTTTCACGTTTAATTACTTTTCCTTTTATTTATTTATTTACTTGAGTGATGTTTTAAGCCGGAGGAAAAACGGGAGAGCCGCGAGCATTCGCAGGTTGCTGGCAGACCTTCCTTCACACGATCGGAGAGGAAGAAAGCGTGAGTTGGGCTTGAACTACACAGCAATCACTAGGTGAGAGGCACCCCCTTGGTTACAGAGGCCCTTTATTTTTTATTTCTTGCACCTTTTGCTCATATCCCAAGTCATTTTGAAGAACCATCAGAGTTGTTCAGCTACAAGTACATATACTGTTAGTTTCCAAGCGAAGGCAAATACATTCTTTCAATAATAACTCTTCCAAAACACATGGGATTTAAATCATTTTTATGATTTATTAACCATAAAAACGCCAACAGAAATATACATAGCAGTAAAATTCTACACAGAGTTATCATTTAATCAATAAGGAGATAGGAAAAAAATCAAACAGATTTTTCTCAGAAATTTGTCACACGTTTCTTGTGTAATTATTATGGTTTATATCCTAGTTTCACCTGGGTAACACGCACGTAGACAGACACAGGTCATGGACGACACCTCCTGTCCAAAGGATTGGTCACAGCAAGCATATGGTCATCAGACTGCCTCACAAATGGCACTAGGCGGAATCACGTCCACCAAGGCATCAGTCCCAAATTCCCAACAGTCAGAGGGAAAGGAAGCAGGCAGATGTAGTACTTTCAGAAAGCACGCTCAGTGGTTTATATGACTTGAAAAAGGGATTGATCCACTTTCTAATCACAAGGTTACCTTCGTTATGACTACAGCTAAGAACTCACACTGTTAAAATATCGTTCCCAGTCCGCTGGCCGACGCGAATGCTGTTAGGGTTTGTGCTGCCTGTCTGGTCTCCAGCATCAGGGTTGTCTCCCTTATCCAATCTGCCGCCACGCGCCTTGGCTCTCCCTGAAGCTGATTCATGAAGCGCAGAGCGAGCTCCAGGTCCCCTTTGTCCACCCAGTACTGGGCATGGGCAAGAATAGCGAAGGTGTCAAGTTTATCCAGGTCAACTTCATCACTTTCACTTTTGGCATAGACAGAGTCGAAAATGAAAAAGGACTGAATGTAAGAGATAAAATATTTGAATAATGTTCCTCCGTTCTCGTCGATCATAGACACGCGCTTACAGACGCGCCTGACCTTCTTGAAGCGTGCCCTCAGCGCATCCTCCGTCCAGACCCCTCTCTTGTAAGCCTCCTCTGGGATAGACTCTATCACAGCGTTGACCAGAGGGTGATTAGCACCAGCCTCCACCACGGCGAATATCTCCTTGTCCAGGGGTTTGATCTGATCCTCCCACCTCTGCGCACCTTCCTTGCCCAGTCTTATGGCCCCTGCCAGGGCCACACAGGCCAGCCACAGCTCCTGGGCAGTGCGAGCAAGCTTCTCCTGTTCAGCACGACCTGTCAAAGACAAGTACACAAAAAATTAGATGGTGTATTCCCTATCACTGGTACAATGCAACACCTCTGGTCAAATTGCGCCGTAATGTTGGCAATGGGTGTAGCTTCATCACACAAGAAATGTGATAGGAACATGTCGCTGACGTCATGACACTGCAGAATGTCGAGTCTTGTGGAAGAAATTGAAAATATGCACAAGGTTGACTACAAACTTCAAATACTACTCAGTGAACAAAAAGCTGCTGATCCTTCTAAGCCATTTTTCGATTGTACCAAACCAAACTTATTCTTCACGAACCCAGCAGATGAAACTGTAAACAACCAATATGTAATTCTGATATCATGACAGATTTACAGATATCCTTTTCACGCTGCAATGCCATTTCAAACATAAAGGAAGAGCCTTGCTGTGTGGACTTCCGCCTCAGGTAAAAGTCCAGCATAATACAGACGTACATTTCAATAAATAAAATAACTTACAGCACATTACCGCCTTATTGAATGGTCTCTGTTCTTAGTCATACTAATGTCAGCCTACTGTGAAAAGCATTAACAATAACTTCTTAATACAAAAAGAATTAAACACAAATTATAACAAGTAATTAAGAAACTGAATATCCTGATTCACTTATTTGTCCTGAACGGAGCCCTACCTTCAACAGCAGACTCGATTCCCTTGAGTCGAGCGATCCAGCCAGCCATCTCCGTCTGGAAGGACTGTCTCTCCTCGATCAGTCTGGCGTGCAGCTCACGGTCAAAGTGATGCTCTAGCTCCTCCCTCTGCACCCCCAGCACATCCTTCAGGTGGTCGCTGTGTGCCGCTGCCTGGCGCTTCAGCTGCTCCCGCAGCTCCTCCTCAAACTGTACCCTGCCCTCGATATCCTATATAAACAGGACACAGGTACATGTAACTGATCATACCCTCCTCAAACTGTACCCTGCCCTCGATATCCTATATAAACAGGACACAGGTACATGTAACTGATCATACCCTCCTCAAACTGTACCCTGCCCTCAATATCCTATATAAACAGGACACAGGTACATGTAACTTATCATACCCTCCTCAAACGGTACCCTGCCCTCAATATCCTATATAAACAGGACACAGGTACATGTAACTTATCATACCCTCCTCAAACTGTACCCTGCCCTCAATATCCTATATAAACAGGACACAGGTACATGTAACTGATCATACCTTCCTCAAACTGTACCCTGTCCTCAATATCCTATATAAACAGGACACAGGTACATGTAACTGATCATACCCTCCTCAAACTGTACCCTGCCCTCAATATCCTATATAAACAGGACACAGGTACATGTAACTGATCATATCAAACTGTACCCTCCCTCAAACATGTCAAATCCTGCCCTCAATATCCTATATAAACAGGACACAGGTACATGTAACTGATCATACCCTCCTCAAACTGTATCCTGCCCTCAATATCCTACATAAACAGGACACAGGTACATGTAACTGATCATACCCTCCTCAAACTGTATCCTGCCCTCACTATCCTACATAAACAGGACACATGTACATGTAACTTATCATACCCTCCTCAAACGGTACCCTGTCCGCAATATCCTATATAAACAGGACACAGGTACAAGTAACTGATCATACCCTCTTCAAACTGTATCCTGCCCTCAATATCCTACATAAACAGGACACAGGTACATGTAACTGATCATACCCTCCTCAAACTGTATCCTGCCCTCACTATCCTACATAAACAGGACACATGTACATGTAACTTATCATACCCTCCTCAAACTGTACCCTGCCCTCAATATCCTACATAAACAGGACACAGGTACAAGTAACTGATCATACCCTCCTCAAACTGTATCCTGCCCTCAATATCCTATATAAACAGGACACAGGTACATGTAACTGATCATACCCTCCTTAAACTGTACCCTGCCCTCACTATCCTATATAAACAGGACACAGGTACATGTAACTGATCATACCCTCCTCAAACTGTACCCTGCCCTCAATATCCTATATAAACAGGACACAGGTACATGTAACTAATCATGCTCACCTCAAACTGTATCCTGCCCTCAATATCCTATACAAACAGGACACAGGGTACATGTAGCTGATCATACCCTCCTCAAACTGTACCCTGCCCTCACTATCCTACATGAACAAAGCACAGGTACATGTAACTGATCATACCTTGCTCAAACGGTACCCTGTCCTCAATATCCCATATAAACAGAACACAGGTACATGTAACTTATCATACCTTCCTCAAACTGTACCCTGCCCTCAATATCCTACATGAACAGAGCACATGTACATGTAACTGATCATACCCTCCTCAAACTGTACCCTGCCCTCAATATCCCATATAAACAGAACACAGGTACATGTAACTTATCATACCTTCCTCAAACTGTACCCTGCCCTCAATATCCTACATGAACAGATCACTGGTACATGTAACTGATCATATCCTCCTCAAACTGTACCCTGTCCTCACTATCCTACAAAAACATGGGTACATGTAACTGATCACACCCTGTCCTAAATATCCTTCATGAATATAGCACAGGTACATGGAACTGATCATACCCTCTTCAAACTGTACCCTGCCCTCAACTCCCCACATGAACCTAAAACAGGTACACGTAACTGATCACATCCTTCCCTGAACATCCTAAATGAACATGTCACAGGCTCAAGCAACTTACCACACTCTCCTGTAACTGTATCCCTTAACCTGGTCTAAACCTGGCAACACACTACTAGACAGATACGTTCACTTGTACAGACAAACTTTTCTCTCTGCAAAATATGCTGGTAATATTTTCTACATAATCATACATATATCAGCTGGATTTTCTGCCCGTTCTGACCTTACTGCTATGTGACCTACTAATCATGTGACACAAACAAAATGGCAAGGGTAAACACAATTCCATGTTGTTTGACAGGTCAGCTTGGCCTTCTCCATTGCCAAACTTGGCCAAAGTGGACATACTATTGCTGGTATCAGACACGTCTGATAGAAGCCGGTACCAAGAAAAGTATTGTGTTAAGATTGGATGCAAAATTGTGTTGTCGTAAGCGTGGAAACACTTCGCAAATTTTCGGAAATCTGCAAAATACGCCAGTACGAGCAAAAGAAAATTCGCCTGGGAGGTGTGCCGCTTAACATGAATAGCTCATCTACCTAAACATCTACCCATGCTCACCCATTTCTGTTTCTCCAGGGAGAAATCATTCTGCAGCCTCTCCGCTTCCTTCTTCACGAGGTCTGCTGCCAACTTCTCACCCTCTTCCTTCTGTTGCTCCAAGGCCTTACGGGTGCGCTGAGTCTCCATGGCGACCTGTTCCGCGAGCTGTTTCTGTAACTGGTCAATACGCCGATGAGCATGCGCTATCAGCGAGTTTAGTTCAGCTTCAGTCAGCTTTTTACCTGGAGTAGAGAACATTCACTTCACTAACAAGTATAAATAAATAAACTACAACAGGAAGACAGTGTGACGATGCAAAACTGAAAGGAGTTACTGCCCAAGGACCCAGGCAGGCATAGCGCCATCTAGATGTTGCATAAGGGAAGGTAACTCAGTGAGATCAATGTTATTTCTCACAGCATGGATAAGACAGTAGAGACCTGAAAAGTCGAACTCAAATATTTCAAGAAGTTCCAGCCAACTACTGAGAAATAAACACACATGCTCTTCTCAATAAACTGATTCTGAATTTATATATTAGGGGATAAACATCGGCTACAAAATTATTCCATATCGTCTCCATAAACTGAGTGGTAAACATTCTCAACGTAAATAACTGAAATGAAACTACATAAGAAAATGTGTTTGGTTAACTCTATTGTTTCGCCGTTATGTTTGGGATAATCCATGGCCCACAGATACCTTTCTTGTCACCCAGCTTCACCTCAGGCATGATGCTCTCCAGCTCTTGTTTGAACTGCTTTCTGCCCTGATCTATCAAATCTTTATACTGTAACATCACTTTACCATCTGATTCAGCCTTAGAAACCTGCAAATACAGTTTACGTCAATGTCACTGAGTACACTGGTACATGTCTTGTGAATGTGACCATTCCTACCCGTTTTCTGAACGACTGACTGATAGGTACTTAACTCAATATTATATCACTTGTACTACTGCAGTCAGTTGATTGGTACAGGAAAAGCAAGTTCACCACCAGCCTGTGGCAATCTGTCAACCTTTTCCATACACAGGTTTTCACATGTAGCCCACACCATAGTTAAATTAGTAAAAGGCAACTTCATGTAAGATCAGCAAAACAATAAAAGACCAATTACGTCTGCAAACCCATCCTGAACAGGTTCACCTCCCCAATAAAACTAATAGGTATTAAAATGTGGCTAGTTGAATTTAAGTTAAGGTAGATAATTTTGTACTAAACTATGGACAATTTAGAATAGTGAACTGTGGCCTACCTCAGAAGCTATAGAATTTAAGCTGGTGGACAACTTGTTAAGGTTTTCCTGGGCTGTTAAAATCACAGGGTTCTTCTTGGTAATTTTATTCTGTTTTCCGTCCTCTAATGCTTTCTTCATTTTCTCCTGGATGTCTCTGAGATATAGACCAATATGAAACTCACATGATAAAACCACAACTGACATGATGGCTACAAAACGAACACATAACTATGCAGCTATATTTCTCACTTAGAGAAAACCTAGAAATCTTTAATTTACTGCATAGCTTGCTCAGCTGTGCTTTACACAGAGCTTCATAACCATAAATCCTTTTAGTTGAGGGCAAACCACGACAGCGGAGAGAACTCACGGGAGAGAACTCTTTCAAGCATGTTTCAATACCCATCAGGGCGGACAAGATATAGGGGAGACTACTCTTGCAACTGTCTTTCGAATCTGTGTGAGCTAAGAACTTCATGTACACATGTTGATCCTGGAAAGGTCATCCCATGCAGTCAGTCTCATGGTTAAATTAACACCAATCAAATTTCTCCTCAAGAGACCTGGTTCATTCACACAAGAATTATAAAGGTATTAAACACATGCTCTACATGAAGAACAATATTTAAGAGAACTGTAATGCATAAAAAAAAAAAAACTGTAGAAAAGAATCAGGTATGACTTCCTCACTTGACATCTTTGACCAGTTGCTTGGAAGCTTTTACAGCATCTTCCCGTTTGGCAAAAGCATTGGATACAGCTTGCCACTGATTGTCCTTGTTCAGGATCTGGAATGTAGGAAAAGACAATCAACAAACACACATAATCAACTCAAAGAAATAAACAAGATATCTGTCATAACAGCCTTACCAGTAATTTTCCTCTGTAACTAACATCAGTTATTACAATAGTATAGTTAACCCTACTGATGTAAATTAAAGGTAATATATAAATAAAGATAAATGAGAAGGTCCTGAAACTTCATGTTAAGTCCTTTGAAAACAGAACATTGCAAAAATGTGCCATTATAATAACAAAGACTCACAAAAAATATTTCTGCATTCAGTTGTTTGATTTGTGTTTTACATCATAATCAAGAATATTGGATTTACATGTACATGACAATGATCAAATTTATAGGAAAAGGGGTGGACTAACAAAAACACAGCATCTGCAAATGTTGTCTTAACGTAACACAAACCTTTCATCCAAATAAATAGAATCCAACAGGCTTAGAATGTATCCAAATGTGATTTTAGGCCTCTGTCTAATTTTGAAAATCTAAATCAAATCATTAAATATATGGATGAAATCAATAAAATTTTGACTGCTGATTCTATGTGGTTTGAAGATCCAGCTTCCAATATTATGTTTGATAAAGATGATTTTGGTAAATCTTAGCGCAAAACAGGTATGTGAAACAGGTCCAAGGTTTATTCACTTTAGCCGCACCACTTACATCTGAGCTGTCATCCATGGCAGTCTTCAGAAGCTGGGTGTGGCTTTTGGTCACCTCTATCACTTTCCTCTGGGCCTCCAGGGCCTGTTTGGATTTCTCATTTAGTAAATCCATCAGGCCTTCTAAAATGACTTCCAAGGCTGTAAGGATAGAGACATAAACAGAGACTTTATCTAGTAACATAATGACAAATTTAACACTAACATTTTCTCACTACTCTAACACAAATTCTACACAAAGAGTGTAACCTGCACTGTTCAAAGCAAGGAATGTTCACTGGGAAAGATTAAGTATGAAATCTTCCTGTCTTGCCCCTGTTTAGGTACAGGTAAGACTTACTGGTGCATTCTTATCCTTCTTTTAATTTATACACACTCAGCCAGGCAGAATTGCCAATTGTTCAGCACAAACCAAGAAAGTAAGAAAGATAATTTTTTAATCTCATGTCTAACAAAGTGTTGGACTGAATCAGGGCAAGTTGTTCAACAGTGTATTAAAAGTTAAGTCTGAGTTTCAATACCTGTCTCATTGTGATGTAACACTAAGGGGGCTTAACTCCAAGCTTATGTTTTGAATAATACCAGGTATAAACTCTGATATACTTCTGAACAATGGGGCCAAGGGTATCCTCAGGGAAGAGGCTCAAACACTACCAGAGTTACAATGTATCCTCCATACTCTCTTTAACAGTCCTTATCAGTTGAGTTACACTGTTTTACCAAATCAAACTTTGGTTTGGACAATGAACTCACTTAGCCCTCACAAGGAAGTCACACACTGCCACAGTTACACTGTATCTACAAACCAACCTGCATTTTCAGCTGCTTCTTCAGCCTCTTTCTCCTTTAATCTCATCTGTACTTTTGTTTCTTCTGCCTTTTTAGCATCAGCTGCTGACTGTTTGGCAGATTTTGCTGCTGAAAGAATACAGGTGGCAACTCAAATAACTAAAGTAATATGTTAGCGGCATAATCCATAGGATTACTTGCCAGACTTCACATAGCAACATAATCATTATAGCAAATATTAGAAGAGGACATATGTGGAAACTGGTAAGAGTAAACAGTATGCTGCATTTCTACGAGGTTGGTAATAAGGATATTAGCCTGTACTGCCTGTAACAGACTTTACGAAGTTTCTAACTGAAAAATCACAATGATTTAATCTTTTCCTATGTATCCATTTCCACACATTCACATAATAATGTGTTCTTCAGCGCAATGGCCAGGTCTGGATTTATCAATGTGAGGTAAAAGTATGTATATCCATTGCAGGTAACTTACGCTTATCTTTTTCTGCGGCTGGCTCCGTCTACAAAGTAAAAGATAAAAAGCTGTGAAAAAAATGGAATCACTCTGATGCCCAAGAGCTTTAAGTAATAGAACAGGATTATAACTATAACTGATCTGGGCTTCATGAAGCAGATAATTAATGTAGGCAGCCTTTGACCAATCACACTGTTGTATGCTAAGTAGTCACATGCATAATTTGACACATGTCCACCTTAGCCGAGGAATTCTGGTGATGAGTACAGTGCCATTAACAGGTGTCAAGAAATATGTCATTATCTTGTCAAAACCAGCAAATTGAAAATTATAACAATAGATACAAGGCATGACAGACAGGGTGTTCAACTTTGCAGCTGCTGCGACACCCAACAAAAGGCCCTGTGCACGGGGTTTCATGTTGTCTTGCACTAAACCCCTCACTGAATGAATGGCTTATGTTAAAAGTAACCAAAGAAGGTCAAAAATTTTACTGACCAACCAAAAGAGTGACTTTAACATTGAGCTGTTTGTCATAGCTGAAAAATACATGAGTAAGACTAAGGAGATTTAAAGAACACTTACTTTATCAGAGTCTTGCCTGGCTTGTCTTTTCTTCCACACTGGTTCCTCCTCGGTTGGGACTTTGGCTGGTGCTTTACTGTGGGTAACAA
Source organism: Acanthopleura granulata (assembly GCA_016165875.1). Taxonomy (NCBI): domain Eukaryota; kingdom Metazoa; phylum Mollusca; class Polyplacophora; order Chitonida; family Chitonidae; genus Acanthopleura; species Acanthopleura granulata. Next base: position 37,710,690 of record JABBOT010000001.1, on the reverse strand, counting down.
GTACAGAGTTCAGACTACAACACTACAAATGTATGCAAACAGCCTGTCATATTTCTGATATAATATTCCTTTCAATACCATATATCTCCCACTAGCAAAACATGTCGGTGTATTTGTAGCTCTACCTTTACTGTGAAACACCATTTCAGGATACCGGACATGACACTGTGCTCTACCCAGTACCAATTTCAGACACTGATAAGTCAAACTGCAACTGGGTTATCCCCAGATGCTAAACACCAAGCAAAAACACACCAAGTTTGCCAAAGTTATAATTCTTGGGCAAGACCTGATCCAAGACTGAACCTGCTTTTTTGAGGTACAAACTAGACACATAAACAAGCCTGCATTTCCACAATCGACAGCAATCATAAGATGGAGAAATCATAAAAATTACATAAAGTTCACATGAAAGATTGCGAAAATTTAGTTCTAAACGTGGTTTTCAATATTTTTATCCATTTTGCTCGGGAGAAAAAACACTTGAAAATAATTTTTGTATAGTGGGTATTTGAAACCACCTTTTGGTATTTATATTCTTAATAGTGTAATAATTTCATAAATGAGGATGTTACACGTGTTTAATAAATATTTCTGCACCAGAATTTGTAAGTTTCAGCTAACAAATGTGTTTAACCTGGATTTGGATCATACTTGTATTTTTAACATGTTCATAAATATTATCCCAATTCAGGTTAAATGCATATATTTGGATATAAACAACAAATATGCATTCAAAGAAAATTATTAGACATGCACCACATCCTTGTTTAGAGCATCATTATGCAACTGTGATAAACACCAAAGGTTGGTCCCAAATACCCACCATACATAAACATTTTCAAAAGGCTTTTTCTCCTAAAAAAAAATATCTAAAACAATGTTAAAGACCATAATTGCAAATAAGTTTTGACGCTCTTTCATCTGATTCTGGCATCAGTTTTATGTTTTCTTCTCCTTCAAAGGTTCGATCATTTGAAGACAGTGTTGTGCACATTAGCCACCATTACTGATACCTGACAGATTTGTTGGCTGAAACATATCCAATCTTAATCCCACTGAAACCAGACTGCATTTGAACATTCAATGAATGCCTCGAAGAAAGTAAAGTTTAACACACAAAGTATGTCCATGCAATTGTGAATTCTATGCCAACATTTAAATCCACCAACAAACTGGAAGATAAAAAATAAAAACCTAATGAATGACACTTGATCTCACCTCTGACTTGTGATAGTGGATTCAGTGGGGGTGGTCTCTGGTAAATATTGGAATACATATTCCATGGCCTCTTTAGAGTAAGGTACACTTGACTCCAGCTGTTTCCTGAACTCGGCATCATACCAAGCATAAGCTAGCACACCTCCTATGCCCACAGTAGTCAGTCCCAGGAGCTTGAAAAACACACCACCACCCCTGGAAAGACAAATAGCAACATGCATGTAGAGATTACAGCAAACACATGAAGATGTACACACAAATGAAAATACTTAAAAAATTTTGGTTTTGTTATTTTTTTTGCCCTTAGTTATTTTGTCTTATTTCAATGGGTCATTTCCCAATACTGTTCTTTCTGTGAGCTATGTATAGCGTTTGCTAGAGTCTGTTACTGTGTCTGTATACCTGTTGGCTCTTCATAATAAGTACACATATAAACAAATACATGTAAACACATGAATCAATGTTTTACTTCTACTCTTTACTTATTTTATGTTTTTTTCTTTTTTTTTATTTTGTTGCTGGTAATTCAAATCCCAAACGTGTTACGCCTTCAGAAGTTGCGTACTTTCCACTGGGAGGTGGCGTGGGATCAGGAGGAGCTGCTGGAGGTGCAGGTGCAGGTGCTGCTGGCTTGACAACATCTTTGGGGCTCTCACTGCTCAGTTTACATCTCTGCTGCTGCTGCTTGTGGGCCCTGCGGAGACTGGCAGCCTGTACAACAGAAATTAGCATGGTTCAGTGAAAAGACATAATTTAACAACTTCCTTCAATAACAATTCAGATTATTTATTAGGCTTTAGCAGCCCTGGTACCCTTCTTTTCAGCACCATGTAACACCATGCTCCATTGTTTTGTTTTTTTTCCTACCTGTGATATACCTTTATTAATCTTGCTGGTATTTGAAACATAAGGTTACGCTACATGAAGAAGCAGCTGCCAATGTTTCACTAAGTAAACAAAGGGGTTATTCACAAGGAATTATGCAGTTTTGAACCTGTAACTTACACTGAGAAACATATTTGCTAGAGTTACAGTGAAGCATCTCAACATACACAGTAAAGCTGTGACCACACAGTACTGTGTGATTCTCAGCTGTGCAGCACTGAGCAAGAAGTGAAGACACTGTCAGGCACTGTCAGCTGCACTGTACCATAGGATTACCACTAAGAACCATGAGCCTACTGTGCTGTGCTGAACTGCAAGACTTAAAACAATCCAGTACCATCTGCATGTCTTTCTGTTAAAACTGAACAAGAAGGTTTAAAACTATTCGGTAACATGCACAGGTAATTTTTTTAAGTGTCATGGGGAGACCTTACAGTACAGTATTTTAAATGTTTGCTGTGTACACATATGTTAGAATTATTCATTGCTGTTCGCGGTCACATCAGACTTTCAAGTCAAATTTCTAACTCGTAATAGTATTTTTAAATCATCAAACATGACAATCTCTCATGTTCTTCAAAACAAGAATGATTACAAAGATCAGCCGAGTCCAGCCACCCCAATAATCTGAATAAAATAGTTCATAATGTAGGCCTACATTTGAACAGGTGAGCAGTGAACATTTATAATTTCAACAAGACAGTTAAGATTTAGTAACTATGACAGCTCAGCTGCTAGAAGGAGAGTCTTCATTGTTCGCACCTATAAAATACGTGACCAGCAGATCACTGAAGCAAAGTTTTAAAAAAACAGTATGAGCCTATGGTGACACTAAACTGCTAAATAAGTGCAGCATTGCATAACGTTGTCGCGAGTTGTAACAGGTACACATGTTCCATCACATCAGTTACGATCTTTAACGCGTGACGATTTATCAGCACAATAATTAAAGCTATTACACTATTACCCGAATCTTAGTGGAAACGTTGCTCGAAAGTCGAAGCATGCTTCCCCAAGAAAGTTTATCCTCTGATGCCGGCGCCTGCAGATTAGTTTCCGGTGCAATGTCGGGGTCATTCCAGCCAATATGTAGATTTAAAATAGAACTGAATAAAAGGACTAACCAAGCCAGACTTGGCCTATGTCCTATATTCTTGTAAATATGACTGACTGAAATATTTTGATTATGATTTATTTCCATGGTTTTGTTTTGTTTATTTGTGTACCATTTAACTATTATTCCAGTATGACTGATATTGTCCATTCAAAAACAAGTTCAGATTTTATATAGACCTATCGTGCATCATGGCTTGTCATCTGTCAAGGTTATTTTCAGGTAATTTGCATTTGGTTGCTCGTTCGTTTGTGATATCTGCCAGTTTTTATGCAACGGGTTTAGTTCACATAGATGGAGCAATACTTGTACATATAACTACTTGTTCTTTAGAGTTTATGATAAAGAAAAGATGAAATCCCCGAAGCTGCACGAAAACTGGGCCCCATATGATGGTAGACACGATAAATATTTGCACTGTGTGGGGCAGTGTTTAGGAATGTAATGCACGTGTATACGTAACATAGACGGGAGTTGTGTGCCTTTGTTTCTCTCGGACCCTTTCTTCCAGATTGTGTGGAATGGAGCTTCTTGAATTGACGACACTGTACCACTAGGATAGCGTCCTAGTCTTTATCAACATCCCCTCTAACATATCCTACTGGTCAAATCCATGTGTTAATATTTTACGTTATTATTTATTATTACGTTTTATTTTTTAATTGAAATCCGGTAAAGTTTGATTTCTTGCCAAAAAAAACCTCCAAGCTAGACTGTCACCAGTGATTTCAAGACACCCACCATTTTCCCCGTGATTTAGATGGGTCTAGTGAACACATAATCATCACCAACAGTCTAGTGGTCTCCATAAT
>JABBOT010000001.1:36458946-36506645 GCA_016165875.1 Acanthopleura granulata | reverse complement strand
TTCAACAGGGAGTTGAATGGTCACAATTTTTTGAGAGTGTCAATGCTTCTGGACCATCCTTCACAAGATGTTGAACTGTCAAATTCCACATCTTTACTGACTAAATTTATTTGACTGGTGTGTGTTGGAAACGAGGACAACAAAGCATTCAGGGCATCAACAATTCTACACTGCAGATGACTAATTAATTGCTATTAACATAACTGCCTTGTTTTTCAATTTACCAAATTCTGCTTAGGGTACTGTGCCATGGGATGTGTAAGATGACGGGATGAAAGTGTACGCACTTACACGAACAATTAGAATATAACGCCAAATATGAGGTAACTTTACCCATGAGGCGAGACTTCCCCTGACACATGTGACAACTTGCCAACTAGCGCACTCTCATTGCAGCCCTAGCTTTACTACATGTGTGCTGTTGTCTTTAACATTGCTGTGCTTTAATTATACTGGAGCAAACCACGCATGAAACCAGCAACCATTGCAGCAAGCTAGTATACATCTAAAATCCAGTACAAACTGTAAGGAGACGAATACAAAAAAATTGCAGCATTCTCAGCAACTAATGAACGGACCCCTGTGCAAACTATACATTCTGCCAGCTGAACTTGCTACCGCACACTAACAAGCATAATTACATGTTCTTTCTTATATCTATTACCTGCCAGACCACTGAATAAAAAGGAACTGTTTGGCTCTCATTTCACTGACAGTTTTGCCATCCACGTGGATTCAGATCATTTCATGGCAGCCAAAGTTTAACAGGTACAGAGGAACTGTTTATGAAACAAACAGGAAAAATATCTACACATTACCAATTACTTGACATTTCACCTCTTTCAAAGGCATTAAGAATTTGGTTTGTTCTGTCTGTATACTTGAAAGTTTCATTAACATCCCTTCCACAAATACTTCAATGTGCTGTCAACAGCCTGATCCCAGTGTGGCATAATTTCCAAGTGCTGCTCCAATGAAACACTATGCTATAGACACCTGACTACATGACCCATCATTACCCTATCCCTTTCGTACATTGTTTATAATCAGAGATGTTCAGCTTAAGTATAAGTCAAGCAAATTCCTGGCAAACAGCAGAGTGCTTTAAAACTTAGCTTCTAGACTACACAGCAATGAAATATATAAACACATTACAACATATTGCACAACACGTTTGAATGTTCCTATACCAAAATTATCTTTTGAATAAATCCACATTCTAATAATCGGATAATACAAATACCTATTAACAACTGTTATTTACCAACCCCACCCCCCGTCTCGTTTAATCAAATAATCGTCCACCCAGAAGAAACAGTTTCAAACACATTCCATGTAAACATGCATCAGGAACACACTACTGTCCATTGCCATTAATGGGGACTACTTGCCAGCCACTCTTGTTTACTAAACCTTTGAAGGCTGGAATTTACTGTGGAACTTAACTTACCCTTCAACTTTTATGACTATGTTGCTATTTGAACAAGAAGAATTTCAGCCACATTCTTTTCTCCAGTCACTCTGATGAGGATGCCAGCCAGCAGATGGTGGATCACTGGCGAATAACGGTGGTACCAAACTAGCCCATTCACATCCGACCAAACACCAGCCCATCTGTTCCACAGCAATATCTATGAGCAGTGTAATCTGAGTTGGAGGTCAATTAGCAAGGTTCAAATACTCAGCTTGTTTGAAAACATTTTCAAAATGACATGTATTAATTTTTACGATATAAATTTTAATACCTGAAGAATTGTAAAGGAACCATCAAATTGTGTCATTAGAAATTCACATGTGGTATCATCACTAAACCATCAATATCTTGGTTCCAGTGTAAGATCTTGGTAAGTATGAGATCTTGGTTGAAGTATAAGGTCTTGATTACATCAGTAACATGCCAAAATGGCTTGGATGTATTCCAATGTCAATTCTGAGATTGGTTTCGGCATGGTGCAGAGTTAATCCTAAGATTGGTTTCGGCATGATGCAGCGTTAATCCTGAGACTGGTTTCGGCATGATGCAGACTTAATCCCGAGATTGGTTTTCGTTCTGATCTATAAATCCAATCCTAGTCAATCAGGTCTAGGTTTCACACAAAAAGTCTCCTGAACTTGTTCTCTCACAGAAAATCTTTTCAGGTTTCTGTAAACTAATTAAAACACTCTCCCTTTGTCAATTAATTAAACACTAGCTATTTAGAAAACAAGATGTTCCGTAGTATTACTACAATGCACTACAAAGGATCGTTAAGAAGATAATAGATGGATGAGTGCACATGTAGCAACATCAAGCATGTTGAGAGAAAATCAGCCCTGTTTATACACAGTGGTGTATCTATGGGTTCTCAGATACAACAAAACCATGTATGTTAAGTTTATGATGAGTATACAGTTGCCAGACTGATAACTTTTTAAACAAAATTACGGGGACAATATCTTAAGTTATACCACACTGGTAACATAATCCGATGTCTTGCCTGTGACATAGCCTCTTCACCCTGCCACTGTCAGCTGACTTCCCACGACCACAACTACTAACACGTAATTTGTCCAGTCTTGGCTGATTACGCTGCCAATCAACCACTACTATGGCCAAAAATGTCCATCATCGTATTGGTACATGACCTCAATCTTCACTGCAGCGAAGTGATGGGGATGGAAGGGGAGGGGATGCGAGGACATTGGAGATACCTGGGATTTTCAAGTTAATTGAACAGCTAGTTACACCATACAGTGTTTTTATTTATTTATTTATTTATTTGATTCATTGGTGGTTTATGCTCTACTCAAGAATATTTCACTTATATGATGGCAGCAACCATAATGGTGGGAGGAAACTGGGCAGAGCCCAGCTAAAACCCAAGTTCATCCACAGGTTGCTGGCTGATTTTCCCACGTACAGCTGAAGAGGAAGCCAGCATAAGATGAACTCCTAGCAACCGCATTGGCGAGAGGCCCCCCTTGTGTCTTAATAGTTTTTACCCTGTTTCACATCATGGATGACACATATATTGTTGCGCAATGATACCAGGCACTAGAAGGAACCTTCCAGATGAATCTGTCTAGAATGACAGCTGGTGATGTCGTGAAGTAACAGTCAGGGAAAACAGATTTTGAAATGCGTTGTCTGCTTACACGCTTGTTTTCTGTCTTAGATACGTGCATATTTAACGTGCACCAGATTATTCTCATTCTGGGGATCCTTAAAACAAGACACACAGACATCAACCAAAGACGTATTTACAGCAGCAAAAGTTTGTTAACACAGTGTTTAAGATCATACAGTCATTATTCTGTTATAATTGGACATTAAGATGTTTTTAATCCTTCAAAGATTTGTAATCATAGCAGGGTTTTGAAATTTGCCAGCTCCAGGTGCATGCAGTTTATCACCTATTTCACCTTCACTTCCAGCACAGGAGGGATAAATTTTAAACTACATATAAGAGATTCCCCATAGCTCACTGACTTTTTTTGGACTCGCAATGGTAAATGACCTAAAATTTCACCCCAAAAAGTGAATTTTTTAAAAAGTGAAAAATAACACATTTAGTGGAGAAAGTTGCATATTTTTCCAGTAGGATAGGATCCTACCTTCAAAACAATCCTCAAAATATCCATTTAAAATCAATAGAATTCTCCTCATTGGGCAAAAAGGCAGCTTGGCATGGGCAAAATTTTAGACTGTCTACCATATATACCATACGTGCAGTCAAATTTGTGACACAAAATTGAGACTCAAGATAGAGAAGCGAAATCAATGCAACTACTCAGAGCATGTCAGTTAACAACAAGCTGAAGGAAAACTCAATATCACGCAGCCAATACCACTTAAGTTCCACATGTAGAATCTGCTAGGCAGTATAATGCTATGGAACCCTATCACACAGTGATGGTGCTGAAATTTTCGTGAAAGACTTCTAATATCCATTCAATGATATGCCTAAAACATCCTGCAGTCATTTTGAATAATTCCAGATTTACAAGGTTATCATTTTTTCTTTCACCCTAAATGACTACTCCTTGAAAGAGCAAAAGACACATGTAGGTGTTACGCTATTAACTAATTTCTCTAAACTCAGGAGTAATAATTGAACAGTTAATGCCTTCTGGGCAGACTGTGAATAAGTGGAAATAACTGTATTATTCTGACCAGGTGATGATAGATACAGGTTAATTACTACACGTCTCCAAGGCAAGACAACCAGTGAAACCTTTGTATACCTAAAGCACATCAAAGACAAAACACTCAGATCCTGATCTAAATATACCTATAGCATATAAACTAAATGACCTAAAATTTCGTCCACTAAAAAGATGCAAATTTTTCAAGATTGTGAGAGTTCTACTCATTACTAGAAAGGTGTTGTAAAGTTTGTTTTGAAGGTAGGCTATCCTGGAGTAATATTTTATGGCATTTACTTGCATCTAAAAATGCAATTTTTGGACAAAATTTTTGGTCAATTACAGTATACCCTAAACAGGTTCTATTTTCAATTCCATCCCTCTGGCATCAAACATTTTGGCAAATATGCCAACAGAACGTCACTTGTATGTTAGGAGAGCTCCCCTGGGCAATGGGCAGTCCACTATACTCTCCCAATTGGAATTTTACCAGTCCCAATCTACACAAATTAATGAGTAAATCACTAGAGACAGGGATTGTTGGGAAGTCCTACCCACAGCCTTAAGTCAATAGCCTTGAGCATCTTAACCAGGTATTAAAAAGCAGAGTGGAAAACATTCATTAGCAGCTGTGATCGGAGTTGTATCACCATTCAACACTCGTATGTCAGTCCTCGTCCAGTCCACAAAAGCACAATCATGGATGCTTTTGTTTGATGCTGCAATTCCAAATATCAGTTAAAAATAAATCCATGTTCTTGAAGCCATACAAACTTGTGAAGACAATTTACAGGCGATTCTGTGTAACAAATTACATCTTCGATGACAGACAGAAAAGCCATGACTCAGCTGAACTGCTCGTATGGAGTTGATCCCAGTCATCGATGGGGACATGACTTTGGATTGGACCAGCATACATTTGCCACAAGAATGAGATTTTAAATTCGGTTCCCTTAGAACCTTAGTCTGTTGTTCCTTTCCATGTATTCCTTGACGTAAGAACCAGTATGGCCGTATTCCCAGAATGTATATATGTCTGAATGTATGATTGGGTTTTAGGTCAACAATTTATCACTTAGATGACAATGAGGAGTTCTTAGAGTATATACATATACTGTGTCTTCTTGTGGCAGGGCAAGTCCATGACGCCCAAGCGCTGCTGCCACTGGGACATCATGCCAAAGACACCAGACATGACACCACACCCAGTCACATTATACTGACACCAGGCCGATCTGTCCTGTTTCCTTGCTGTAATCTCTTAGGGCTGATCTGTCCTGTTTCCTTGCTGTAACCTCTTAGGGCTGATCTGTCCTGTTTCCTTGCTGTAACCTCTTAGGGCCGATCTGTCCTGTTTCCCTGCTGTAACCTCTTAGGGTCGATTTGTCCTGTTTCCTTGCTGTAACCTCTTAGGGCTGATCTGTCCTGTTTCCTTGCTGTCACCTCTTAGGGCTGATCTGTCCTGTTTCCTTGCTGTAACCTCTTAGGGCCGATCCTGTCCTGTTTCCTGTCCTTATTCCTTGCTGTAATCTCTTAGGGCCGATCCTGTCCTGTTTCCTTGCTGTAACCTCTTAGGGCTGAGTACCATAAAAAGATTACACCACATTTATCTCTGAAGACCACTTAACATTAATTGTTTTCCCAAAGAATAACATCAGCAGTCAAAAGGAACAATACTTGTTAAAACAAATTTCTAAACGTACAGTGTATTGACAGCCACACACAGTTTGTAATCTGGTGTCCAGAATAGAACAGATCTAGAATGCTACATGTATGAAGGTAACATGCATCTTTAACACTGCATTTCACCTAAAGTTTGGCCTTTAAAAACGCATGAATTTTAAGAAGCTCTTAAAGGCCTTTAAAATGGTACTTTTTCATGCCAACACTAGCAATTTCCAGATAGGATATGTCTAAAATTTCACAAAAACTTCTTTCAGTGGTTAAATCAATCAGAATCAAACCAAATGTATAACTTGAAAAAAAAAACTCAACATCAGGAGAACATTTGATTTATCTAGACAAACAGTTAAGAAAGACCATGACTAATGTCATTCTCTTTTTCATGTTTGTATTCAAATGACAGAGATACCAAAAGCTTGACTGTTTTCTCATGTATATCCACATAAGCACAAGGCAACTCAATGTACAGCTGCTACTGTATTGGAACATCTTCTACAGTGACATGGCCATATGTAGTGTGGCTCCAAATGCTCACACAGGATTACATCAAATTCTCACAATGAAGACACAAAAAATCCAGGGACAGTTGTAACTGGAAGTGGCTTTTTTTTTTTTTTTTTGACTTGACTTCAGCATATTTCTAATGTCAAGTTGATGTGATACGTTAACACACTAATGATAATGAAATCAAGGAATTTTAACGGCTGATCATGATTAATTGTCAAAAATTGTCAGCTCTCCATATGGCATTCGCCTTTCCACCCAAATTCTCCAAATTAAGGAAATTAGAGGGTTCACTTCTTTCTTGCAGGCCATAACAATGTTGTAACAAATTGCCTCGAGTCAAACTGCAGAAACGAAAACTTCCGTTCTCTCCAGGAAGTGCTCTTTTTACGGCCGAGCGTCCGTGTTATTATTTATTCAAGAAAGCAGCTGGTACTAAACCTAATTGATAAAATGGAGTGAGCTTTTAGTTAATAGGATAAAAGATGTGCTAATAACACGGCTGAAAATGGGCGATAGCCAGTCATAATCTGTAGGGAGAACAGCAAAGTTGGAGATCACAAGACCCCAAGAGGTTATCATCCGAGTCTGTTCAGATATCCCATCATAATTTATCTCCCTTTGTCAATCATAAACTGTCGCTGGTGCACAGTCCCAAAAACCCCTGGAGCAATCCACGAAATCATTCAGGAAAACTAGAACGACTAAAGCCGCCTTTAGCGATCAGCTCAGTCACAGTGAAATGTCAGACACATTATCAACATTATGCGTGGGGCAATTTCTATCCTGCCAGTGATCGCTCCAAGGGGCGGAAAGAGCTCTTCGACAAGACTCATTATTTGATGAGAGAAAATTTATTCTTTCCTCCTGCTTTTTAAATTTCTTTTCTTGTTTTTCAGAAGAAAAAACATATCATGAACAATTGGAAGCAATCAAAACAGTGCAACTGTCTTTCCAATTCACATTAAAAAGTTTCATTTTACAGGCTAAAACATCTCACATGCTCTCTACCACAGACGATACTTTCAAGATCTTTGAGTCATGGCTCAAAGCTACAACTGAAAGCATTTGCCACTCTGGACAAGTAATTACCGCCTGGCTTACATCTTATACATATGTATTTGTATCTCCTGGAAATTACAAGTGTGCTATATGTCGCCCATAACTGCAGCTTCAAACAAAAGAATCATCCAATTCACAGTTGGGGCCTGGAAAATGTCTGATTGTTTTATTTATATAAGGACTGACATTTTCTTCAAAGATAATTCCTATTTCTCACTACCTGTTATTGACATACTTTTGTAACCTTTAATGAATCTTTCACAATATTCAAACAACACTCATTTATTCATTTATCTGTAATTTAATACCTTACTGAAGAACTTTTCTCTTATACCCTGGCAGAATGTTTTATGGTTGGGGGAACCACCAACCTCTCCCATATGAACACCAGCAGTCTTCAAAAACTGTATAACTCATAATTAACATTGTCTAATATCTAATATGTCTTATTTATTTCCTTTCATTGGTAATGAATGTCGTACTTAGAAGAAGTTGTCATTTATGGAGGAAACCAGTGCAATTCATTGGACTTAGACTCTGACTTCAAGGCAAAGATGAACCAGCAAGAGCTGGATTCAAGTCTTCCACCTCACTGAGGGGAGGCCAATAGGGTTTCGAGATCGAACTCTTTTATTGCTAAAGGTAAGAAAAGCCCTACAGTACCATGTGACCTGTCAAATATGTCAGGCAACTATTTCTAATTACATTTACTTTAACATGAGTGTCTCAGAAAAGTTTCCAAAAAAATTCTTTAGAATAGACATATGATAGGGGAAATTCAGGAGCTGGAATTTTTTTAATTTAAGAAGCTCCTGATTGAAGGAGAGGTCATTTGTACCTCCCTAACACGGCAAGACAGGTGATCAGTAAATTAAAATCAACACAACTGCCTGACATTTTTGACAAGTAACATTACGCAGCTGAGCTCTTTTTACCTTCTACAACAAAAGAGTTCGAGGTCGGAACTCCCCTATTGGCTGCAACAAAAATACTTTAGTTGGTGCATCATGCTCTAAATGATAAGAAATTTTAATTATGCATTTCATTACAGAAAACCTTAACCTGAATATTTTCAATAAAAAAACAACTTAAGACTGTTATTCCCTACACTGTGGTGGATGCTTTATGCCCAGCAAACCAAGGCAACATGGCTGAAATGACTCCGTATGAAATTATTTGCTGAAATGTTGTCAGTATGGCATTCAGCCCTAATCACTGAATCATTTATTCTTCTATCTCATTCTCTGGATGCCTGAATGCTGCTGTATTTCAATAACTACACATTAACTGTCATTTCTTGTTAACTTTATTTTAACCTTTGCACTCTCATTTCAATTATCTCACCAGAAACAACATTTTAAAAATAAAAAAGTAAAATTATTTTATGGCAGGCAAATTTTGGAGTGTACATTCAGGGGTTTTTCTAGCCACTTTCTCATAGTGGTAACCACAACAAGAAATATCGGAAAATTGAGCTTTCGACAAATTTTGTATTGAGTTTTGATGAAATAAATGAATTGTAGATACACTTTACATACATTGGTGATGAAAAATATTGAGTTTTCTGATTTCTTCAAATTGAGTTTCTATTAAGAAATTGGATAAAAAATCCCTCACATTAGTCATATTTTGAGGGCATATCAAGTAAATATTTACATCACATCAGGCATATACTGACGTGACATCAGACATATTCCGAAATCACAAGACGCATATTAACAGATCAAATCAGGCATATATTGACATTACATCATATTTCGACATCACATCAGAAATATTCCCACATTACATGAGACATATTCTGATATCATTATACAACTACAGTTTTTGTTTACCTCAGAACTGGAAAGTCCCTTTAATTACTGAACTGTATTTTAGGAAATGCACCTTCAGAAACACATGAAGATCGTTAAAACGATACTTTTGATCCCAGCACTTACGTATTTCTGACAAGAAATTAATTAAACTTCACAAAAAATTTTTATTAAAAAGTGGCCCTATATGGCAGATGAATCAAGCAAAATTTATCACTTGAAAAAAGCTAAACCCACACAAAGCTGAACAGTTAGGTACATCTCGTCATGTAAAGTTCTGTGGATCGTGTGCTCACTGAACATGAGCCTGCACCGTGGAACAGGGTGGAAATTTCACAACTGTCATTGATAATGGTAAGTAAAGGAGTTGTTATTCATAAGCAGAAGTACAAGAACCGACAAGTAACAGGTGCATTTTTTCAACCCCTACGGACGAACAAAAAAAAAGGAGGGGGGGGGGGCCTAATAATACGTGCCAGTGTCATGATTACTCTTTACTCCAAATCATTAATTAATAATAAATGAAAACGATTGTCTATTGTCTCCCCCTACACAGACAATTATCACCATACAGCTGCACAGCTGGAGTATTGTGTAATTCCACTGTCGGGCTCGGGAAGGGGAGAATTGATTCTACTATCTCTTCAGCAACCAGCTGAGGAAGATCAAGTCTGACATCATTATATCAAGAACATGGGGATTCCCCTATAGATCAATCCGACTGGAGGAACTAATGGTTGTATCTGTTTTACAGGCAGCCCATTCAGCATGTTGTTTGACAAGGTATATGAACCGGCAGAGACAGATCATGAGACTGACATCATTACATCATGATGAAGAACACATGGCTTTGTCTGCAGATCAAGCCGATTGGGTTACACCAACATCAAGTGTCCAGAAAAAATGGATTAAAGAGAAAACTGTATTATTTATACATCAGTGAAATCCCGGTATTTCTTTCACTGATAAAAGCGTTATTTTCACTGCAGTGAAATATCACATTTTCATATTTCACACCCAGATGTCATGACATCAAAAAAGAAACATTTTATTTTATAAAGTTCCAATCTGATCTCAGCGAAATGACGTCATATTGCAAACTTTAGTTCAGTGCTACATTCTCACACCATGCAAGAAGATACGATGTCATATAACATGTCATGTACACGACGACACGCTCTAGGCATGTCTGTGAAAGCCTACGGCTGGAAAAGATGCCGAAAACTCTCTAAAGTACACAAAATCATGATACTGTACTTTAGGGTATAAATAAGAAATAGAATATTGCACACTGAAGACTCTATACCATAAATATTGTTCTCGTGAGAAGTGGAAATGATAACCACTCGATGCTTCACATCTCGTGAGTTTCCACCTCTCACTCGCACAATATTTATGGTATTCAACCTTCACTGTGCAATATCCTCTATGTATTTGCTGTGATTTTGTCACAAATAATTTTTTTTCTCGGAGAACAGCTTGAAGTTTTAAGTTTTATTTAGTTATTTATTCATTTGTTTGTTCGTAGCTTAACAAGGAACTCAAAAATTCTTCACTTTATACAATGGTTTTCAGTTTCCCAAAGAAGAGGAAGTTTGAAGTTTTAAGTTTTATTTAGTTTTTTATTCATTTGTTTGTTTGTAGCTTAACAAGGAACTCAAAAATTCTTCACTTTATCCAATGGTTATCAGTTTCATGGGTGGAGAAACCCGGTGTGAACCTTAGACCTATGTCAAGTTACTGATGAATTTTCCAGCATGGAAAATACAGGCAGGTACACCAGTATGGAAAACACGTGGTTTTCAACAAACATAACACTATGCTAACGGCCACACATGAGCATCACCAAGGCCTCTCATAAGCAGTGAGAGTAGGAGAATCCACATGCAAGTTGCCTCTCCAATGCCGGGTTTGAACCCATGACGCATGTGCTTGTGTTTGAAAGGCAAGCACCTCTAACCAATATCCCACAGCCCAGTCCATATTAGCCCTCAAAATGTTCTTGCATTTTTTTTTTTTCACCTCGGTGGATGTGTCATGTGATTATCGGCAAGCACGATAAAAATAGCCGTTGTTGTGGATAGACTAGTTATCATCAGCGCACAGGCCTGTATGCAAGAACACTGTAATGTTTGTAGTCAAGGTAGTATAGAGATGTTGTCTAATCAGAGTATTAAGTGTCAAGATATTTTGTCTACTGTCAGCCATCTTGCTTCACTCTTATTTCAGATAATTAACCTGTCAATAGTAATCAGAGATTACGCAGACAGCCTTCATGAATAAAGCTGGTCGACATGGATTTTTTTTTCTGGTAACATTCCTTTTGGATTGACCGATTGATTGATTGACTGATGTATTGGCCTTGATCACTTTTAGACAACTGAGGTCATCCTAAAAAATATATTCATTGGGCCAACCAAGCCACGGCCAACCACAGTCACATGTGTATCAATGTGAATGACAGTGTGGGCCTTGTGGTTATTTGAAGGCACTGACAAGAGCACTCATTCCTTAACTGGACGTTAACAAGGATGGCCTGCAACTCTCAGACAGTTCACACGATCATGAAAATCAGTATAGCCTGAACTCTCCAAACAGGAGAGAAACACTACAGAAGGAGTTGTCATTTAAAATACAGGAAATCAGCGTAACAGGATGCACAGGCTTAAAATGCACCATTAGCAACACAGAAATGGCCATTTCCACTGGATTCTTAGATTAATATGGGATTGTCAATTCCAGAGTTAAATGATTATAGCTGTATTATGTAGATCACTTGGAAACTCTACTGCCTGTAACAAACAGCTACAATTTGGTGTATGTGTTATATGTGGACAAAATGTGCTACCTTTCTGTTGCCATTATTGTCAAAGAAAAGAAGTCAAACACATTAATATCATAGAAACCCAATTAGACACATACCAAGTCTTAAACCCTATGCTTTTATAGAATTATTATCAATGTGCTCTTTCTAATTCTTATAATCATGATGAGAATAAAAGCAGACACAATTTAACAGAGACGGATCATACATAATTATAAGCACTGATGTGCTGTGTGCGACGTTCAGTGGAGTCTTCTAACAACGCTGACAAATGTCAAATATGGTATTAAATGTCATTGAGACATCTCTATGCTAAGATAATATCACACATTTCAATAATCAAAGGATATGCGACAAAGCCTTACAATAATCATGAGTATTTCCCTTGAAGGGATTCAACAGATCAAATTACTTTTCATCAAATTATTTCCGAATCACACAATAGTACATCTAAGGGCAGGCCAGCTTCTTTAAATATCGTTTATACAAACCTGTACATTTACATACTAAATGCCACACAATGCACTTAAAAACCCTTGGCCATAAGCACATGTACAATGTAACGAACAGATATAAATTCAAGAGATAAACAAGATATATTAGGTATAATACCAGCCATCCATAAAACTGTGTATAACTTTAGTGAACTTTAGATAAACCCTTCAGGAGATAGAGCATTTACAAGCATTTTATAAAATTTAACTTAAATGGTCCCAGTGGCCTTGAAGAATAAAGCCAAGGTTGCTATAAATCAACAGAGTTCTTCCTCATGTCAAAGTGTAAGTGTGGTGTAAGTTTGGTGAACTTGGGATAAACCGTTCTAGAGAAAGACAAGGATATTGACAGACGGATGGACGGATGCCGCCCGCGCTGACAATATCACCTGGCTGAAATTGGCCAAGGGATAAAAAGTAAACACTGCTTATTAAATCTCATAATGGAACATACATATTGTTGCTAAAATGAAATCGAGTCAATTGCAAAATTTTCAAATTGTGTAACTGCTTTCACAAAGGCAAACTCACATTTAAGCTGCAAACAGGTCAAACTGATATTTCACGTGCCAGTTCAATATAAATGTTCAAATTCTCTGAGATCATGAGGGCCTTCTATCCGTTCCTTTTTGATAACAAAAGCTGCCTGGATGCGTAATTTAATGCTGCAGATAGCTGCCTTATAGCCAGAGAGAAGCAAACATGGGAGATTTCAATGCCAGATACAGGAAACCTCCAAGAGAACATTCCTTGACAACAGATTACATAGCAATATATGCCAGTGAGTCTTAGCCGAATACACAATAAGTTGAGTTTTCAAATCAAACAACACGCAGGAAAAGAAAAACACGAATATTCAAACATTTCACAGGCAATCGCAAGAACAGGGTGTCATATTTAATTTGGAACTTCACCAGTAAAAGCTAGGAATAAAGTCTGAACTAAGAAACACAACTGCGTCCCAGTGAAAACTGGTCAAACTGAAACAAACTGAAAAGTTTCTTCTGGTTCTCTAGTTTCAAAGAAAACAAGAAACAAGAAAAACCCATCACAATTGTTACATCACAAATCCGTCATCATTTGTATCTCACTGAAGTCGTCAATCTGTTACAGACCAGAAAGCTGCAATTTGTAGATACATCACATTTGGTGGCTTCAAGCTTTTGATGCTTACTCTTACGTTAAGAGGATTTCCCATGTCTGAATAACACAGCCTATTAACTATACAAAATAGGTTAATATTTCTTAACTAATAAAGTCTGAACTAAGACACACAATTGTGTCCCAGTGAAAACTTGTCAAACTGAAACAAACTGAAAAGTTTCTTCTGGTTCTCTAATTTCTGCTGAGTCTTACAAGTTTTGGATTTTCAGATCTTCTTTCTTCATTTGGAATTTTCTTAACATTCAGGTCTGCCTGAGTTTCTAACATTGTATCTTCTTGGAGACATATCATGTGCTCTGAGATCTTCATTATTTGAGGCAGCCTTTTACTCCCTCCACCTAGCACACTCTAGAAACAAAACCCAGGTGTGCTAATAAGACACACCTGCAATACTGACGAGTCTGGGGTGTGTGAATCTAGATGTGCAAATCAGACTCCTGGTCTTCTGAAGGGGTGTGATAATCAAACTCCTGATCAAAATCTAAAACTGAGAACTGTGCTTTATTAATTCATCCACTGTTCAGCTGAGAATCCCCGCACAAGGCAAAAAGTACAACTGACTGGTACTTACCATTACGACTCGGCACCAGTCCACGGTAAAGCGCGGGGTGAAATCCCTCTCCACTTTGACCTTTGGACGTTCGGACCTCTGACATGCCTCAGAGCTGGGGTGGGTAGCTAACATTCGCAAATTAGTTGAGAAATGCTTGCTTCCAGAAAAGCGAACAGTAAGACTGAAATAAGAAAATGTTCACAATCAAGTTCGCAAGTTTTAACAAACATCTCAGATGCAGAAAATTATTTTTATTATTTTTTATTATTATATAAAAGAACACATGGATCGAAAATTTTTATCAACACTTCCAACCTTGACAGAACTGCTTTCTCAACTTTGAATTTTCACCTTTCAAATTGTATGCTCTAAATGAAAAACTAAAATTTATCAAAATGTTCATAACCGCACCAGCTTACACTGAATTGGAGAATGGTTCAGGGGGGACTACTCTTGTGGGCTTCACTTCCCCTCGAGTCCATAGGCGTTGAACAGTAAAGGTCAAAGTTGACAGGGTGTCTCCCTCTAGCAGCTGTTCCATTGACATATTTACCAACGGCAAATCAATATGATATGGTAAAGATACTGAAACAAGAAAAAACCCATCACAATTATTACATCACAAATCTGTCATCATTTGTATCTCACTGAAGTCGTCAATCTGTTACAGACCAGAAAGCTGCAATTTGTAGATACATCACATTTGGTGGCTTCAAGCTTTTGATGCTTACTCTTACGTTAAGAGGACTTCCCATGTCTGAATAACACAGCCTATTAACTATATAAAATAGGTTAATATTTCTTATCTACCTGCCTTGAATTTGCTGACAGGTGAAAAAATTCACCTTTTGATGATCGTAATTTTCCAAAATTTCAGTCCCTTCAAAACTCTTGAAGTTTATTATTACATTTAGCTGATTTCCCACGTAAAAATTGTCTAATATTAGCTATTGGAAAATAGATCAATATTTCATAAGGTCATGTACCATCCCTGTATACTGTAACAGAAGGAGAAATTTACTATTCGTGATGACAATTTTTTCTGTATCCAATCAGTGTGAGGGTTAAATATGAGGTTTAGTCGGAAACTTGGGGGAAATAAATATAGGCAGTATACGCTCGTAGGATCATTGGCTAGTCCACGAATGACGACAATGAGGAAGTTTCACAGCACACTATGAACAGCTTCACAACTGGAAATTTCAGAAAAACTATTAATACAGGGCTTACAGTAGTTCATGTTATTTCTGTTTTCGCTCAGTAAAAAGTAATCAATTCCCTTTATGAGAACATTCCTACATCAAAGCATCTATTCACGGTTCAATCAGGGGTTTTGATACTAAATTTACACACAAAAATATGTTTCTGCACCATTGGTCAGTAAACAGAAAACATGTACCATAATGTAACATAGACATTTTCCATATAGCATAGCAAGCACACTTCAGGCAAATTCCACTGCATACATTTACCTACTAACCCTATGAACATTTTCCTGGTACACCAATTGTCCATACTTTTACAGACAGCTTATATTTTAACAAAATATCACTCTTCAGTGCAAACCACATGTCGACATATTAAAGTCTGTAAACATGGTAAATCAAAATGTATCAACTTCTTAAATTACAAGTCCATTATATTCAGGCAATATAAACCTAAATTCCCAAACAGCATCGTCAGCTTTCTTGCCAAAAAATTATTCATTTAAATGGTTTTAACATTAAACTGAGTTCTTTATGTCTGAGTATTTTCAGCCATTATGTTATATTAAATTCCTTTAAATAATCTAGAAAATGCACATATTCCATAAAATCTGTCTAGCGCTACACACCTGTAATTTCAAGATAAGACTTCCGAGGAACATTAAGAAATATAAGCATAAATATACTGTAGCTACAAGTTACACAAGACATTTTCATAAGATGTGTGGCTTTTTTTTCAAATGTCGATACATCCACAGAAGTCATTAACCACCCTCGTTAGCCAAGATTGACAAATTTTCACCACCTGAGTTCAGCTTGGAAACCATAGGTCAGGTCATGTATCAATCCACACTGACCAATGATGTCCTCCACTGAGTGCCAAAAGCCAATCAGATGTTTCATCTTATAATAGCTAGGCAGGCCTGAAGTAACATGGTGATCAAACATTGATATAGAAACAATGCAACAGAATCAAAACACACTGGGTGCTTTCATTGGCTGACCTGGAGAGGGCTTGTACAATAAATATGTCAAACTAGCTAATGCATCAATGATTTATGTCAAGGTTTCACCTCGTACTGAAAATGAAAAGGAAACGGATGCAGTAATCGTGAAGAAGGGTTAACATCATTTCCACCAAGTTTAAACTTTTAAAAGTTACATGTTTATGTCACACTTAGAAATGTCTCTGGGTTTTGTCACCGTTGTCCTTCAAGATACAAGATGTATAAAAATCTGAGTTTTTTTCCTCGAGAAATTCGAGAAGGCCTGGAAATGTAATAGAAGACTAATCAAAAATGAAAGATTTAAAAACAACGCTGCCTACCTTGCTTTTCATACAGCTCTATGATGACATTTTGTTTTTTTGTTTGGTAGGAGTCCATGTTCAAGCCAACTATCTGCAATTACAAAAGAAATGAAAAACATGTATTAAAATGCGAACCCAGGTTAAAATTATATTGTCATGTTTTTGGGGCATTTATCTGAAGAAAATGATGACCAGTATAACATTTGAATGAATGAATGATTATGGCTTAACGCCACATCGGCAATATCTCAGCCATGTCGCGGCGAAGTATAACATATAACATTAATTTATGTGTACTAAGGCCATATGTTTGTTGGGCAAGTCTGACCCTCCAAAAAACGGGGCCTACTCAAAACGTTTTTATTAGTATTTTGACAAAAGTTTTCTCTCCATGTTGATTTCTTCAAAATTCCAATGGTTTACACGACCCAGAGCAAGAAAAAAAATTCCTGACGGACCCTATTTTCACTCATAGGGTTGGGTTATGCCCAACAAACAGTTTTTTAATGATGGCCTAGCCACTATGACACCCTAAATATGCAATTAGTCTGTATCAACAAATGGATTTCACCTTTTTTGTATATTCGGTAGCTGATCAAAACTTCATCTATTAGTCATACAACTTCTAGTGTGTTTTGTTTCTGAAACACACCAATACAAAGCCACAGTGTGACTTTTGGCCACCTTTACAAAATAATTTATTTGGTATGTACAATGTAAAACCTTCTCGTGAAAAAAAAGGTAAATCCGTATTATGACAAAGTGTAGGTTGGAAGGTCAGTATTACTAAAATCAATTTTTTTAATTCATTTGTCAAAAGAGAAAACTTGAGGACAAAAAATTTCTACTGAAATGCTCAGGGAAAGCTACAGAACAGTGCAGCTTTACAACAGAGAGGTTCACACGCATTACACCAAACCTCTGATACTTCAGTTCTCAAGACTATTTCTCAATGTTTCCTGTACAGGGCAGCACTAGGATGAAGTTTACAAATACTAATATATCTACCTGCAAATTAACTTTGTCGTTAGCCTCACCCTCAGGTAAGCCATATAGGTAGGCATCACTTGTGTCATCAGCCTGTAGAAACGTCATCCAGTCGGGTAGCATCACCCCACCGTTCACAAAGGTCTGAAACTCCACAGGTGAGGAGGGCACTACAGGTGTATCAAAAATACCAGCAGGTTAGAAGGGCTCTCCAGTTATGTCAAAAATATCAACAGGCGAGGAGGGCACTTCAGGTATCTTAAAAATGCCAACAGATGAGGACAGCCCTACATGTGTGTCAAAAACACCAAGCGGTGAGAAGAGCACTACCAGTGTGCCAAAACACCAAGAGGACAGCAGGGCAGAACAGGTGCGTCAAAAACACCAAGAGCTGAGAAGGCCACTACAGGTGCATCAAAAACACCAGGAGAGGAGAGCAATACATATATACACAAATGGGTAATAAACAAAGTCTCACACCATCATTTTGCAGATTTATTCATTTCTTCTCAAGAATAATTAACTTGCGTAATAATTTTGGTGCCCACCAGGTTTCTGAATTGAGGAAACCAGGAAACAAAACACTGCTTCCGATGAAGTCTGTGGGTGGACGAAACTGGAGTGGTCTTGGTAACTCACAGATCTCTGGCAAGTTACCAACAAATTTTCCCCCCTATGAAAGAGTGCACACCATTCTGGTTGAAGACAAGTTGTCTGGAATGAATGTTTGCTGCAAAAACAGCTTAGATGAGCGTTGTTGCTTGCTTATTGTCAACACCACCCTAGGAACATTGAGAGCAAGGGGAATCCACCAATGCCACTCCCAAGGGCAGGATCAAGCTCAAGACAAGCGCTTTGTGTCCCAGCAACTAAAACACAAACGTCTTAATTCTGACATGTAAGCTTTATTGATTGGTTCATAGATTTGTGCTTCACAGTGCTCAAAAGTTTTCACTATAATACATGATCAAGCTTGGAATTCGAGAGCTAGTATCAGGCTCCTACACGTTTGCACTCTTGCAACAAAATCTAGATGTGCTAACAGAGCATTCCCAACATTATCAAGGTTTGGGTGAGCATTAATTTAGGTGTACAAATCACACTCCTAGTCTTCTGTGAAAACGATACTCAAGCTTTTGACTAAAGGAAATCAGGATTCCTGAAGCAAACAACCAACCAGGACTTAACAAACCTCTTGATTTAAACGACACGACGAAACATCCAATGCCTGGGTTTGAACACGACCTCAGCGAGTCAGCACTTTAAAGAGACATGGTCGCCCAAACTTTGGATTTTTAAACAAATTCTGATTGCGACATCTTCACGAAGTTTTGAAGTTCGTCCATAAACTAAATCATTCACTTTGAAAAAAAAATATTCACTGAGTGCGTAACTTGTATGAGCCCAGACAGGTTTTGTCATTATTCAAATTCAGCACAAATGTCTGGCCATCTTCGACGTTGTAACACCGCCACAACAACAACATTTCCACTCACTGATCAAGCAGTGTAGTTTTGTGACAACTGATCACCTATTGCAACTCTGGACCTGCTTGTCAACCTGCTGAGCTATCTTTCAGGCCTCTTTTTTCCTGTTACGAGCCAGCGGTAAATCTTTCTTTCACGCGTCATCATCCACGTTTGTGTACATATGAAGTTTACCATGCGTTGTGCGCATGCTCCAGTTCTACTGAATCGACAGCCCCTCATTTAAATATTCTGGCAGACTTTTCAGTTTTTTTGGCATTTTTAAACATTCACTTAACGTACAATGCTGGGGGTAGGATTAACAAAATGCTTGCAACTTTTACTTCTTGAAAAAAACACCAAGTACTCGTGTCATTCTGTAATAACGCTAAAATACCTATTATTTGGGCGACCATGTCCCTCTAACCAACTGAGCTAGCATGCAGGTTTCAACAGACTTTGTGCTGAACATGTAAATGTGATATACACCACATGAATGTTGCACCACTCTTATTTATTTATCTGATTGGTACATGTAGATGTCTTTTACGCTGTTCTCAAGAGGTGTTGGGGGCAGGAACGATCTGCATTCAACATTTCGACCTAAACTTAAACCTGAATTGTTTCAAGCAACACTTACTTAGAAGACTGCCAGGGAAGTAATCCTCACGCTTAATGGGATAGACGAAGAATTTACCCACTCTGGCTTTGACAGACAGAGAGGACACTACAGCACATGTGGCTAGGAAAAGAGCTGTGGAATACGAAAATAGCATTTAATTAAGCATGCTCCATTTTACACCTCCCTTAATTGTTTCCTGAATTGCTGTATAATGCTGTTCTCAAGAATATATTCAGTCTATACATGGTGGTCAGTTCTATGTCTGGGATAAACCAAGTTACTGATGAACTTTCCCATGTGTGCATACCATACCGGTGGAAAGCAAGTGGTTACCAAACGTTAGACTGTGTCAATGGCCCAGTTTCCTACTGACTGAATGGCAAGCACCTTAATCACTCACCGAAGGCCAACTGCTCTTACTTTACTTATTTTAACTTTATGGCACGGCCTCATACATATTCCGTAACATGTCATATCTTTGTCACTTTATTACTTCTTTTTTTGACATACTATGACTTAAGAATGCTACACCTGGACCATTTCATAAAATACTTAACTCATTCTCCAGCATGTACAAGCTATGCAATTTATTTACAATGGCTCTCACTGGCCCTCTACAAGGGGAAGCAAATCTTGAATTTCATATCTCGACAGTGCCTAACCTGAGAAACAATAGCAGTGATTTTAAAACCAACACAAGTGATCAATATAATCATAAACTAAATAAAATCATAACAAATTCTTGTTATTTATTTGTTTATTTGATTGGTGTTTTAAGCTGTACTCAGGAATATTTCACAATGATGGCCAGCGCTATGGTCGGAGGAAACACACAACCAACCCCACGATAGTTGACACCACGTACGACCGGACAGGAAACTCAGCAAATTGCATTGGTGATAGGCACCTCGGTCATTATGCCGCACTATCACGCTAACCCCCACAGCCATGGATGCCCCTATTCTTGTTAGACAGCTCCGCTTAGCTATGAGCTATAGGATTTGTCTCTCTTTGTAGAAGGTTGGAGAACTCCATTACTTTTACACTATCTTCAATGATTTAATTAATTATTTACTTGATTGTTGTTTTACACCATACTCAAGAATATTTCAATAAAATGAAGATGGCCAGCATTATGGTGGGACAAAACTAGGCAGAACACGCAAGCTGCTATCAGGCCTTCCTTCGAACGGCCGGAGATAAAGCCAGCATAAGCCAGATTTTAACTCACACAGACCACGTTGGTGAGAGGTTCCTGGGTCATTGCGCTGCACTAGCGCACTAGCCCCTCGGCCAAGGAGGCCCCCGTTTGCAATGAAGGTAACAGTGTGTTTTACAAAATGTCTTCAGCAACAGCTTTGCAGTCTACATGCACATGCTTTATTTTCAGTTCTACTAAAGGAAAAATCAATTGTCTCATGCTTGTAAAAGCAGCTAATTTAAAACAGCTTACTAAAAGCTGTCTGTGCCTAGTTAACTATGCAAGCGAAATTATTTATTTATTTATTTATTTGATTGCTATTTTATGACCCACTCAAGAATATATCACTTATAAGACGGCAGCCAGCATTATGGTGGCAGGAAACCGGGCAAAGCCCAGGGCAAACAATAATATGCAGATTGCAAGTGAAATTAGTTGCTCTTTCAAGCCATCAGAAATAAATTCAATGTACCCATACTCTTAATTATTAAGTGACTGATTTCTAATGGTGTACCGTCAAATATTTCATTTATGTGCTGCTCTAGAATTTCTTCTTTTCACTACTGCACTAGCAGTGTAAGACAAATTTTTTAAATCCAATGAGATTTTAATAGCTAATCAGCACCCATGACTTGAATTCTATGTGAATTATTTACAGATGTCTGGCCCATATGTCAAGTGTGTAAAAATGCCAGTTACATGTCGGCGGTACCTTTGTATTTAATGACTGATTACCATGAAAAATAAGACAGTACAAAGTTGTGTCATATAAAAGATGTAGACAAAATTTGACAAAAATCCATGCTGCAAATTTTGAGGAGTCATAACTTCATAAATATTGATGCATATGGCATAAAACCAAAAACATAAAAATTTACACCATGGTGAAAAGGTATGCAAATTTTGTTGTAAATCAGTGTGATATAACGTGAATACTCTTCGAGGAATTATGTGGACAAATTTGTGTCTATACAGATAGTTGGATAGACAGACACAATGATTTCATGCAGTATAACCCTTGCCCCTTTCAGTCCAACCTCACTCTTTCTTGAAGGGGAGGGGAATAAGAACCTGATTTTTCAAATGACTGTATATATACATACATGTGTATATTTCTTCATGAAGGTAACGACTTTCTTGTCATTCATTAACCTACTCGGATCAACAATGCACATAAACATAATTTGCTGATTGCAGCGCCACAAGTTATGTCAGATTCTCTGGCGTAGGAGTGTGCCGTTTACTGATTTAAGACATTCATCATCAATTCATTAGTACCTCTGAAAAAATTTCTTGCAGAGTCCTAATCTTCAACTCATTCAACCTAATGGCACCCAAAATGTTGCATGTAACGAAGATTAAAGCTGCAGTGACAAACATACAGCACTGAAAAGTTTTTTGATGTTCTGATGCCTACACTCCTTTGGATTTTGAATCAGCAAGCAAGTAACACAGAATTTTCAAAATTATTTTGGTATCATTGAACTTATGTCCATCAAGATCACCTCAAAAAAGGGAGATTATTTAACTATCGTCCATGAGGCTAGAAAACTAACAGGGTCTGATCTAGGGCATTTTTGTACCTGTCAAAGGGCTAAGGGAATCAGAGGGATCCTAAATGATAACATTTTTACACTACTGCTATTTGCACATAACATAAATGGTAAAACTGATAGCTTTGAGAATCAAACGGGTGTGCCAACAATTCAGCTAGATCAGTTCTTCATGACAATCATGGTAGAAGTGAGCTAAAGAGAGGGTATGAATGCAAAAATTAGAAATTTGAAACTAAAGCCACATTAATTATTTCTGAGAAACTGTTGGACTTGGAGTTACAATGAATAAAGTCACAAATTTTGTACTGGGTAGGCTAAGACTTCATGATTATTCTGTTTTTGTAATAGGTGAGATATGAAAAGTTCAGTATAAATTAAGACATTTCAGGACAGAAATGTAGAAGTAAAAATGATCTAAAATGTGTTTGGATCAGTTAGTAGGGCAGTTGATTTGCCCTTCTTCCCTGTGTCATTATTATTTTAAAAAGAGGCCTTGGTTCCAGATGTCTCTATATATAGCCGCGTTGGTATTTCAGCACCATATTCAACCTTATCTACTAAAGGTAAAATCACGCCTTTCGTCTCATTAGTTAGTGAGATTACCCTTTTGGCTCCATTCATCCTACATGAATTTCGTGACTCCTGAAATGCTGACTCAGCTTACTGCGAATATGCATATGTTTTCATGATTACCTGCTGGATGAAAGCTCTCCACAGGGAAACAGCTTAATGAATCAGATGTGACATACCGGTACACTTAATGTCTAATTCATAATTGCGACTAACAAGAAAACACTATTCCTGCCATTTGCGTTGGTGAAAAGATGCAATGGCTGACCTCAGTGCATGTTCAGGCTATATGTTATGCTAAGTGACTGTATATACCAATGACACGACATGCTGTCTAATTTATTATCAGGCTAGTTAGGAATTCCTACTGCTTTATCTGGCTTCTTCAGCCAACAGGAGTTCATTAAAACCACAAAAAACATGCACTGATAGATGTAATGTGCATGCAATTGTTTAAAACCTACGGACCTGACAATCCCACCACCAAGTTCATGTTTGTTTTCACAATGGACGCATATAAAATTTAAACCTTTCCTCCTAAACTTTACACTATGAACGTCAGACCACACGTGGGTGTCAGATTTCATTCGCAGTTTATTCGCAGGTAAAGTTTCACATAAAATTCAATTCATCCTAGATTCAAATTGTCAAGAAGAAAAATTTTAAAAACTATATCGAAACAACTTTTTATCTAAATTTATACGCTGCGTAAGAAATCAAAATAAGATTATAGTGGTCAACTGATTAATACGAAACTGTGGCTGTGACTCGGACGTGGCTGAATCCCCTTGTAAATGATGTCATGTCACGAAGAGGAAAACAATACTCAGTGAAAGAACGTTGACACCAAGTCTAATTTGTGCTGGCAGGTTAATCTTTATCACGTGAAAAATTAATCAGTTACACAATTAGTTATATCCTTTACTGAACTGTTTAAAAGGGGGCTGAGGTTGTTTGTGTGTCACGAGAAGATGACAGATTGATGATAGACGACTGTTCTCTGGCCTCGCCGTGTATTTGACCAAATCGTTCCTTCGCTGTTGTTGTTGTTGCAGCTTTGCGTTTAAATCACCATCTTGTCAGAAATCTGTGCCATATTGGGTAAGTCCCAAGTAATACTGTCACTGTTGTACTGTATAGCTGTTTATCATTGTTGGGTTTGTACTGAGTAAATCCTGCCTACTAATTTGCATACACCAAGCATATTGATTATCGCCTCGCACAGGAACTCTCATCTATCGGCTCAGTCTTTATCTGGTCTCTCCATATATATTAAGATGTGATTGGATGAGAGCTCCTGTGTTGACTTAGTCAGTAAATAGATATAGTCTAGTCTGAACTTTCAGACTTGATTTAAGTTACAGCAGATATTGTGATCAGGCAACTTGTCAATTTACACACTGCATTAGAATTCAATATTTCATTGTTTGCCAGGAATAACCCAAACTGGCATTTCGGAAGTCTTCACGAGTTTATGCTTTATGAAGTGAGACAAGTAGGGGCACTCTAACAAACTAAACTGGCAGAGGATAGGAGTTTACATTAGTTGCACAGTCAGACTAATCTATTAAAGTAAAATCACACCTTAAGCCACCTTAGTTTGTGAGAGTACCCCACTTGTCCTGGCTAAACCTGTGTGAACTCACAATATTCCTGAAATGCTGAATGGGCTTATTGTCAGAAACAATGAAATTATAACAAAATCCAGCCAAATAATGAGAATGAAAAATGAAGAAAAGTTCAAGTCAGGCAATTTTGGCTAGATATAATTTTCTACATCTCTTAGCGAAATGCTGATAGACATGAAGCTATATGTACAGAGCAGGAGCTGAAGAAATTGGGTGGGTCCAGTTCAGTACCGAAATAGAAAATGGGGCCATGCAGTGCCATGGTATCTCCCATGGAACATAAATATATGTATTAGCAGTGTATGTTAAAGTTTGAGGAAATGGGTGTTTATCTTGAAAGGGAAGCAAAGACATGATGTCTTGAAAAGATGTCTTTCTTCTTAATGGCAGTCCCTTTTTCTCTGTGAAGTTAGCCAAGTTATCTGCCCAATTACATGTAGTTGCAAGAAACTTCAGAAGTTGTAAAGTTTGGATTCCTAGTTTTTTTTTGTCTGGGATATGGCTTCAGTTCATTGAAGAATCTGCTTTTCACAATTACCTCTGAGGAGAAACTGACCAATAAACAGTCTTAGCAACCAAACCTTGACATATATCCCACACAATAAGTGGTAGTCAGCTTGGACTAAATCTTGTCGGAGCAACATGATTTGTGCGATATTTTGGGAAATGCCTGTCACATTACACTAGACCTGGATAGGCAACTTTTGCACTGTTTGATCTATAATATTTATTTTCAGGCTTAAATCTCTTGGTACATTTCAACTTTAAACTGAATTGAATGTTTGGTAGTCATCAACTGACATTTGAATGACACTCTGCTATTTTCCAGGTCAAAGACCATATTCAAAACATTGGCATACTGCCTTTCTCTGTCACATGAATTAATCAATTAAAACCTTTGTACTTTCTAATTTCAGATCATTTAATTCCTTTTTCGGCATAAATCTAGTCTCAGGATGAAGCTATATTCTGTATCAATCAGTTTTCGGTCTGAAGATGGAAAGGTTAATCTTCTCAAAGCAGAACATGATCTTTCTTCATTTGGATATTTTCAGAGGTCCAGGTAAGTTGTGATTTTTGTGTGAGTAAAACTGTAAGCTGCCATTTTATTAACAGGTATAATTTCTGCTTAGCCAACCAGTTTGTTTCAGACTTGAACCAGGTTTAAGGTGACACATTTGAATAATATTCGCTTGATATGTAGGGGATATTGCATGCTTAGGAGTCAAATTACTATTGGTATCTTTGTCACTGCCATTTAGCCATTGTGTTTGGCTGAACGTCAGATTTACAAGAGTCAGTTAAAACATCTGATAAATAGTACCCATGTATGCAATAGTAGGCCTTGGGTTTTTTGAGGCATTCTATCACACTCCCACACCTTGCACACTCCTGAAACAGAATGTAGGTGTGCTAATAACACACACCTGAAATATAGAAAAGTCAGGACTGTGTTAATACGAGGTGTGCAGATCACATCCCTGGCTTTCTGCAAGGGGTCTGATAATCACACACCTGCTCAAACAAAAAACACGGCCTGTTCTTTCTGCTTTAACACTTATTTATTAGTTATGTTTTGGGTAAATATTCCAACCAGAATGACCAAATATTAGTCACATATATCAGGTTTTTATCATGAGTGCCAGTTTTCAAGATATAACTGATATCTTTTACAGTGTGAGAGAGTTTATGGAATTTACCAGTAAAATCTTAGTGGAGAGGACAGCTGTATGTACTCGTGCCTCGGTCAAAGAACAAGGTAAACTGCAGGCTACATATTAGTAGCCTGTTAGTAAATATGCTGCCAGTGGTACATCAGTGGTAGTTGTTTTTATGGGCTTCACTTGTCAAGTTGTCATGTGTTCACGTATTAAGATGGTAGAAACTTTGTATGTTCTATTGTAATTGCCAATATATACATGTGTAAACATGTATTTGGTTGTGGAATGCAACTTCAGTAAAATGATCCGTGCTGTGAAATTGTTTCTCAAATAGCATATACGATACAAAAGTGTTGAATTCAGACCTTGTTTAGTATTTAGTTTTGTAAATGTCTTTATGGCACAGCTTTAACTAAGTGTTTATGTGGCTCTGTTTGCAGATTACATGTGTCATGTGTATGTTCGGAGTGACTCCCTGTCGGCTGTACTATTGGCTGACCATGAATACCCACAGAGAGTTGCTCATACACTGCTTAACAAGGTAACAAATACCCACAGAGAGTTGCTCATACACTGCTTAACAAGGTAACAAATCCCCACAGAGAGTTGCTCATACACTGCTTAACAAGGTAACAAATACCCACAGAGAGTTGCTCATACACTGCTTAACAAGGTAACAAATACCCACAGAGAGTTGCTCATACACTGCTTAACAAGGTAACAAATCCCCACAGAGAGTTGCTCATACACTGCTTAACAAGGTAACAAATCCCCACAGAGAGTTGCTCATACTCTGCTTAACAAGGTAACAAATACCCACAGAGAGTTGCTCATACACTGCTTAACAAGGTAACAAATCCCCACAGAGAGTTGCTCATACACTGCTTAACAAGGTAACAAATCCCCACAGAGAGTTGCTCATACACTGCTTAACAAGGTAACAAATCCCCACAGAGAGTTGCTCATACACTGCTTAACAAGGTAACAAATACCCACAGAGAGTTGCTCATACACTGCTTAACAAGGTAACAAATACCCACAGAGAGTTGCTCATACACTGCTTAACAAGGTAACAAATCCCCACAGAGAGTTGCTCATACACTGCTTAACAAGGTAACAAATACCCACAGAGAGTTGTTCATACACTGCTTAACAAGGTAACAAATACCCACAGAGTTGCTCATACACTGCTTAACAAGGTAACAAATACCCACAGATTTGCTCATACACTGCTTAACTAGGTAACAAATACCCACAGAGAGTTGCTCATACTCTGCTTAACAAGGTAACAAAAGCAGATTTGCACAAGTATGTCTTGTGCTCCTAGTTCAGAGGCTCCTAGTTAAGTGCTTGCCCAAAGCTAAAGTGAAAGGCAGCCTGTGTTCAAAGTTAAGTTAGCCAGAAAGGATGGACAATCTTATGTTTATTTCAGTGAAGCATTTTTTGTAACAGCTACTATGGCCATGGAAATTGGCATCTCACCGTGGCCCTTCGGCTATCATGTAACGCAGCCATTCTGTGTTGGCCATGGCATAATTGTTCCAAGTGCAGAACACTCCTGTCACCTGAGACTGCAGTTAGCGGCTAGTGTTGTCATTGAAACTTAAGTATATTTGTAAATTTATAATGTGAAATGATCAAGAAACTTACTCCCGCCAAAACACAAATCTCTGGAAATACTTTGCAGTGTTCTTCACACATGTACTTGTTATAATTAAAATACGTAACATTAAAAGAGTGCCCTGCCTCTATGTTATTACATGTTACATGGACAGTCAACTCAGAGGCAAGAAGTTTGCCTTCCTAACACCTTACTCCTTCTTGAACATGTTTAAGGACTATAGTTTTTATCTGTTCTTTTTTCCTTCAATTTCAATAATTTTCAGCTTCTGAGAGAAAATTTTCATGAATTGCTAGGAAAGTAACACAGAATTCTGACCCAAAAAGGGAGATTGGATCATCCAATTGTTAAGTGAAAAAAAGTTAATGGCATTTTAATGGTTAATATTTTTGTCATTGTTGTTGTTCTGTTTTGACAGATTTTAGATGAGTTTTCCAATAAAGTACCAAAGGGGACATGGTCCACAGCAAAGCCAAGGTGAGGACACTTCTCCTGAAGAGAAACTTTGTCTACCCAGTCTATTCTTTACAGTTCTTAGCTATTGGTATTTCCTTCTCAGTTACCTTGTATCAGATCTTAAATAACAAATTGAAGACCATTTATCTTCCACCAATATGATATGTATATCTATTCTTTTGTCTGTAACTGGTTTACCCATAAATTTGACTGCCATCATATAAATGGAATCTCATAAATGAATGAATGATTATTGCTTAATGCCAAATAGGCATTGTTTCAGTCATATAGTGGTGAGGAATCTCATCATTAAATAATAATGAAATAAATATGTAAATAGAAAAGAAAATGCTGGTGCTCTTGTGTGACATTTGACCCATACTTATTTGTGTGGTTTGTCTGAAGGATGCCACATTTGACAGTGTCTTTTCTATTTTTCTCTTTGCAGTGAAGTCGACTTCCCTGACCTGGAGCCTTATTTGAAAAAATATCAGGTACCTTGTAATATTTTGCATGTTTTGTCTTTACGTAATTGAAAACGTAAATATTTACTACTTTTATTACATTGAGGCTTAGTTAAGTTTGGGCTAAATCAGTTTTGTGTGGCAGTGTGGAAGAAATTCCAGAATCCAGCTGATGCTTTAAGTTTATAGGATTATCTTGAATGTGATGAAGAGAGGTGTATTTTTCTGGCTGCTTCTGGATTTCCTCAATCCATTAACTAAGTCCTTATTGTGTATTGGAAGTGCTTCTGAATAGAGTGTTAAAACCCAGTCAAAGAAGTAAATTCCTGCATCATGAAGGCTCTGTACTACAATATGAAGATGAGAGTGGAAAAAAAGGTTTTAATACTTTTCATGTTGACAGAACCCGAAAGAAGCTGATGCTATGACAAAGATACAGACAGACTTGGATGAAACCAAAATCATTCTCGTAAGTTCTCCAGTGTTATTTTAATGATCCAATTTTTGAAATATACATGATGTATGGCAAGTTAGCTTTTACTGCTGAAAGTGTAGGTCTAGGGTAAAATAAATGTTGTGAAATACGACTTTTTGTGTTGAAACTTGTATGTCTCCAGTAGGGTGCCTTCCAGACAAACTTCAGACACCTTTCTAAGTTCAATAGGAGTTTCAGAATTGTTCAAAATGGGTAACTTTTTTAAAGGCTCATCGATTTTAGGTCATTTGTTGTATTCTCATTAGTATGTATTTCGCTATGTTTTCTGTGAAGAATACAGTTTTCCTTGATCACACACTTTGATTGCACAATTCAGCAAACCCATTCTTTTGTAAGAGTTCAGTTACAGGGTATGCAGATTTGGTAAAACGTGTATTCATATGTGACCAGCAGTTGTCAGTTCATGTGAAGTAATTCATGTGTGGTACATATATATAGGTAGCACAACACAAGAACTTACTTTACCTGTTTGTTATCTCTCTTTGTTCTCAGCACAATACAATAGAAGCTGTTTTACAAAGAGGGGAGAAATTAGATGACCTAGTATTGAAGTCGGAAGGATTAAGTACTCAGTCGAAAACATTTTACAAGACGGTACGTATTAAGGCGAAGTTATGCTCACAAATTGTGAAAATGATTAGTGTTGGCAAAAGCCACAAGTGGGTTCAGAGTACAGGACAAAGTTCTGAGGCTTGCCAGTGAAGTTTTCTAGTCTGCGTCATTTCACATCAGTCATCGATGACCAAAGTGTCTTGTTATGCATAATCAAAGAGAAGCATATTTTTTTCCTTCCATGTGTATCATTCCTAATTATGTTACTGTGAGGAATAAGTTGAACTCCTAAAAGGAATAAGTTGAAGCTTAAAAAATTCCATACTGTATAATAAATTTCTGTTTTACTCTTTCAGGCCAAGAAGACCAACTCTTGCTGTGTAATATTGTGATTTCTGGTGTTCACGAGTTGATGTATGCTGAAGCCTAGTTTCTGATGTACTTGCCTGAACAACATGCTGTATGTAAGGGGAAAAGCTTTTAATTGTAATGATATGAATTTAAATCCTTGTGTATGCTTGTGGCCTGAGAGACAATCCAGACAACGATCATCACAACTGTGATCATATTGGTAAAGGAAAAAAACAAAACAAACCAACAGGATGTAGGGATGAGAATTTCCAGCTGGTTTCAGCTGATTTCAAGAGAATCAAAGTTTTCAGAATATCTAATTTCTGTCCAAAATGGCCAAAACTTATGACTTTTCTAATGGTGGTTATTTAGTACATGTACACGAAATTTCAGCTGATTTTGATAGAAAAGATTATCTTTCCTGAGGACAGGAATGGGTTGCAGAACTTCAGTTCTGGAAACCACAACACTCGAGAGCAGATCAGCATTATAAAAAGTCATGGAAACCACAACACTCAAGAGCAGATCAGCATTATAAAAAGTCATCTCTGGTGTCTGATTCTTAAATGTATACTTGACACTGAATCCTCTGACTGAGAATAGACTGTCAGTATCGACAGATTGTCTGTAACATTATAACCCTTGACTTACTTCGACAAGCAAACCTGACCGCTGTCAAACATGGGAAACCCTGTTGTGTAAGGTGTGAAACATCAAGAAGTCATTGTATCTAGATCTCCTTAGTATTGATACTGTCAGGTAGATGTGAAATGATCTAATCTGGTGCAGGATTGATCAAACAAAGACATGAAATGGTACATGTATATCTATCATAAAACTCAAATACTTTCAACATTTAATATTCAATCAGCCACTAGCACTTGAATGGTAATAGTGCTGAAATGTGCTTTAAGCCCTTCTTGCGGTTTTCCATTTTGTTTCACTGTATGTCATGCGTTAATACAATTTAAATCCGTGAAAAAAACACATGAAAAAGTAAGATTGAGAAATCGAATATCACTCGTATTATGATCAAAGATATTCTCTGTAAAAGTTTCCTGTTTAATTTATTATATGACCCGATGGCTTGTCTGTTGATTGGTTGAATTCAGTCATGTGACACACAAAAGCAACCTTCTGCGGGAATATACATGTATATGGCAATCAGTATTTGCTCTGTTGTGGTCTGATCGCCCCACAGAGAAGGTTTCAGTTGTATTTTTTATTTTATTGTTCCTGTTATAAAGCAGTTATAGGCTTTTGACTTGATCAATACACAGTTTCACAGACGTTAGGAAATAATATTGACCTTGCATGTCATATCTGTCAATATTACTCCTTGAGGCTTGTAGAACTCTGTGTCGAATTCATGATAAGGCCTTAACTGTACATGATGTATGTGTGCTATTAGATATGCCAGTATATTCATATATTTACTAAGTCCATATATACTCCTGAAAAATGTCCCATTGCCTTGGCAGTGTGCAAATACAGTAAATGTCATTATTATTCCTTTAATCTGATCACATTAATGTAGAATGTGTCATCAGATTTTAAACGAAGTGTATTTCATGTG
Source organism: Acanthopleura granulata (assembly GCA_016165875.1). Taxonomy (NCBI): domain Eukaryota; kingdom Metazoa; phylum Mollusca; class Polyplacophora; order Chitonida; family Chitonidae; genus Acanthopleura; species Acanthopleura granulata. The sequence continues at coordinate 36,474,701 of JABBOT010000001.1, read as the reverse complement.
TAGCAGATAGCAGTGACCTACATAAAACGATAGGATGATTTTTTGGTAATGTAGACCAGTTGACCTACATTGCTTTGTATTACATCGTTCAGATCATTCAGTTTGATCATCTCAAAAGATTGTTCAAGTGATTTTTCATATGTTTAATCATCTAAGACCTTTGTAGGGCAAAATTTTTGACACTTTTATCAAAATAGTATGGAGGACTTTAACATATAGTGGGAAATATGTAAAAAAAAAAAAAAGACAGAGAGAGAGAGAAAAAGAAATTTTCGTTATTTAAAGTCTTTAAATTTTTGTCAGTCCTTTCCAGAAGTGATTCCTTGTTTGGATGCGTGAAAGTTCCACTCTGCAATTTGGCAAGTAAATACATAGGTGTAACGTTAATTATCAGCCATGTATATCAGTTCAGTATTTCCACCCTGTTGCGTACTACCAGACCCTTGTGTTTGCTAATTTCTGGCTTGTGTGTGTGATCTTTATTGGACAGGCTGGTTATTCTTGTTTGTATAAATGTACATTCTTCTATGGCCTAAAACTTAAGAGATTCAAGTCATTTCAGTATCATTTTCTTCCACGACTTATGTCATTTTATGGTTCATATTTCTTTCTTTTTTTTTTTCAGACTTCATATTAGTTAATCTGCTTTATTTAGGGGCCAGTGAAAATCCTCCGAATTTTCATTAGCAGCTGTAATTGTACCTTGGAGGTTATCATTTGTTGAAGGTACTTGTATAAAATTGTACATTTGTTTTTAAAGATTTCTCTCTCTGTATATATTATTTAAATGTTCTGTTTTGTTGCATATAACTTGTATTACGAAAGTTCAAACCTGAAACAGCAATCTGTCTTTTATTGAAAACATTTTTCAGTGTGCTGCAGTTTTCTTGAATGCATATTTCCTGGCTATGTACATTAACTCCCTACCCACCTCTCCAAGTTCACAGGAAGGGAGATAACCATTCCGATTATCATGTGGGAAAGGTACAGGGACAAATATATGGACAGATAAATGTTAGGTGTCTGGTTCATTGTCTTCTTTTAGATCTTGCTCTGTTGAGTTATTCTAAACATTAAACAGCTTATAGTATGTAATTAAAGCTAAAGGGCTGTATCAAAGACGTGTTTTTACAGCATTTTCCGCTCTCCTCGTGAATCTTAGTGTTTTATTAATGTCTGAATCCACGCCGCGTATCTGTGCGAGATAGCTTTCCTGGCTTTGAAGAAAAATGTTTTATCTCTTTTGACATTATTGGAGGGCTGTAGAATGTCGCGCCACATAGCTATATAATAATTATGCCTTGTACAGAAACAATGGACTCTGCATTATCTGTTAACCCCTATGCCCTAATGTCTTGCATTGGGTCAAGTGGACACCTCTGTCTGCTGCACAGGGCTATATGTCCTCATTTCTAATGTTGGCCCGCTTGACACTGCATTGTTTTCATACGCCTGTATCATGTCTTGTAATAAAAGGTAGCACTGTCAGAAGTTTGTGAATCTTGTTTTTACAGCATTAATTTTGCTTGGAAGCATGTTACATTATCAGTGTATTTCCTCGCAATAAACACGGGGTTATATACACCTGCTTGTCGGAGGCGAGGCCTTCTACCTCCACCCCCCTTCCCTCTCTAATACATTTGTCTCAGATTGCTTGACAAGATGCCAACCAATATTCACTTATTTGCATTTTTATTTCCGCGCAAGCCCTGTCCATTTCACGAATTCTAAACCGATGCCACTGTCTCAGTTCAGACCACAGGCTCTTGATCCACCCAAAGAAATCACATATTCCGATGAAACTCTGGTCGATGTGCTTCAGATTTGAGTCAATTGGTTTGCGAGATATTTGTGGTTGCTCCCGTCGTGTTTCACGCCGTTTCCTCCACCCTAAATTTAATGTGAGTGAAATACCGTAAATGACATAAAAAATCGCCCAGGACTTGCACATTTAACTAAATTCTTGAGTGAAATCATCGCCGAAATCACAGTGCAACCGTTCCCATTGTGTCGGAAAGCTGGTATGACCGTAACAAGCCAATGATAACGTCATCACCGCGAAAGGACAGCTAAAAAAAGGGGCAGGCTTCGTGCAGGTATTTTGTTGTCACAGTACTGCCTGATTCGCAGGCAACGTATTCTGAGGACCAATTGAAGAAGACACCAATTTGTGTACCAACTGACAAGTCTAGTGACTGGTAAGCCATATCATATAGCTCTAGTAAATCATTTCCAGTTGTTAATAAGCGATAGACAAAGGCCTTGTTTCTCAAAGCCGTATATGGCTAAGGTTTAAAATGTTAAATCGTCTTCGCAAAATAAAACATTTCATAATGGATTCTCCAACCTGGCCGAGAATTACTTCGACGGCACAGAATCAGCAAAATTACAGAATGAATCGAAATGATGCATATCTTTTAAAGCTTAATTTTAAGTTAGACCGCGAGTACATATAGACCTGACATACCTAGCGTTAAAAGCGACAAGAAAGCCCAGGCAATTCATCTGATGCATATCCGGATATTTTGGCCAAGCTTTGAAACTGCGAATGGAGGCAACATTAATACATATATTTATAAGGCCATGTTTCGTGATGTCTGGAAAGTTTCTGTATGAATGCTTTATGACTTTCATTGAATTCGTCTTCATACCCATTCTCTAATGTATGCGTGTAGATATTCATGCCCTATGGCGTCTGTGTGCATGTATATATACACACTTACACATCGTCTTTGCAAACAGACTTGCAAATCTTTATTAATACACAGGCTGTTTGTGCACATATTCCGGTGTCTATGCTCATGGCATATGGATGCACTGTCGAGCGTCTTGAAGAATTCTAGGCCTGGGACGACTAATGCATTGGTATGCTGACATCACTGCATTTTTTTTTCTTATCTAATTCTGCTTAAACACATTTCGCTTTAATGGGCATCTATATTGCTCCTATTGAAGCACTTAAACAGTTAGAATAATTAAAACGCTAAATGGAGCGACCGTGGCCAAGGGGTTAGCTGGGGGGGGGGGCGAAGAGGGAGGGATTTAAATGGTGTTGTAATAGCGTGTAGCCGCCTTGCCAGCGAGCCGTAATTACAGGGGTGCCTCTCACCAGTGCGGTTGCTGTGAGTTTTAAAGTCCAGCTCGTGCTTCGTCGGCTTCCTCTCCGGCCGTATACGCGTGGGGAGGTTCGTCAGCAACTTGCGGATGGTCGTGGGTTTCCTCCGGGATCTGAGCGGGTTCCTCCGACCATAATGCTGGCCAACGTATAAGTGAAATATTCTTGATTACGGCGTAAAACACCAATCAAATGAATACAAGCCTATATAAGATAAACTGACAGAATGCCGTTTTTCACAGGTTACTCGTGTGAGACTTTTCTAAGTATCACGTTGTTGTAGCTTTGGTTTTCCTCTCTATGCAGGTCTCTAGCTTGTACATATGTACTACGAACGGGTGAGAGATGGATAAAGTATAAGGAGCAGTCATTGGTAGTCGTGACTAATTAACGTACAGTATCAAATGCCATATAATCTACTGGAGAGTCATAGCTGTTCTCAGGAATGTATGCCTAACAGTTAGTATAACATGCTCAATTTGAGGAATGCATGCTCTCCTTAACTTCTAAGGTCTGTAGACTGTAAAATGACCAACGCTGAACGCGTGTAATGGGTGATTAAACTTCAAACTTATAAATATACACATCCATTTAAGTTTTAAACATAACTGTCTAAACATGTATATAGGCCTATATTATAATGCTAAGTGTTTGACATCTGCTGCATAAAAGTGTTGATAAGTTAAACATCGAAATTTATTGTGTATCCGTGTATTTTGAACTGTCATATCAGCGTGTGAGATTTTCTGCGTGAAGTTTTTGGAATCTGCTGTCCCAACATCGGTTGCTCAACCGCTTAGTCACCATTACGTGGTCAATCCAAATTTATCAAAATCAAAATCCAAGCCTTCTGTTCACACGACAACAAATTTCCAAAGTCAAAGTGCCTTCTTTGCTATAGGTCCATGCCCCTGTACTCGTGGTAATTTGCAGATAATCGATCAGCTCGCTGACAACCTAATGCATATGTATACTGTAAAAAGAAAGGCCATTCGAAACCTGATGTCAGCGGTTGACTCTTCTCCTCACTGTTCGACCAGCTGTCGTATATCAAGTTCAAATGACCTATTTACAGTTTCCTGGTTTCAAATGGGTTAAATGAAGAATTCCGAAAGTCTGTACGCATATAGTATGATGCATCCTTATCCAAGGTCTTAACTTTAACATGAATATGAAACCTGCCTGTACCTATTACTAATTTGTTATCTCTGTCAGCATGAGTCTAGCACAATCCAACAGACATATAATGATTTACACACCAGGATTAGAGAAGATCTGATATTAAAAGCAGAAGGACTGATAATTCAATCTTATACATTTCACAAATCGATTTGGAAGTATTGAAGTTTTGCTTGCAAATTTAAACAGGAGTAATTTATGACAAAAAGCCTCTAATAACAACAAAATTCCACTGGACCTAATCTATGCGCACCATTTGTTTAGCCAATGAATGCTTCCATTCCAATCAAGTAAGCTGCCTTCGGCTCATTTGAGACAAAATAAAGTATCTTTCCCTGAACGTGCCTTTATGATTAAGGCACAACCATTTACATTTTGTCTTGAAGATATTTTTAAACTTGCAACACGAGTTGCATACTGATTTAATCTGCGTACCTATAGAGAGACCATTCCTCGTGTCTTGACAGCAAGAATGAAAAATGTTCACTGCTCCTCTTTACATAAATCCCTCCTAATTTCTTGCTTTGTGTACTATTTAGGGGTCTGTGTCCAACATTGTTTTGAAACCTGATCTGGCGCTTATTGACCTGGAACTTTTCACGGACCATTGCTATATGAATATCTGTTACCAAGTCCATCCAGAAATTTTGTGGTTTTAGTGCTACATACCCACCTTTTTTTGCAAGTACATTCGATTTATTTACTTGATTGTTCTTTAATGTAATACTCAAGAATGTTTCACTATTTATTTGTTTATTTATTCGATTGGTGTTTTACACCGTACTCAAGAATATATACAACGGTTGCTAGCATTATATGATGGGAGGAAACCGGAGAGAGCCTCGGAGAAACCGTAGACCGCAGGATGCTGGCCGACCTTTCCATGTAAATGTACACCTGGTGAGAAAATCAGTGTTAACTGAGCATGAAGTCACAAAGATCACACTAGTTTTTCACTTAAAATATGCAATTGTGCAGCTAAGAGTTTGACATTTCCAAATATGTCTCGGTTGCCACATACAATAAAGACTAAAACACACAGTCTCCTAGAAACACCATGCATTAGCTACCTTCGACTTCACATTAGGCATTATAACTACTATATCAATCATTTCACTATAAATTTTGAACTAAACGCTCCTGGCACTTTCAACTAGTGTTCCACTGTAGTGTCAGAGGAAGGTTCGCTAACAACCTGCGGACGGTCGTGGGTATCCCTCGGGCACCGCCCCCATTTCGTACCACCATAATGCTGACCTCTGTCGAATAAGTGAAATATTCTCGAGCAGGGTGTAAAACACCAATAAAATAAATAAATACTTATTATTATTAAATCTGAAAGTAGGTTATTTCAAGTGTCATAGTGAACGAAACCAGGAAACTCTACCTTAGCACTTTAACCTAAAACCCCTCATATATATATGGCACTTTATTCTCATCACACCTGTTACAGTACCATATAAAATTTAAAAACAAGAGATTCGGTGCCCTCTGGCCTGTATACGGTAGACGTACGGTCCCTGGGTTTTGAAATCGACATTTTTACTTTTGAAACCATGTAAAATCCCTTTTTAAAATTTCGCTATAAACGGATACACATACTCACAGTTACGTGGATCATCTCTGTCCACTCGCGTATGGCACAGCTGCTACAGGTGCTCTGAAAGTTACATCGTAAGTATGTATATATGCGTCAATATGTCTATATATACACATAAAAAATTTCTTACCGGTCAGTTTCATCTACAGGGCAGAGAAATTATGAACAATTCTTGATAACTTAAACTTACGTGATGGATATTTTCTCAAACACCATATAAAAGGGTTGTAATTGTCTGTACGCATCAAACACGGAGACTGTGCTGATAACTTCATCTTAGCAGAGACAACCTTACGCACAAAATGGAACAGTGGAAGAAAACCATATTTATGAGTGAGTTTAATGTCCAACTGATCGTAGAGATTTCAACTGTGATCTTCTGTGATAGTGCTATGCCACTGTAGAGTTCTTGTATGTATTTTTTCTTTCAATTTGGTCTTGTATATATATATATATATATATATATATATATATATATATATATATATATATGCCTATAAAATAATGACAATAATGGCAGGTACCCTGCTGATAAAATAAAACGTTCTGATTTTTGCCTTTGTGGATTTCTTCAAAGGTAACCAAGATTTCTTTTTAATTTCGTCGACGTTTTTCGAAATCCTGAAATTTAAAAATTTGGGATAGGCAATTGGAAAAATATCTGCTTTCATCACAGGCATATAGTTTCATAATTTATTTTTTAGTCTGTTGTTGCTGTTGTCTTGGATGGTCAGCAGTGGAGGGCAACCCAATCAGAGAGCCAATAGGATTTAGTCTCATACAACAGCCTTGCCCCGCCAGCGTCCAGCTTGTCCTGAGCGACCTAAGTGGTTCATACGTCCCTCCATACACGGCACAGAGCTTACGAAGACTTAAACACGATGTCAAAACTATGGAGAGCACGTTTGTAAGTACACATTTCCCATTTCCTTCGGAAGAATATAATCCAAAAGTAACCGAAATACCGCGTCGACTCAACAATGACCGTCGCCTGTAGGTTGTCTACAACAGTTTGCAGAGGTTAGGGTTTCTGTGTGAGGACTGCTTTGAGTGCTTACATAGAGACGTATATAGACATTGTATAATTGGTATTCTGAGTTTAATATATGGGATTATTACAGTAAGTGTTTAAATATTTTAATATTATTAAATATTTAATATTTTAGATATTTTTTTTTTAAATCGTAAATTAGCCTCGGCCGTGTATTTTGAGTATACATTAATAGAATCGACCAAGTTTAAACCTTTGACGCCAAATATTTGGACATTCCTATACCATAGTGCCTTTTATTTTACTTGATTTGAATTGTGACTACAATAAAATTCTTGTTCCTTCATGCGTCTAGTCAACTCGCCTGGGATCTTCCTACATCGTCAACCTATTCCAGTCCTACCCACGGGACTTGATGGGGGTTAGCACCAGGCCGATGGGGACAGAGGACTTAGAACATGCCAAAAACACAACCAGGGTAAGACCTTTAGCAAACAGCTGGAATTATCCGCCAAACAAACTAATTGTGGTTTTTCGTATACACAACTGAGTTTAAGTTGATGGATTATGTATTCTACCTAGGATGTGCTAAGATTATTAATGCATACCGTCATATAAATGGCAAATATTCGCAAAATTGATTCGGGGATGAGATCCTATTCAGGAATTTTAATATTCAGGCACATAAAAGTGTAATTATAGCCAAATTTTAATATACACAGAACATTCAAAGTAATTTTCCTTCCTCATTACCATTTGGACGCGCTAACAACATCTAGACCGATTTCTAGTGGAAAGGTGAAGGTTGTGCTGGAGGAAGAGATCCCAGCCGTAGTATTTACAGCACTTTCTTTTACATTCTTTGACAGCTTTGTTTCATACACATTGCAAATGTGATGCCTATTTGCTGTATGTAATCGTTAATAAGTCATCAATTCTCGAATTGCACAAATAACACCTTTTCTTGTGTGAGAATATTATATAGATTGTATATTACTCTTGTAGATCTAATAATCTGCAAAACTTTCTCACCATAACTCTTTTTAACACCACTTTTTTCTGAAACTATTGTGGCCATATTTTAGCGCTATTTTATCTTTCTTTCAGCGGGCGGAAGTTCTATCTGTGATAAAATACTGGCTTTTCGTTTACACCGTGTACACTGAATACATACTGTGGGATGAACGCTATCTGGCGGACCATTTGTACTTGCACCAGAACGAGACGCTGTTGGACACGACTGGGCAGATAATCCAATTTGTGGCCAACATTATTTGTGAAGTCCACCTCACTATCCCGGCCAACGGGTTTTCAGAAGACCAGGCAATGTACGAGCCCATCAAATCCATTGAGTATGAGGAAAACCCGGAATCTGGAAGGGCCTACAGTCGGAACTACGTCATCGCCTACGATTTTGTCAAGTTCATCGACTTTGCCATTGTCTTCTTTGAAGATTGGGCACAGGAGGTCCAGAAATAGAAAAAAAAGCACTGATGGTTTCAGCTATGGCACTTGTTTCAGTGATACCATCTTCAGTTATCCTCATTTGCAAGTCTTGGAAAAGCATTCATTTTATCTGTCTCTTATTGCTTCAATTCAGTATGAAACTATCTTTACCATTTTGGTGTAAATATTTCAAGATATCTTCGACGCTGTCTTTGTGGTTATGGTTTATTTGTTATCAAATCGTTACTTGCATCTAGTATTTTGGCTTCCCTATATGACCATTTCACCATGTCTCATATTGAGTGCATATTCCCCCTGTAATGAGCGGCACTGTTGTCGTATTCCACATTAAGTCGATAGCCCTGTTATTAAAATTAAGTTTCCTGCAGCAAATGAAAAGTTGGTTTATCTCATATTGGGTGAACACGTTAATTTCTCAAGACTGTATTGCTGAAAAAACTACATTCTTTTTTTAGTGAATGAGTATTTGAAGATTCTCATAATGAGTGACCAAGTTAATGAACAACACCGTGTTGTTGGAAAAAATACACTTTCATTTTTCAGTGAATGAAAATTTCATGTATCTCATATTGAGTGACCCAGCTAATAGATAGTACTGTTGGTACAATAAATAATTTCAGTTCATGTATATACGGTAGGCCATAGATAGTTTATGATATACGAAAAGTGGTGGTGCGATTGTTTTGGTCGCGTATGTGACCGTCTAAATATTTATATGTATATCTCAAATCACGTGAATTAGTAGGCTAATGGATTGTTTTATCCATGTGGGATTTTTTGGATACCGGTATATTTTTGTATACCTATATATCATTATTTTTAATGGATGTTATCGCCGACTTCAATGTCAAGTGTATTGTTTAAGCAAAGAAAGAAGGTGTATACTTCTACCTTACCTTATTCATAGAATTTCTCCTTTCACTTCCTATACCTGCTTTTCTGAGAGTTGACCTGGAAATAGCTATGTTTGCTAACTTTTTGTGGTTTTGGGTGAAATAAACACATTTTATTATTCTCCATACTGTGTTTAAGATGTGTTTAAACATGCTGGTTTACAAATCTATACCACCACCTCGATGGCCTTCTGGTTAGAGCGTCCTCCTCGCGATCAGGAGGCCCAGAATGAATCCTGGATCCGATCATACCAAAGACTTTAAAAATGGTACTTGCTTCCTCTCTGAGGGCTCTGAGGCCTGTTTCACAAAAAAATTTGAGCTTTAGCCTAAAATTGTAATCCAAACTAAACTGGGAAATACATTCACCAAATCGGTCAAATTTTGAGCCGCTGTTTCTATGCTGTGATAAGGCGATTTCAGCGAAGTGTGAGCACCCAGCGTCAAATGTTTCGTTTCCAAAAAGGATTTAACCCAGGACCGCTTTGTGAAACAGGTCTCAGCACTAAGAGGTCATACAGAGCAAGGAAACAGGACTGTTTGGCCCTGTTGTCAGTATAATGTGTCTGGTGTCTTTGGCGTTATGTTCCATGCAGTGGGTGCAGCACTTTTTGCGTCATGGACTCTCCCTGCCACAAGGAGACACAGGGTATATACGTACTAAGGACTCCTCGTCATCATATAACTGAAACATTGTTACGTACCCAGGTCGATGGAAGTAACCTTACTCTAATGAAGTCCCTTTACCCGCGAAAGGGAGACTCAGGACAAAGCCAAACTGATTGTTTTCTCTTGTAATACACGAGTGGTGCGTTACCAGTTTAACCACAAATCGTCACCACCAAAGCAGGAATGAACAACAGACTGACTACACAGATTGGTCCCGGATTACTTTAGGCGGGATAGCTTTCGCATTTTAGTAATTTATGGTCACCTTTGCTTACTATCGAATATTGCATTTATGGATACATATATAGATTCCCAAAGCTTATCTCTAAGTAGATATATTATTCTTATACAGGTACAGTGATAAAACTGTGATTAGCGGAGGTTTCTGCGGGCACTCCAGTTACAAAAATGTAATGCTACCAATTTAATATAGGCTCTAGGCGATGAGGAGAGTGACGGTTGCGATGTCGAGGGGACAACCCAAAATGGTACAATGGGTGAAACTGGGGACCCCCCAGGTGCGCAGATTATTATAGGTAGGCAGGATATATGTATCCCCAATTCATGACGGTAAGTAGCCGTCTAAAGTAAAAGTATGAAGGGCAAGAAGCCGGAAGTAAAGATTTGCAGGTGAACACGTGCTGGGGTGGATTTTACAATCCTATGTCTCGGGGAATGATGCTTCGAGTCCGGTGGCCCTTCTACTTACAAACCGAGCCTTTATCATTATGAGCACGGGTCACTTATACAAACCGTTGAAACTAAAGTTATTCTCGTGCTCTTTTCTCAGGAATTACGTTATCTCGGTTATAGCGCCATAAGTTGACGCCATTTTCGAGAAGCGTTAAGAGAAAGAGTTACCATAGTGTTGTGAATGTACAGGAATAGCAATAGCATTGGAATATACTATCGCCATGACAGTTACTACACCCTTTTCCACACATTTCTAAACGACCATACGAGTGGATCGGATAAATCGAAACAAAATAGTTGGGAGTAGACAGAGACGTACATTTTAAGATACAGATGCGCTTTGTAAATTGGGCCCCTGATAAGGAAACCCTGAAGGAATAATGTGATCATCCCGAATGGAAGAGTTTTCCAAATAAGACTAGAATTGCATTTCATAAATTCCTGGAATAATGTATACTTTATATGCTATATATATAAGACACGGGTTTTAATGCTGCTGTTTCAGGGAATTGGAAGACCATGCAGCTAACAAGCAGCTTATTTAATTGCTTCTTACATGGTGTGAAGCGGGTTTACCACATGCTTATCTTCCCACAAGGAGAGTTCTACATTCAGTACTTACACCGAAGGGGGTTTAGTACAAGCTTAAGTTTCCATCGGGACAGCTTCGAAAGTGATTCCACCGAAGTGGGTTTAGTACAAGCATACGTTACCGTCGGGACAGTTTCGAAAGTGATTACACCGAAGGGGGTTTAGTACAAGCATACGTTACCGTCGGGACAGTTTCGAAAGTGATTACACCGAAGCGGGTTTACCACATGATTTGGTTTCCATAAGATGTGCTTCTGAAAAGTGCCAACTCCAAAACCGGTTTAATACTTGCTTATCTTTCCATAAGGATACCTTCTAAAATGCTTAGTACGTGGTAAGGTCTGACAGCAGCCTCGGGATGGTCATGTGTTTCTTCCCACCATAATGCTGACCGCCGTCGTATAAGTGAAGTATTCTTGAGTACAGCTTAAAACACCGATCAAATAAATAAACAAGTAAATCTAAAATGCTTACATGAAGTGGTTTTAACACATGATTTTGTTTTCCATAAGGTGTACTTCTTAAAAGTTCTTAATCCGACGTGGGTTTAATACATGCTTATGTTTTAATAAGAACAGCGGCTAAAATGCCTACATTGAGCCGCTTTTAACACATGATTTTGTTTCCACAGGGTATGATTCTTAAAAGTGCTTACTCCGAAGAGTGTTTACCACATGCTTAACTTCCGTAAGGTGTGCTTTAAAGTGCTCACACCTAAGCAGGTGTATTATTTGTTTGGTCTGTAACTTCGTCATAAGCCTATAAATCCATTTATTTCCATCCATTCCACAAACATCCAGCTGGTGAAATTCAAGGACATGCATTTCCGGTTGCCCTGTGTTATTCTGATGCCTGGTAGGATCTGGCATTTTTTTTTTTAATTTTATCATCTATAAAACTGCGGCCAAAATCCACCGTATACAGTAATGCTTACTTCCTTCTTCCAAAGGGCTTCCTGGTCGAGTGGTTAGCCTGCTAGCGAAGCGCTACATTTCAACAGGCTTTCACCAATGAATTCGCTGTGAGCTGTGTTCAGCGATAACACTGGTTTCCTTTCCGGTCGTCGATGTAAAGATCTCCCAGCAACCTCCGGATGGTCTTGGATTTACTCCGGTCTCTGTCCGGTTTCCTCCCACCATAATGCTGGCCGCCGTCGTATGAGTGAAATATTCTTGGATACGGCGTAAAATACCAATTAAACAAATAAAATAATATGCATGCATCCAGCTCGGCTCATTCAATGTATGTATTTTGTTTCTATCAAAGATACAATGCGATGATCAATGTGTTTCCACCCAGGTGTTGCAAACATGTTAGTGGGTGTACAACACGTGGAAGTTCAGTTAAAAAATATATGATTATTGATTTTTTGGGATAAACATATGTCATATAAACGAGATTAATAACGCCCTGCCACGAGTAAACCTATTCTCTAACAGAATCACAGGATCACCAATTGTAAAGTGTTTTAACAGGAAATAAGAGATCAGTTCCTCGCATTTTATTTTTCTGTGAACGACATGCGTTTTGTCCGAGCTGTGTTTCTGGAACACTCGTGGGATAGGAAGAACAAATGTCTGTGAGCCGTCCCAGCTAAAACAGCGGAAATATGCATTAACGTTATGTGCTGTCATCGGCAACGACCATGACGACGCCAGGGTATGCCATTACGCAGACTGACCAAGTCCTTTTTGCAATTGATGCAATGCTGGTGTTCCCGCGTGCACCTATGGGATTTGGACAGGATATGGTTAAAAAAAAAAACAAGAGGGAAATGAGGTGCGTAGATCTACAGTTAGCCTAGCTGGGTTTGTTCGAAGGAGCATATAGTTCTCGACACATTGACTTCCCCTCTAATACAGAACGCCATCCCTGCGTCGGTGTCATACCTTTGGTGACCATCAGGAAATTTATTCCATTGAGCCTGAGGTAAAAGAAAGATCCTGGGACTAACGAAAAAGAAGTGCTGCGCGGGTCGTTGATGATTTTCCGTCAGAGAGCAAGGCAAACAGCTGCAGAATACTCTCTAAGCGTCCGAACTTGAGATTTTTCCTCACCAAAGAAGTAAGTTGATTTTAATGTCGTTATGTTCTGGCTTGTGAAAACAAGGATTAAATTATGCCTGATATATAGATTAGGACTTTAATCATTCATTTTCAAACTAATTTCTTCCTTGGTAGTTGATTCTCTTGAATGTACGACACAAAAAGTCGGCATCTTTGACAGTCCCGGAAGAGTCAATGCAAAGTTTCAAGCAGAGTTCCTCTTACACAGCGATTTATATCTCGAGAAATCTTTTATAATTTCAACAACCCCCAGTGGTTTGCCAAACTGTCAAAAACCGATGTGTTATTGAAGAGCAGGACCGTCAAAAATTATACCTTGTTTCACATGTGTTAATTGATAACAACACAGCACTTTGAGTAATTCTAGAATAGGGAGGTCTAATAAATTGCATTTAACATCACTGTAATATTTTTTACCTAATTCTGCGTAAGCCATCTTGCTAGCTAGGGGGTGTAAGTTGTTACTTCTTGAGTAATTGCACGAACAGTTACAATAAAATCCTAAATGAGCTAAACTGACAAGAGGCCGGATTTCACCAGTAACGGGTGATCATTTGCCAGCTGTTTAACTCTCGCCACTGCTGTGATTTTACTCTTTGTGCCGTAGTCTTTTATATTATTGTAACAGTCCAAGTAAATGCCTTAAGGCAGCATTTTGAGTACTTCTAGACCAGTGACGTCAAATGAATTGCAATAAATATCACAGCAATTGATTATTTTACCTAATTCTGCTTAAGCAATCGTGCTAGGGGCGTGTAAGTTGTTGCTTCTTAAACACTTACATGAAGAGTTAAAATAAAACGCTGAGTGAGGTAAACTGACAAGAAGCCTTTCACATGTAACGTGTGACCATTTGCCAGCTGTTTAACTGTCGTCACTGCTCTGTTTTTACTCTGTATGCTGCAGTCTTTTATTTTGTACACGACGGCCAGAGCCACGATTGTGTAGAACTTGCATGGTTGTACAGCAACAGTCCGAAGCGTCTTAATCCTGAGGTTCTAACTGCTGACTGTTTGCATGCATGAATACATTCTATAATTCCTTACTTTGGACACTTTCCTTGTCTTTTGGTGGTTTGTGTGGAGCGTTGTATAGAAAAATGATCTGGCTAGTATTGACCCAGAACCTCTGTTTTGATTGACGACTGGCATACGAATGTCTGTACCGACGCCTTGACTGGGCCTTGGATTTGTAGATTCCTCCTTTCTCGTGAACAGTAAGGCCTTGGTGACAATGACCAGTCTACGATGTCCATGCCCCTTGCCCTTACTTTGGAGACCACTTGTCTTCCGGTTACCAATAGCGCTTATACAGTGTCCAGATATTTGTGTTTCACACAAAGCTCATCAGGAACTTGGCAAAGGTCATTGGTTTACTCCCATGTACTCCTCGACCTATAAAATCGACCGCCATAATATTTAACTAAAACTTCATGAGCATGATGTTGAAAAACGTTCAGATAAACGAATAAATAAATAAATCGTTTAGTTAAACGAATTACTTTTTTCTGTTCCATAACTCGAGTTCAATAATGGTGAGTACTATTTATGCGACTCCTCCGCGCACGTATTTGTGAGATACAAGCAGCAAAAACATGTTGTACGATCTTTCTAAATCGTGCAGAACTGGTCAGAAGTGGTCAGTTTGTTACCGCCAATTGCAATTTTGGTGCAAAGTCGAGCATTCTTGCGTTCTCCTTAATTACAGATATTCCCGAAAAACAGTCATATCTGTTCGCCATCATTGAAGATGGTTGACTGTTATTCTTGGCAGGAATGCCTCCCACCTTCTTATTTTATGTACTTTCTTAGTCTTTTGACGGGTTGTGTTGTACGTTGTATTGGATATTAATCTTGCGATTAATGAACCAAAACGTCTATTTTGGTCGACATATAATATACCAATACCAATCGACGAAATAGGTGTATATAATGTTATGATTGGACAAACCATATGGACAAATCTAGTTAGATTTTTGCTTTGCATCAAGCATATGGGTTTAGGCCCCAATGTATATTTTCCCACGCGATGGTTATCATCAGACTGCAACAGATTTCGTCCTTATCTTGTGTTAAAGATTTCTTTTCGGGGTGTTTGTGAGCCTTCAAAAGACCAATATCGTTATGTTACTTTGGTGCCATTTCGTATATCCTATGTACCGCAGAGGTTAGACCCGCCCCTCGCGATAGGTCTACCATCATACTGCTAATAATATAGAAGACAATAATGAACAAAGTGTAAAACTAAAAAGCTGGAAAATGGTCACTCCTATCTGATAAAACCCGGCCTTTAGTTAGTTTACCGAGAGGCGATGACAATCTCACCATAACTAAAACTCGACATTTTTTTTGTATTCGAAGTGAATTCATCCTTTGAAATTCTTTGCTATGGTTATATGTGTATTTTTTCATTCACCTGTTGAGTACGATGTGATCGTACCTCTCCCAAAATGGAATTTCCAAAAATAGACTGTTTAAATGTATCTTTCATT